>CM068367.1:645464124-645949124 GCA_034769895.1 Magicicada septendecula | reverse complement strand
ATTGACAACAACACACATACATAGTTAATATTTGTCAAATATAGAGAGAGCTAAAATTAATTACCCATAACACCGACTACTCAATGTACACGGTAAGAGAGAGAGAGAGAGAGAGAGAGAGAGAGAGAGAGAGAGAGACTGCTCTACAAACGCTTCACACGGAGCGTTATGTTAAGAGAGAGAGAGAACATGCATGTAAGTAGTTGACAACACACACGCACACATAGTTAATATTTAATACAATGAAAAATGAATACTGTTTTTTGACGACGAGTGAGAGAGAGAGAGAGAGAGAGCGTTGTAAGTACGTACATAGTTAATATTTGTCATCTGTATACACCACTGAACCTATGTGTGTGTGTAAACTGCAACCTTAAAACAGAAGTATTGTACCACATGAAGAAGAGCGTATTGAAGATTGCTAAGCCGTTAACGTATGGATTTGTCATCTGTAACAGCACACACGCACACAGGTAAGTAGTTCATTGACAACAACACACATACATAATTAATATTTGCCAAATATATATATTTCTAACAAGGATCAATCACACTGACTGCATTATAAAACTATTAATTAATTATTTAATACATTGAAAAATGAAGACGGCGTTTTGACAACGTGAGAGAGAGCTAAAATTATTTATTCATCACATCGACTACTCAATGTACACGGTAAGAGAGAGAGAGACAGGAGCAAAGGTATGAAACCTTGCACAGTTGAAACGAGTGAGAGAGAGAGAGAGAGAGAGAGAGAGAGAGAGAGAGAGAGAGAGAGAGAGAGAGAGAGAGAGGGCGTTAATATTTGTTGACACAGTTGAAACGAGTGAGAGTGAGAGAGAGAGAGAGAGAGAGAGAGAGAGAGGGCGTTAATATTTGTCGAATAAATATAAACTTTCTAATTTCATATACATGCGCGGTAATGACCACAGAGAGGAGAACGGTTTGAACATAACGTTTGACAACGAGAGAGAGAGAGACATACACAACGAGTGAGAGAGAGAGAGAGAGAGAGAGAGAGAGAGAGAGAGAGAGAGAGAGAGAGAGAGAGAGAGAGCTAAAATTATTTACTCAATGTACACAGTGAGAGAGAAAGAGATAGAGAGAAAGAGAGAGAGAGGGAGAGGAGAAAACGGTTTGAACATAACGTTTGACAACAAGAGAGAGTGAAAGAGAGATAGTTTTACTTACATTCAAATGTGAGAGATAGAGAGTAACAATTATGATCATATAGTTTGAATTTCCCACCACAGAAGAGAAAAAAATGTTGGCAGATCTGCTTTATACACACAATAATGTAAGATTGGTAACCCTGATCATATATTTTAATATATACACTATATAACACATATTTGAATTTCCCTCCCCCCCCACCACAGAAAATGTTGACAAACCTGCTCATATAAAATATCTATACACTATAATAATAATACAGAGGTTGGTACACCTGATCATATAGATTTAATATCCATTATAACACGCGACAAATTTGAACTCATGCAAAGGTTGGTACACCTGATCATATATTTTAATATACACTATAATGCATCGAGTTGGAACCTCCCACCCACCACCACCCACTGATATGACATTAAAAAACCACCCACCCAACACCACCCCCTGATATGCAAATCAGCTTTATTAAAAAAATAAAAAATTATATTCACGGATGCAGGTGGTCCATTGAACCTCATCCCACCCCCTTGATATGCAAATCAATTTAATTAAAAAAATAAAAAAATCAAATAAAAAAAAATAAAAAAATTTATTCGCGGAAATTCGCGGATGCTGTGGTCCATTGGGATGCTGCGGTCCAGATATGCCCTAAGGGGGTGGCTTAGAATCCTCATTTTCCCTCTACTCCTATTCTTTATCATTTCTGCTGTAATTTTATCTGCTCCAGGTGATCTCCCACTTTTAAGTCCTTTAATCTCTACTTCTAATTCATGCATCGTTATTTTTTCTTCTTCTGCAACTTCACCATCCTCTCTATCTTCTTTATTTAAAGTAATATGAAAGTAAATAGTAAATTTTATTAGAAAACAAAGCAATGCAATGCAATATAATAAAAATAAAATAGATTATTAAAAAGAAATTAGATAATCTAATAGTTATCACAGTAATGAGCAAGTCGAGAGCAATATTATATAATAACAAATGTTTATTGTAGTATAAGAGTATATATTATGTTCTATGTGTAATACGAGAGTATTACTTATAGACCTATGTTAATAACTAGATGTGTGCTGCGGATACACACATGCGAATAATAATGATATTTTTAAATCGCAACAGAATAGACAATTTTTAATTAATACATTTTTAAATGATTCTAAACTATTTCACGTTGTGTTATTATTATTACAATTACACCTGTCATAATTTTATAGCGTAAGTAATGTTGCAAAATAAATGGCTCACAAGAAGTTGGGGACTCCACAAATACTTAACGTTGTAATATATATATAATTGTGTTCAGGCAAATAAATAGTGTTCATTAATATTTTACATTTCTGAAATAAATTTATTATTTCTGTGCGTAAGTTTTGAAAATTCGTAATTGCTTTTTGCTTATTCCGTCATGTGTACATTTAGTAATTTGTAAACTGTATTTCTTAATGTCAAATTTTAAATGAATTTTTTTTAAGTAAACTACGTACAAAATATGCCATAGTTCAGATCAAATGTGGTCGATAGGAACTGTCAATATCATTGACTCTGCGTGTGTAGACTACACAGTCTATTACCTGTGGAAAGCTTTATTTAAAACAAGTGAATTCAACTATTTAATTTCATATCCAAATACAGTATATTAGCCTACTCTGGAAAAAGATTAAATTGCGTTTTGTTCTCACTCACACCTACATTTTACACGTTTTATATAAACACGCGATGTTATCAAATCATCTTCAAATGAAAACAACAATAAGGACACTGTGAAAACAAACAAATCTACACAAATCTGTCTTTTCTAGCATAACTTTATTGTTTATTGTATAACATTAAACATACATTATTTAATAACAGTGACACGATAATCCCCAAATACAGATTAAGAATTTTCATCTTTTACTGAGAAATAATTAAATATGTCTACTTTCTTGTACACTGTAACAATTTGTGTCTGAACAATAACAACTATTACAAGGTCACAATTTACATTCAACTGATTAGTTCGTACCCAAATACAGTATGTTACACGAGTATCTTACAAATAACGTTTTGTTCTTACTCACGCCTGTAAATAGCATATTTTATTTAATTATTTTTTGGGTTGCATAGTCTATTGTTTTTGTGAAAAATTAAAAAATACTGAAGAACCAATTTAATTATAGTTCAGTTGCAGTTTGCTGTCATAGTAGTAAATTATATAAGTGTTTCAAAACCAAACACATTCTTACTTTTAAAGAAAATCACTAATTGCTTTTACATTAGCATCCCAGTGTTGCTATCTTTCTGTTACTTTTCAAAACTTTTACTTGTTACACTAACGTTTCGTTGAAAAAAGGAAACATTAAGGTCATGACAATCAACAGAATGTAAATAATGAATACGGTGCACATGTGTTAAGATAATTACACGATTAAAAAAAAGGGTTAACTTCAACATGCAAGCGTAGTTAACAGCGTCAGCAGGTTTATCTTGCCAGTATGCTTTTAATTTCTATGCATAAACAAACTGTGTCTACACACGCTTTATAAGGAATGCGTTTAGTCGGCAGAATTGTTTGTACTTTTGTCAGTAATTTTTCAAAGTCGTCAGTTTGTTTTACATAACACTGTTGTCGCGTCGAGATATTTAACACCAATCTCGCAAATTTTAATAAGACAAACATCATAAAGCAGTGTTGCAAGATTATGTCATTGCCAGTATAACTTTTGTCTTTAATAACAAATTGCTTAATAGTAATTTACACGGCTGTCCACAAATCGGTTTTTATGATCTCTTGATGTTAATTAAAGTGCAGTTATAATAACGCGTGTAAATAACGCCTTTAGAACGCCGTTAACAATAATATAGTCTTCTGGATGAACAATATTATATAAATTAACTAGATGTTACCCGCGGCTTCGCGCGCGAATATTTGACTTTTAATAAGTATTTTAATATAATGTTTATTGTCTACGTCTATATGGCGTTCTGTCAGCTCGTATAACATTTTTGTACCCATTAGTCAAATTCTCTCCAAAGCTGTTTTCAACACTTGCACTATTTTAACTTGTACTAAATTATTATGTTGGTGCAACAGCCTTTGGAGATTTAAAAGTACCCGTTTATAAAGCCTTTGGAGATATGTATAAAGTACCTGTTAAATCAAAAACGCTAAATTATTTATTTCAAGTGTTACTGTGTTAGAAGGATATAACACATTAAACGTTGTTTTCCTCAACCATGGCTTTTATTTATTTCAGCAGTAAACTAAAAACCAAAAACCGTTGTCACCTAACCTCACAAATGAAAACAACACGTATTTTCGCTTTGCATTAAGTAATAGGACAATTTACAATTAGTACACTTCTTCTTTTCCACGTCGTAATATATCAATACAATCGTATATTATATAAAACATCGAAAATGTACTGCAGGAATGGAGAAATGTACAGTTCCGATGCCGCTAAGTATGATTTGTTTATTTACTTGTTACTATGATAATTAATTCTGGTCTCCATGGTGTAGTTGACATATTTATACGCGTCAACGAAAAGGCATAATTAAAAGGGCCTAAATAGTGCGAACGGGGCAAAATATCAAATTTCAAGTTGGAGAGTATTTTCGCCTTGTGTCAAAGGTACCTGTGCAAAATTTGGTGGCAATCGGTGTAACGGCGTGGATTTGTATTCAGTATCCATAAATCCTCAGATTTTGAGTTTAATATATATAGATTTGTCCGACATTCATTATCATCTTAATTAAATCTTCATCAACTTGTAACGTATTGCCGCGTCACAAATCCAGGGAACCCATCTTAACTGACCTCTGTCAATTATATGGGCTGCCTACGTTGTAACGAAATGTATCCACACTTATTAACTGAACAAATTACTTACAAACTGTGTAAGGAAACAAGGGAAGGTATTTTATTGATTTACGCACTCATTATATCTGTGTAACAAGAAGACTTCTCTTTATTCTGACAACATTTACTGACAGATCCCATGACATCACTAATTAAACTAAAGTTACTTCAATGCTTTCATCAAACTTTGGGATCAAATTGATGCTATATAGCTATACCTCGGATCCGGGTTAACTTTCGGTATTTTGTAGTTAAGACTTTTAATTATACTCAATTCATGATATTAGCTTGCAAGGCTTTCTTTAACCATTTGAAGAATGGTACTATTACTTGGAATGATACTACGATACATTAACATATAAACCGTTACAACGTATGATATTTGAGTAGTTACAATAAAACTTTTAGATTTACTCTTTTAATGTTTACATAAAATTAATAGTCTTTGAAAAGTCTCTTTTAAAGTTGTGTAGTGTAACAAATATTAGTAACCCTCGATAGACAGGCTATCGAGTCACCTTTAGAATGGAATGTAGAAACCTCGTCCTGGGGTGTCCGTCTTGGGAATCCTTGAATGCGGCGTCATCATCTCGGTCGGGACTTCGTCGATAAGGTGTCAAGTATTCACAGAGTATACTGAAGCTTCTACGGTGTAATTATATGTAGATTCTCGGCTGTCCTGATCTGCATCTTCTGTCGGGTATATGAGTGTTTATAAAGTTCTGGTAGATCACATCTTCAGGAATGATGTTGAAAGTGCAGTTACTTCTTGAAGCGAGTAGTCCTCTTGTTTAACACCATTTTAGTGTTTTGTGTTACATATTATGTCCTTTTGTTATCACACATTTATATTAATTGATACCTAACACACGCTTTTAGTAGCAATATCTCATATACAATATTTAAGTTAAAACAAAAGAATTAGCGACATTGTGTCAGAGCGTTTGTTCGCACGTCTGCACTGCATGAAGTCAACATTGCGAGAGAGAGATTATTTGCTCGCTTCAACTGGTACCTAACAAATGGTAGAGGGGCAATTACTCCGCGAGAATATAGTTCCTAACTATATTTAAGTTAACATTTTTAATTACAAAACTTATGCCTTAATAAACATACATAATTTAAATAAGTTATTTTAGCGACTATCTGTGTCTTCAGATTTTTTAATTATTAACATTAGGGTTTTTACCTTATTCTAAATTACAGACGACTCGGGAGACATGTCGAGTCCGGAATTAACAGGTCACCGCCTGATAACAGCAAAGGGTTAAATATGACAATAATAACTTTTTACAATTTGCTTTTTTATTAATGTTTCTTTGAACTTATTAATTACTTCTTCCTCTCATACTGAGTACATACAGGCGTTTTAGGTATTATAGTGAGATTTAAATGGCTTAATCGCTCGCGAACTTAATTTTTAAATTTTTTTATTTTACTATTATTGTTACAATTTAAATCGTCACATACTCCACCGCTTAATTTGCACGTTACGGTTTTTTTTTTACTTTGTTTTTTTTTATAACTGGGGACTTGGAGTATGATTGATGTCAGTGTGTGTAATTTCTTTCACATAGTTATTGGTTAGCGTTCTATCTACTTTCTTCTTCTCCACAACACAATATACTTTATATATTCTTATTAACTACCTTTTTTTTTTTACATACTATTCACACTTAATATTTACATAATTAAAACACAAAACTATTTCTTATCTCTATCACTTAAATCTACTACCGGTTTTTTTGTTTGTCTTACTCTCTCTCTGTCGAGTAATTTTCTAAATCCTTGCTATTTAGAATTCTATCTTGTCTTCATTGAGTCCTAGATAACTCATCTAGTTAATGAGTATTAGTTCTCCTCTAGTTAACTAGTATTCATTAATGTATGCTTCGCAGGACTGGAATTTAGGTTGATCAGGCCTCATTTCCAAACTCTACGTTTAACATTTTCCACGGTTTCAGAAGTATAATTTTCTTCATTACCTAGTATTCCCTTTTCTATTTTGGGTTATACTATTCTGTCTCTTCTTCTTATATAACTTTAGCCTGAGAAATATGCGTTCTCCGCACATATTTCTGAGTCGCAGGTTCGCACAGGGCTACTGTAACGGGAGTTAGGTACGTCTGGATTTGGTAAGGGCCACACCATCTGAATGATAGTTTAGAGGTGGTCTTATCAATCGCACTACTAGTGGGGTGAGTCTTGTACATTACTAAGTCACCTACTTGGTACCTAATTGAATTGCTATGATTACCTTTCTCGTGGTATCTTCTGGATTTTTCTAAGTTTGCTCTTAAATTAGAGCGGGCTTTATTCCATATTCGTTTTATCTGCTTATCCGTTATTTGCGGAGGCAGCAGATCGCGTATATTCCATCTTGTGGACAAAGGGTGGTTTGGTCGATATTTGTACAGTAACTCAAACGGGGTCGACTTGTGACCTTCGTGATAAGCTGAATTAAAAGCATATTGAATCCAGGATAGGTTTTGGTCCCACGACGTGTGATCGTTCGCATGATAGGCGATTAGCGCAGATTTGAGGTTTCGTAGATACCTTTCAGCAATATTGCCTTGCGGTCGATACTCTGTAGTGGTTATATGGTCTATCCCTAACTTGAAACACATATTCCTAAATTCTTTCGCTTTAAACTGTGGACCGTTATCAGATACTATCCGTACTGGAGTACCGTAGTCTTTAAATAGTCTTTCCTGCAATATTTTTACAGTCGTCGACGCTAATGCTCGTCGCATGGGATACATCCAAACAAATTTGGTGAACGAATCTACACAGATCAGTAACATGGTATTACCTGATTTGGATCGTGGATATGGACCTGAGAAATCTAGATAAAGTTTAGAAAATGGGACTTAGGGATTTCAGAAATCAGTTGGCTTACTTGAGTATTTCTGGCGGGTTTACTGAGGGCACACAATGTACATTTCTTTACGAAGTTGGCTATTTCGCTGTTCATATTGTTCCAATGATATTCCTTTCGAATACGATGTATCGTCTTATTGATTCCCATATGGGCTCCTATGGTAGATGAATGGAAGTATTCCATCAGCATGGGCTTAATTACATCAGGGGCTATTATTCTTAATTCCTTTCCGTTTCTTATCTTGTGACACAGTACATTTTTATTCAATACGTACTTCTCGGATTTAATACCTTGCGTAAGTTGTTCTATAATAGGCTTCAGTAAGGGGTCTTGTAGTTGATACAGGGCAATGTTTGTAAAGGCAAGGGGGAATTCAGTAATTACGGCGTTAGCAAATGCTATTTCCGGATTCTCTTTGTTTTCGGGAGTTTTAGTGGGCGACTGGAACATACGGGACAAGGTATCAGCGACTACGTTTTGAGTACCTTTAATATGCTGCACTCTGAAATTGTAGCAGTTTAACTTCAATATCCATCTTCCAATTCGTCCTAACTGTTTAGGGTGATTCAATAACCAAGATAACGCCTGATTGTCGGTTTCCAAAAGGAATTCTTTATGTTCCAGGAAGGGTTTAAACTTCTCGAACGCAAAAACAATTGCTAAACATTCCAATTCATATGCGGAATACTTTCTTTCCTGATCGCTAAGTGTTCGTGATGCATAACTAATAGGTAGTCTACAGTTATCTATCTCTTGATATATCACTGCACCTAACGCTACACTGGAACTGTCAGTTTGCACTACGAAAGGTTTTGTGAAATCCGCTAGTTGCAAAACTGGGGGAGATATAATACTTTCTTTAAGTTGCTCAAACGCGTTTTGATGTAGTGAGCTCCATTCGAACTTCGTTCCCTTCTTTCGTAAGGAGTTTAGGGGTGCTGCTATTTCGGCAAGATGGGGGAAATAATTTACCATTCCCAAAAATCGGGCTATACCTTTTGCATCTCGTGGGGGTGCAAATTCTCTAATAGCACGGGTTCGTTCGGGGTCAATGCTTACCTTTCCATTCGCTTTCACGATGTGACCTAAGAAAGAAAACTGAGGGACGGCAAAACTTACCTTATTTGGGCTCACAGTTAATCCTGCTCTTAGTAACCGAGATAACACTTCGCGTAAATGTTTGAGATGTTGTTCCATTGATTCGCTGTATATAACGATGTCGTCCAAATAGTGATACACATATTTAAATTTAATATCGTGAAATATCCTCTCTAATAGTCTACTACATACGGAACTTCCTTGAGATATTCCAAAGGGTACTCTAGTAAATTGGTACAAGTTAAAAGGGACAGCAAACGCGGTTAGACGTTTTGATTCTTCTGAAAGAGGTATTTGGTGAAAAGCTTGATTCAGATCCATCACCGTAAAGACCATAGCTTTAGTGAAATAATGAAAGGCACTATGGATGTCTGGAAGAGGGATTGATTCAAATTCTATTCTTTTGTTTAATTGCCTATAGTCCACAACTAGTCTGTGTTTATCTTGACCTTTTGGTACTAAAAAGGAGGGTGAAGAATATGGGGACGTAGAGGGTTCTATGACTCCTTGGTCCAATAACTTGTTGATATGGTTTCGCATTACTTCCATCTTGGGAGGCGACAACTTGTACGGAGGTAGGCGTATTACTTTCTGATCACTCAGATTAATTTTATATTCTATTAGGTTAGTGAGTCCTAGTTTAGGTGTAAGAACTGAGGAAAATTCTTTTATTAGTTTTAGTATTCTCACTCTATCTCTTCTTTCTAGGTGAGACAAATCTGAGTCTTGGTGTATTACATGTGCAGTAGATGAACAATATTTTTCTTTATTACTATCAAATCTATATTTCCGTGTACGGTCAAATCGGAAATAATATACTTGCTCATAGATGTCAAGAATCATTCCTGTTTTACTAATAAAGTCTGCACCTAATATTAAATCAGGTCCTAATTCCTTACATACTAACATTGTAAACATCCAGGTTAAGTTCTTGATTTTAACCTTAACGGTAATGCTCAGGTTTATGTTTATATTACGCTTATCAGCGGTAGCACACTTTATATTCACTGGTTGATTCCGTTTTACTAGATGGTGTTTAGCTAATATGTCCGCTAATTCTTGGCTGATTAAAGTTCTACTAGATCCCGAATCAATTAAAGCGATTGTGGAGGTAACGCCTAAGTCAACTCGTATTAATGGTAATAGATTTTTAGTCCACTTACATTTATTAATCGCGTTACATTTTTCACGAAATTCTCTCACATAGGGATCTATTTCTTTCGGACTTCTTTTCCTTCCACCTTGGTTACAAAATATTTTATTATTATTATTAGTATTAGTTTCTTTGCGTTCACCAGATTTCGGGTTGCTGCGGAAGACACAGGATTTCGGGTCTCCCTGCCTTACATGTTTTTTGAAGTTGGCTGATTCCGTTCCAATGGCTTACCTTTGCATTCTTTTCTTATGTGCCCATATTTTCCACAATTATAACAGGTGGGTTTATTGCGAGGTGGGTATTTCGTTTCCGCTTTATATGGAGTTACACTTAACTTACCAGATTTGCGCACTTGGTGAGGTCTACTAAAAACTTGTCTTTCATACGAGGTTATTACATCAGGCACTAGTGCTCGCAATTCATTTCTATTAGTTCCAGTGGGTTTCATTGCTTGTCGATTTTGATCGGAGTACCATACATTTGAAGAATGGATACTGCACTGTTCTAGATCCGCAATAGTATTGGGTCTATTTACCAACGATAGACGAGATCTTTCTTCAGGTGACACGCCTATTAAAATGGTGTCCACCAGTTGTGTCTCATTCCAGTCTACACGTAGTAGTCGAGATGACTCCCTTATGTCGGAGATGTAATGAGCTAATCTCTCTTGATGTCCTTGTACTCGGAGTACTGTCTTTCTTTTTATTTCCTCATAAATGCCGGTGGGAATAAAGTATTTTATTATAGAGCTATGTAGCTCATCTACTGGGAATGTAGAGGTTAGGGCTTCTAGAACACGATTCTTCAACGGGGGTTTACACTTTGGTAACAGGACTTGCAAAATTTGCCTGTCATTCAGCTGCTGTAGATCTTTTATCTGCAGAAGATAACTAATGAAAGTTAGTAGTTTGGAGACATTTAATCCATCTGTGTAAGGGATTTCGGTTAAGATTTTCTCCACAGGATGAGTCATTTTACCGTATAGGTCCGCGTTATAGTTTATAGGTGTCATTCCTTTATGAGGACGATTTGATTCATTGAAGGTGGTAGTCAATTCATGATTTCCGGGACGAAACTGAAAATGCTCGGGAGGAGGGGCATTTATATCTTTATCAGTATTTTGCTCTTGGTTCGCTTGCACTTGCGATAGCGTGGTGAGTTCCGATCCGCGTTAGGCGGAGGTAAATCAGTAGTCGGAGATTGTACTGGGGAGATGTGTAATTTCATTAAGGACTTCTCTATTTCGTCCATCCTGAATGAGTCGGATTTTCTTCTTAAGTCATTAATAATTGAAGGTAAGCGGCGTAGAGCTTCGTCTGCTAGGTTTTGTACGTCAACAGGTATTTCCGTGAGATTAGGCCAGATCAACAAATTTTTCATTCGCCTGGTCAAATGCTCTATTCTCTGGGTAGTCCGCGAAATTATTGCCGGAGATTTCTCGTCTTGGAGGGTTTGAGACAATAAGGTAAGCTCACTATACTTGGCATTACAAATTTCTCTTTCGCTCTCACAATCGAGTTCGCTTAGGTAGTTTAATTGCACGGGTGTATCAAATCCACATTCGCGAATTGACCTACGTAATTCCGCGACTGTTACATTCGCATGGGGTAGTCCACGCAAAAGAGCTTCGTAAGACAGCTCGTCTTTTAATAACAAATCCGGGTTAAATTGGGGCATTTTCCTGGTCTAACACCTTAAAACGTACTTAAAATTAATTCTACAACACTACACATATATTACACATATATAGGATAAATTCTTAAGTAATTAATTTACACAAATTAGAAAAGAACAATTTCTCTTCTAAGGGAGAGACAGAAATTCCACACACATATTTTCAATGTTAAATAGCCGATCAGCTGTTTTCTGGAATGTAGGTCACCCTCTGTATTTAGTTAACAAAGGAAGGCTGAGAGTGTCAGGGAGAATAGGGGGTTTGCTTTTACGCATTGTTGTCTACACAATGCTACCGATTACTTCCTGCACAGGTCCGAAATAGCGGAGAGGGGCTAGCAGGCACGCATAGGGAGAATCTTATTCAACAACTCTATTATTACGCTTTGTAACACTTTGACTCTATTCATTCACATATACTTTTCCCAATTATATCAATTAATTATTTTGCTCACAATTTCAAATTACGAAATTCTTTGCACTTAATTATCTGGGTCTACATTACGCAGGAGCATTATTATTAACGAATTTTTTTTATTTATGACACATATTGGTGTATGTCTAACATATACTATGCAGAAGTATTCAAGAAACAACAGGTCATGGATTGTCAAAACAAACCTGTTACAGATTGCTCAGTTGACCAAACATTACAAGTCAAGTATGCAGGTAGGTACATGCATATATCTTCATTCAAATATATTTCAGCTTCTACTGGCTATCATTTACGTATTTTGTAAAATATTAGATATGTTTTGAAAATTAAAGTTACCTTAATAACATTTTCTGAGTGCATAGATCAATAACTGAATATAAAAATTAACCAAGCAAAGTGCTGCAATTTTGTTAGCGTCACGATGCTTACACAACCTTTATAAAAATTAGCAGAGTGGCGCAATTTTGTTTGTGACACTCTGTACACGAATAAAGCTCTCTCCCTTTTTTTTTTTTTTAAAAGCAGAGTGGCGCAATTTTGTAACGTATTGCCGCGTCACAAATCCAGGGAACCCATCTTAACTGACCTCTGTCAATTATATGGGCTGCCTACGTTGTAACGAAATGTATCCACACTTATTAACTGAACAAATTACTTACAAACTGTGTAAGGAAACAAGGGAAGGTATTTTATTGATTTACGCACTCATTATATCTGTGTAACAAGAAGACTTCTCTTTATTCTGACAACATTTACTGACAGATCCCATGACATCACTAATTAAACTAAAGTTACTTCAATGCTTTCATCAAACTTTGGGATCAAATTGATGCTATATAGCTATACCTCGGATCCGGGTTAACTTTCGGTATTTTGTAGTTAAGACTTTTAATTATACTCAATTCATGATATTAGCTTGCAAGGCTTTCTTTAACCATTTGAAGAATGGTACTATTACTTGGAATGATACTACGATACATTAACATATAAACCGTTACAACGTATGATATTTGAGTAGTTACAATAAAACTTTTAGATTTACTCTTTTAATGTTTACATAAAATTAATAGTCTTTGAAAAGTCTCTTTTAAAGTTGTGTAGTGTAACAAATATTAGTAACCCTCGATAGACAGGCTATCGAGTCACCTTTAGAATGGAATGTAGAAACCTCGTCCTGGGGTGTCCGTCTTGGGAATCCTTGAATGCGGCGTCATCATCTCGGTCGGGACTTCGTCGATAAGGTGTCAAGTATTCACAGAGTATACTGAAGCTTCTACGGTGTAATTATATGTAGATTCTCGGCTGTCCTGATCTGCATCTTCTGTCGGGTATATGAGTGTTTATAAAGTTCTGGTAGATCACATCTTCAGGAATGATGTTGAAAGTGCAGTTACTTCTTGAAGCGAGTAGTCCTCTTGTTTAACACCATTTTAGTGTTTTGTGTTACATATTATGTCCTTTTGTTATCACACATTTATATTAATTGATACCTAACACACGCTTTTAGTAGCAATATCTCATATACAATATTTAAGTTAAAACAAAAGAATTAGCGACATTGTGTCAGAGCGTTTGTTCGCACGTCTGCACTGCATGAAGTCAACATTGCGAGAGAGAGATTATTTGCTCGCTTCAACTGGTACCTAACAAATGGTAGAGGGGCAATTACTCCGCGAGAATATAGTTCCTAACTATATTTAAGTTAACATTTTTAATTACAAAACTTATGCCTTAATAAACATACATAATTTAAATAAGTTATTTTAGCGACTATCTGTGTCTTCAGATTTTTTAATTATTAACATTAGGTTTTTTACCTTATTCTAAATTACAGACGACTCGGGAGACATGTCGAGTCCGGAATTAACAGGTCACCGCCTGATAACAGCAAAGGGTTAAATATGACAATAATAACTTTTTACAATTTGCTTTTTTATTAATGTTTCTTTCAACTTATTAATTACTTCTTCCTCTCATACTGAGTACATACAGGGGTTTTAGGTATTATAGTGAGATTTAAATGGCTTAATCGCTCGCGAACTTAATTTTTAAATTTTTTTTATTTTACTATTATTGTTACAATTTAAATCGTCACAAACTCCCGTCATTCGTAACGCTATTCATAATCTCTTCCGTGAAACATTATCATAAGCATTTTCTAAATCAATAAACACATGCTTAGATTCTTCTTTGCATTTTTCGAAGAGTTGATCCCTCCACCGAAAACCCACATTGTTCTTCTATTACTTTTAATGCACTTTCTGTTCTTGTTTTCACTATTTTCCTAAAATCTTCGTAATGGTTTTGCCACACATATACCTCTATAACCTGCACAATTCCTTCTATAATCTTTCTTAAATATTATACCAACGTATTCCTGTTGCATCTATTAAGATATATTTTCCCCTTGTAAACTCTACATTATTCCTCCCGCATATGCTTTACCATTTCTACATGACTTCATTTCATTTTCTACTTCTTCAAACCTCACTTCTCTGTTCACTCATCCCATTCCAACTTTTCTTCCTCTAAAAACTCATCTCACCTTTCTTGTAATAATTCACAAAAATACATCGTCCATTCACTCAGTGATTCACTTAACTGAATCTGAGATTTATGTTTAGTTCCCGTACACAAACTTTTCAATACAGACCACGCCTCAACTGATCTTCTAAAACCCAATTTGCTGTTTATATTTACACATATTCTTTTCCAGTTCTCAATCTTCGCTGTTCTGATACTCCTGGTGTCCTCTTTTCTTTTCTTTTCTCTATATCTCCTATTATCCTGTTCATTTTAAGTGCTGAGCCATTTTCGATACGCTGACATTTTGTCGTTCACTGTATTTTTTCCTACCTCTTACTTACATACAAAATAATAATACCTTCACAACAACCGGCATCGTCTGTACACAACACTTAAAAAACATTCCCAATCCATGTAGATGTATACTCAGATCTATACTATCCATGTAGACTTAGGTAACACAAAAAAGAAACTAGTATAATACCAGTTGTTATCGCTTTTGTTCTAAACAAGAAGACAGAAATCTGTTACAATGTTTCAAATAATCCTGTAACAAATCTCTGAGACAGCGAGTGTACATTTTAGCTTTATAAAACGTGTGTGAGTATTAATTTATTCTCCAAATAAAAGGTAATAAAATGTAGTTTATTTTCGATAGTAAAAAAATTAATTGTCAAGGTAATATAAAGTTACGGCCGGAACTAACCTTAAATTAAAAGGCCGAGTCTGGGTCTTTGGCATCCGTGTTTCTTGACCTTCTGTTTTGAGTCATGGTCTTACAAACCTTGTGTGATGCTTCACGGTATGTAGGCCTAATGATGTATTATGTATATGTTATACATAAACTTTTCTTGTAACGGTATACATCATTAACTTGTACTGTTCTTGTAACCACTGTAAATAGTTTTCTGAATTCATTTCTCGATGGTAATCAACCGTACTTGAATTGGATTTCCACATCGTGAAACAGCCTGGAATAAAACTCATTTCACCTGCCGTATGAATCAGTATAACTCGTTGAACTTTCGATTATAGAACTTTAATTTCCTCTGTTGTGTGACCAACATTTAGAATGCGTGTGGCTACTATGAATATAAGTTTTGTCAGTGTAGACAATTGTCCGGCTTTCTTCCCTGTAATTATTAATTTTTTTTAAAAGTTTTGATCTCCTGTACTGTGTGAAATGGTCTTCAACCAAGAATGATCTATCTGTTTCCGTTTTTTTCCATTTAAAACCCAATCGATTTTAAAATGTTATTAAACCAATGTTTTTCGCCTGGAAATAGTCCCTTTTCTTTATTTTTAACACTTTTTTCTGATAGTGGAAACACATCCTTCAGTAACATAAAAATGTAAAATTATAGGTGTACGCCTAATAAGCGGCCTTGTCGAAATCATCAATATTGATTACTTTTTTTGGCGTTGCTTTCTTACGAGGCGAAGGAAACAATGCGATCTCTTTCTAGTTCTTTAGTTGCAGCCTTAGCCATTTCCAACACGTGCACGGATAATGTAGAAGTGGTTGCAGCGTTTTATACAATTTTTGGGATCAATTAAAAATTCTTCAATTTGATCTTTCTCTATCATAAAGTTGATGGCATTTCTTATTATTTCCTTACACTGCCCTCGGAGTTCTTTACCTTTACCCAATTTTGACATATTTATGTATTTACAATTATTGATAACTTTCACGCACACAAAAATGGCAACATAACGTGTGAAAAAATTCTTTTAAGTTCAAAAATTACTAGGCCATAACGTATAACTTTATAAAATAAAAGTAATGGTTTGTAGGTGAGTAACGGGAACTATAACACAGAACATACAAACTAACCAAATAAACCTCAACATTTTAAGTAAGACGTAAGAGTGATTTGTCAACTACTTTTTTTTATGATCTCGAAACAAAATATCGTATACCGTAAATACGTTTGATATTCACCAGTTTTGCCACAGTAAGCACTAAACTATGAAACAATAAGATTCATAACGTTATTAGTAAAGTGCTCGTTTACAGCAATTAGTTCTCATAAACGAGAATTATTAATAACAGTGAAATCAGCAAAACAATGAAAGAAAGTTGTAATGGATAATATAGAACTTGTAATGGACAAGAAAATTGGTCATTATGTTTATAAGAGTCGAGTCTATAGTGTTTAGAGGTATACTGTTAACAAACGTTATAATGTGTACAACAGATGGCTTTTGGTACGTTATATGTTATATATAGGCTACTGCTTCAATGAGTTACGAAGTGAGGGGTTGACGTCAGTCAGATGACTTCAGAGATCTCTAGCCCGTAGACAAGCTGTAGGCGTAGGCCTACATGCTTATCAGAATACCTCATTCTTTGACAAGGTTTTCTTGTTTATGTTCCACACTGTTTCTTGGTATCTAGCTTCGGATCATAAAATATTTTTATGATGTAAGATGGTATCACCTGGAACTTTGTTTTGCCCAAACCTACAAAATAACGAGAGCACGTGTATTTGTTGCTCATGAGTGGCACCACATGTGCCATAAATAATGGAGTAATGTGTATACTGTTTTAATAAACTGTCAGTTTCAACACTTCTCCATTAATCAGAGTTACATCCGTAGGGACGAAGTGAGAGAGGGTGAAGTCCTCTACTCGCACTGCTTCCATAGTAATAATTTTCTTGCTTGTCGTTTCTAACCCTAGAATCTGGGATCGTCCTCAGGAGCTGTGTGTGAATGGCAGTTGAAAGACGTAACAACTAGACTAAGCAGTCAGAACGGTTGCTAAGGAAAGACAAAGAGTAACGAAACAAGGTGTGTTAAGCTTACGTGTTACCATATTTAAAAGTGTTCGTGCAACATGATTTTGTTTCAACTTCCCTCAAAACGTTTATTCACAAATTATTTACAAATATTTTTTATAATAATTACACACATAAAAGAATAATATTTACAATTACCTCGTAAATAATATTTACGAAAACTACAATAAAAAAGCAGTCTCATTAAAATTCGTGACTTGGACGATACAAAGACACTTCACCATTCTTCCAGCTTCCGAGTTTTTGTACCTGTAACAAAGATATAATTCTTCGTTAACATTATACTGTTAGTAACCAGTAAACAGTTGTTTATCTGAAGTTCAGATTTTCAGTCAAAATTTGGCATAAACTTAAAATTTAAGTGCACGATGAAATGGTAAGTTAGAACACGGGTAGCTATAGGCGTGGCTAGCCGCTGCATTAAATGGTTTCGTATAATCTGCTGAACAACGCTAAATCTAAACAGTCTTACAGAATGAAATATAAACCAATCGTCACAGTAACCTGCAGTTTAATAATCCAGCAGGGTACACAACGCTCTGAAACGGTATGCGTAAGCATAAATTCAGTAACATTAATGCATACAATTTATGATGTATGTATATAAATGTGATACAATAATCGCCACTGTCGACCTTCCTATCGGTCAGACATCACATACAGATCACATGCGAGATTACCGAGTGACGTTATTGCATGTGAGAACAGATATTCACTTAGGCTATCTGCCGCATACAGTCACAGTCGAACGATTATTGAATATTGGAATTAGTCAGGCGAGACGGCCTTTGTCATGTCCGTTACGTCAAAGACCTGACCCCTATCACATCTGCATAAGGAATACTGTACTACAATCGGTTAGTCACAGGTCACATTACGCGTCGCTTGACCTTCGTAAACAACAACAACGGAACCGTTAGGCTAACACGAACTGTGCTCCGTTATGTCATTCGGTGATTCAAAAACGTAACACCAAACTTAATTTGACTGAGAAGAAACTCGCAGATGCCCAGACACGTTTATGAAACTACAATAAATATGAACAGATTCAACACAATGCTTAGACGTACACGGAATTCAGAACAAGATAAAACAAATGTGATAGACGAAACTGTTATTAAAATTATAGTCGAAAGGCGTGTGATGAAAATAACACTTGAAGTCAGGTATTACAGAGTATATACATTTAACAAAGTGCCATAAGGTATTTCACAGTCCTGTTTCACGTAGTGCAAATAACTTGAAACAGGAAATATTTTAATTATTGTTTAATATGTTAATTCACACACACACACGCGCGCGCGCGCGCACACAGAAAAGTGATGTTTATATATCAACACGTAGTACACACGTCCATGTAAAATTCCTCCTTTAAATATATTATAAAAAAATGGCAAAACATTCTATTTTAACGATTACGAAATTAAAGTTAAAACTAATAGGAAAACATTTATACTGTAAACGTAGAAAACTAAAATGTGATACATTATTTCAATCATTTGTTCTTTGTAAAGTGTCGTTAATTATGGAATAATAATATTTTCTTGACCCAGCGTAATTGTTTTTAAGGAAACGAATTAAAAAAGAAACCTAATGATCGGTCGCAGTAAAGCATTCAGAGATTTGATTTTTTATAGTTTCGTCATTCCTTAATCATTGTTTTACGTTCAGATATCATATTTACTAATCTGAAATTGTGGTGCTTAAAGCAGGAAAGTTAGTCTTGCTAGTTCCTTCCGTCAATTCTCCATTGTAAATAAAAATTTTCCGCTCAAAGACTTCTGCATTTGACGTGTACCGACTACACCATTGAATTTGTAAAGTTTGTGTGTGTGTGTAGTAAAACTTCTCTATCGCTTAGCTAATCGCACTGATGGACTATAAAACCATATAGGTCATCGGAATTATATTTATTTTTAAAGTCCTACATATTATATAGCCTATATATATATAGTATTTAAAATTTATATTTATATTATCTCAAGATGTTATTTTTCCTTATTTGGACCAATTTAACAAAATTACCAATAAGAAAAAATATCTTGAGGTAATATAAATATAAATTTTAAATATTTTATATATATCAAGAAACAGAAAGTGATTGAATATATATATATATATATACTCTAGAGAGAGAGAGAGAGAGAGAAAGAAATATAATATACCAAATTGGTTATGAAAATGGATACAATAAAAATACTGTAAACAAAATAGAAAATAATATCAAATATAAAATAAAAACTGAACAATTAAGAATTAATCAAAATGAACAACACATAAATAATAACAACAACAAAAATGGGCCACATTCACATACATAAATAATAAAATGACAAAGCTAACAAAACTATTCAAAAAATACATAAAAATAGCATACAAAACCAATAAAAATAATTTACAAAAACTAAATAACCCACACAACATCTAATAACGGTATATACAAAATTGAATGCCAAGATTGCAATAAATGTTACATAGGACAAACAAAAAAACAGCTGAAAAAACGTTATTTTGAACATCTAAATGCAAACAAAAAACCAGAAATATATAAATCCAATTTGGCCACACATGCAATAAACACGGGACATGAATTCCCAGACATAACCAATGTGACACTAATAAAACATATATACCACACAAAGGCACCATAATGAACATTTGGGAAAACTTACAAATATACAAACATAAATCACAAAACAAACTAATACCTGAACAAATACAAATCAATACAAAACATGACACAATATTCAAAGCACTCAACATCGAAAATACACAAAATACTAATACATACACCACAATCACACACAATAATACCACTTTAAAATACCAGAGACCAACAAGAAACCAAAACAGCATCCAGCCAACACACAAATACTTCACCAGACGCAAGATCACGAAGGCTGAGGATGAGAACACAGGAGTTCTCGAAACATGTTCCAAATAAGGAAAAATAACATCTTGAGGTAAAATAAATATAAATTTTAAATATTTTATATATATATATATATGACAAATATTATTGTATGTATATATAAGCATATCAATATGTTCTATTTATTTGTACATTCACATGCGGAAATTGTTTTTGACTGTCTCTCACGGAATCGTGCTTCTTCTTCCAAAGGTATTTTCCAAGCAGTTTATTCGTTGGCGTTTTGTTAGAAACGTCAAGGATCAAGGTACAAAAAGAACGCCCAGCAATCCGGAGAACAGCCGGAGAATGGCAGAAGTGAATTTGCCGCTATGTCTCCAAAACCACTTGGGGAAGGGAAGAAGAACCACAATTATAAACAAGACTCAGTCCGAAACATCACAATATATTATACTGCGACAACCTAAGGATTGTCATTACACACATGCGCACGACTATACTAATTTGATAAAACTGCCTTGATTACCCTTGCATAAGTGCATTACCGATCGTGCCCTCTTCGTCGGTACGATTGAGAAAAAACATACCAATTTCATTCTAACTTCATAAATTTATCACATACTGATTTCACAGAAGTAGAAACCAAGTTTCTAATTAATAAACATAGTTTTCAAAACAAATCCCTAAAAATAACGTTTAACAGAAAATGACAACTTAAAAACTATTTAACGAAAATCAAAATAGCGTTAGAAATGAAATTATACACGAAACAAATAGATTGAAAAAATCAAATATTATACATTAAATAAACACGATACACAAAAATAAATTGAAAATTACTCACAGAGTCTGAGAGATGAAGGGGACATGACCTGTCCTTGAAAGCACTATGCAAAATTACAGAGCAATTTGCAAATTACAGAAGAATTACAAAGGAAAGTCCAAAACGCGTACAAAGAATGCACTGATTGACTTCATGACTAACATCTACACAGTAATAAATTACAGTAGCCGAGGTTCTGTGTTATTCATTGATATAGCCAAAGCTTTTGATACAGTAGGTCATGTTATTCTTTTAGACAAGCTGGCTGTTTCAGGGGAATTCCTTATTAGTGCCTTAGAAATTATCTTTTAAACTGGAGAGAGGTTGTACATATTGGGAACAGTATAAGCACTGAAGGTACTCTAACGAAGGTATGGTGTGCCTCAGGGCTCTGTTTTGGTCCAATTTTATTTTTAATTTATTCTAATAATCTATGTGAGGGTAGATTATGGGGGCAGGTTACTGCATTAGCAGATGATACTGCGTTGTTGTATATTGGCAACACTTTGGATTCGCTTCACAACTCTATTCAGCATGATTTAAAAAAAAATTAAAGTATCGGCTTAATAAAAATTTTATTAATTTTCGGCTTAATTTTATTTTGTGAAAACAAAATATGTTATTTTCAGTTTGAAAGATAAGCCTGGATTTTCATGTTCTTTGTTCTATCATGGGTCATCATGACAAAAAGAATTTAACTGTAGGTGTTTGCTAATTGAACAAACTGAACAAATGAATATCTTGATTTAATAACAGACAGCAGTCTCTCATAGAAAGGTCAAATTAGTAAACTGAAGAAAGAGTTGTGTACATTCTTGCGAAAATTCTACTTTGTAAAAGATTTTTGTCTAGAAAACTTGCTGATCACAATCTATCATTCATTGATTGGATCTAAAATAAATACTAAATTAGCTGTTGGGGAGGAACGTATATTACATCGTTAAAGCCAGTTGCTATGTCACAAAAGGTAATCACTAGAACTATTACAGCATCTAAGAAACTAAGTTTTAACACTCTTGGCCAGTTTTACAAAAGTTTCGGATTCCTCCTTTAAGTCATCTGTATATTTCTAAAGTTTTTTAGACTGTTTTATATTAAAAGTAAGAAGAGGGCGTAGAAGAATGAAGTTAATAGATAGCGTTAAAATCAGAGGGTGTTACGGCAAAACGAAAAGACTGGCAAGCGATAGGACAGCTTGGAGAGCTCTTACCATTTGAAGACCTGCCTTAGTTCAGAACACCAAATAATAATATATTAAAAGTTATAACAAATATAAATTTAAAAATAAAGATCATGATCTACGAAAAATCCATGCTTTTGTTTCGCGGTCAAAATTAACTGCCCATCAGCAGTTTTATAGTAGTAGTGATCCATGCTTCTTTAATTTGCTAATGCCATAAGTCAGTCTTGGGGGATACTCTAAGCGAATGTCTGAAATCTCTGAAAACATGGTTGCTTTTAGTTTCTAATACTGAAGAAATATTAAAAATTGTTGAATAAAAAAATTAATTAATTAACTTATAAAATTGTAAGTTTGTTGTATTGTGGAAGTTTATTATTTATTTTATATTATATCCTAATTCTTTATATTATTATATTATATTATATTATATTGTATTTTTTTAATGCAGCTTCCTGGATTTGTGTTGTTTTAATTTTAATAATCTTTTTTTGTAAATAAAGAAATTTATTTGATTTGTTTTTGTGAAATAGCAAGTGGTCCTAGTTATGTTTACGTGTGTGAGGGAAACCCCAACACGGTCATTTCCAGGGGGCCCCTATTTTGTTTCATCACTCTATGTGTTGTAATACTGTATTTATAAAATTGTGCTGAAATAATGATTTAAACAAAAATCTTTAAAAAAGAAATCTCTTCGAAGGTGTTTAATTAAATGAATACAATTACGTACATCAATAATAGAGATAAAAATATAGTGACAAAAACTGAATGACAATGTATGTAACTACGAATACACATATACACACACACAGAGGGATATGTGTTATTACACATAAAGAAAATTAGACTTTGCGGGTACGACTAGTCTGGGTCCGGGCCGCAAATTGTAAAGAAACGAAATTTTAGGTACAAACGACGGGCCGCAAATTGTAAAGAAACGAAATTTTATGTACAAACGAAATCGAGCCGTATAAATATTTTACGTGTAAGAAATATGTCTACAAAAAATATTAAAGAATTTTTTCGGTAGTTCGTTTGTAATGTTTTTCTCACTATGGATTAATAGTGCGAATGAGAAAGCATTGGAAAAGACTGATAGACAGGCGTGGTCCTGTCAAGGATTATTACAACAGGCTTGGCGTCACTTTCAACAGTCTGGAAAAATCATTGACGTACGGTATACTAGCGATTTCCACAGTTATGAAGACAGTTCTGTATAGCCCAATCCAATGGTTGTAACTGTTATACAGCGTTTTGTATCTATATTTTTTACAATCTCGTAACTCTATTATTAACGGAGTAATTAAAAAATAATTGCTCTTTTATTTTACTTATACATGAATTCGCACAATCGCGAGTGCACGGCTGCAAAAATTATGTACCACCCTTTGGTAATTTTTTGTTTGTTATTAAACCGTACAGTTTTGCATAATTTGCGTAAAATGTAGTTTTTTCGGGTTCAAATTTAAAGTCAGTGTAGGTCTTGTGCACACATATACACACAGTACACACTCACACAGTTTCGGCTCATCCCTCATGACGTCAAATCAGATGGTACACTCACCTGCTCGAATTGCTGTCCTAATTAAATGATAATATTATTACGCTTTTTACACTTTTCAGTTGACATAAATTTCCATTTTCATTTTGTATATTTTACATGTACACTTAGTGTATCCATTTATATTGTTGCAATATATATCTATACATGTCATTTATTAATTATAATTTCAAAGTTACCCGTAAATACCTCACAATATTTCGAGTCAGTAGAGGTCAACCGCGTAGTGCATTAGAAGGTTGATGTGCTAGAGCTATGACACCGCTTTTAACTCTTCAGTTGGTAAGGACAGATATTAAAGGGTTGGGAGGATCATTATTAAAATCATTAATAATAGGGTTGGGAGGATCATTATTAGAGTTTTTTACTCTACTGTATTCTGAAATGCGTGTTATGTTACGTGTTTTATGTATGTGTGTTGTATTTAAATTAACCAAATTAAATTTCCAACGTATTTCTTAGTTGATCGTTTTGCTATAATGTTTTGGTACTTACTTTTACACATTTAGATGACCGGTTATGACTTCCGGTTCTTCAGTTCCGTGTCCAACTGTTGCAGCCTGTCGTTCCTCTGCTTTAACTCATCCAGTTCTAAGTTGTCGGTGGAAGTAGTGTTACTGGTAGAAGTGACGTTACCGACGCTGGTCGTGTTGCATAAGGACCCACCGTAGACTCCGGGACACATGGCTGGATTACCGCTTAGCTGAGCAAAGCCAGTTGTATTAGTCGGTGGCTTTATTGGAACAACCAAAGCCGTCATGTTTACTGTTGAATTCGTGGAATAATTGTTTCTGATACGATGGAAAGCCAAGACGGTGATGTTGTTTGAGCTGTACGATTCTGTTCTGCTAACACCGTCGTGCCTAATGGCAGTCGTATTAAGGGTGACGTGACGAGTAATGGGCATTTTGGGCGACTTGCACATCTTTACTCGGACACACGGTCTGTACGACGTTCTGGTGCTGTTGTCGACCTCCGTCTCCGGCAGACACATCGACACGTAAGAGCAATGCAATATTTCACACATCATGTTAGTGATATTCGCGTTACCAGTCGAATTTACTGGATTCACCAATGTAGTATTAACAGTATAATTCGCCACACGATTTACGTTCTGTGTTTTAACCGATGCCGTACTTGTCACGTTCACTGCCGTCACATTCGTGTCCACTAGCTTTGTAAGCATAATCGGTGTAGTCACATTCTGCATCGTCGTCGTCGTCGTCGTCGTATTCTTTGCTGTACCATTCGAGGGTTTACTCGGTAAAACAACGCACACCCTTTGCCAGTACCTGGAGATTCCAGTCACTTCCGGTTTGATGGCGTTGCTTGAATTCGTCGTGACGGTTACGTTAGGATCCATACACATGGTGAGTGTCCAGTGATTCACAGTGGAGTTGTTGGCCATGTACACCTTAACGGACGTGCAGTTGTCGGCTGTACACGTAGTCAGCGTAATGTTGACCAGACCGTACATGAACAGTTCGTTGGTGCAGGACACCACTGTAACGTTGTTTACCACATATATGGACGTAGCGTTCGACGTGTTGTTCAGACTGGTCGTGTTCTGCAGCGTGTTCAGAATGCGGTGTGAATAGTCGTCGTTGCGATTGCCGCCCAGACCCCAGGAACCGAAACCGCCGAGCGGTATTGGAATGGGTATCGGTATGGGTATAGGCCAACCTCCGAAACCAAATTTAGACTTGGGTTTGTAATCGTTATAACTAAATTGTCCCGGATAGCCATAACCAGCCCCGGGATAATAGTTACTTCCGTGTGCATTATAGCTATTAACAGGGTAAAAATTACCAACGCTATTTGGCACCCTATAATAACTGTTACCGAAGTAATTGTTTGGATACGATGGATAACCAAAATTAGGATTATTACCGTAGTAACTATGTACAAAAGGTTGTGACGGATTGTATGGATAACCACTGTTGGGGTAACCAGTGTTTGAATAACCAAAGTTCGGATAACCACTGTGTGGGTAATTAGCGTTCGGATAACCCGTATTTGGAAAGTTATAAGATGGTTTAAACTGAGCGTTACTGTGAGAATCCCAAACCATATTTGAATTTGTTTGATACGGGTTATTTAGTTTACCTGGATACTGGTTTGAAGGGAAAGAACTACCACTGATTGGCTGATTAAATCCAGTATGGGCGATCGGCATTACGGGAGCGCTAGGAATATTCTGGTGGAATCCAGGCATAACTGGAACGCTGGGAGTGTACGGAGAATTCTGGTGAGGAACGGGCATTGCTGGAGCGCTGGGAGCGTAAGGATTATTCTGGTGGGCAGCGGGCATAGCTGGAGCGCTAGGAGTGTAAGGGCTATGTTGATGAGGCACAGGCAATAATGGAGCGCTGGGAGTATAAGGATTACCCTGATGAGGGACAGACATTGCAGGTGCACTAGGAGAATGAGGAATATTGTGGTGGGGAACAGGCATTGGTGGACCACTGGAAATGTGTGTATTTTTGTTGAAACTTTCTAATCCGATTGGTGCTTGTGACTTACGGACAGGATTCTGCAGATGTTCGAACCCTATAGGAGCACTATTTGTCTGAGGTTTAAATTCCGGCCTGTGTAAATGTTCAAACCCTATAGGAGCGGTATTCATATGTCGTAATGTTCCAAGATTTGTTTTCCCCGCCGAACTTGAAATGTGCGTGTGTGTATGAATCCTTCCTGGATTCGAATGCGTTCTAAACTTGGGCGTCTTCGGTCTGAAGCTAGCACCGCCTTTAATCTTCCATTTACCCAACGCGTCAACATTGTTCAAAAACACTAAACACAAGAGCACGGCACAAACACAGACACACAACGAAGATAGATGAGCCATGTTCACGAAAGTGCACAACGATTGTTACTGAAACTGGACTCGACACTCTACACTAAAATATATAAACAAAAACGTGTATATTTAACGATGAAGCGATAGCAAAGGAAGTTTGTTTTTATGACATTTAACCCTTTTAGTGCGTCATCATACGGCTTTATTAGTCATCGAATATAAGAAATTGTGCACTTTCCTAATTAGTCTGTTGGACTTTCCTTCGCTACAGGGAAACAGTACGCCAGCAATATGAGATCAACGCTTTGAGTACGTTGCGATAACATTTACGCATGACACTTTACTTTTTTCAATAATTAATGTATGTTTGAATCACAAAGTAAGCCTACGTTTACGTTCCTGCCAGCTAACACTGTGACTCTGATCAGAGTACTTTTAACAACAATCCTTCATATTCGTAATTTGTTCTCCCATTTCTCTGTCTTCTCAAATTGAAATTTTAAATTGCCCAGAACACTGGACTATATACATACAGCTTGACGGTTATAACTGGTCTGACGGCGGTTAAAATGGCGACGGATAATCGAGTTTTTACTGTTATCGTTTCTCCTTGGTTTATTTACACGAATTCCAAATACAGCAAGTATCCTTTACCAGTCGTAATCGTAATTTAATTCGTGTCAAATCAAATTGTTGTTTTCACTTTAAAAAGTTTCCACTTATTTGACTCACTTTCATACATTACATCATTTCCAACAAGTACAGCGAACAAACGTCACAGAATATATCAAACGATCGCCGCCAAAATGTCCTCATGACAAGACGTCGCCACCAATAATGTTAAAATATCCTTGGCTCATAAAGTCCTGAAGCTGTTGAAAATATCTCCCCGCCCAAGTTGGGTTTTTATACGTTTTTTGTTTATTTTTTGTTTATTGTATTTTTTAAGTATTATTAAATCTTATAGTTGTTATATGTGTGATATCTAAATTGTTGCTTTTAAGTTGTCGAGGGTTTTGAGAATTATTAAAAGAGATAAAAATTGCGCCAGACATTGTGCAAAATGTTTTGCCTTCTCTAGATTACTCTCAGTCACCGTCCCTTGTTTCGTGTTTCTTTGCGTATTGGCCGAGTTATTGTCGTGAGTTTTCTCGAAGAATTAAGTGGTCGCCAAATCGAGTTATGTCGTTTGTACTTATTCTAAAAAGCTGCTGACACGCAATTGTTTTAATGGTTATTTGAGTTTATTATGTCGTCGGTTGTATTTAAATTTCTCTTCAGGAAACTGACTTCTATAGTCCACTCCGCTCTAGCCTTCCTCTTATCGCAACAAGTTTCTTTATTTGTACAGGGGTGTTAATATTTTCGTTTTTGTGTATCCAAGTTGTTATTTTCTTTTTTGTCTATTTTGTTTTACAGCTTGTTGTAAAGTAGCAGTTAGGTGTTTTGTCGCTTTCCCTATATTACTGGGAGATTTTTCTTTTGATGTTTATTACTGAGTTCCTGATAGTGGCTATTATTAGCGTGTCATCTCAGGATAGATCATAATTAGAAGTTACATCAATATAGGGAGATGAGATAGAGCTGCCTACAAAGAAGTCTGAAAATTTATTGGGATCCTTTGGCAAGTACGTTAGGGGTACCGGTTGAGAGGAATGAATAATTTGTTTCCTGTCAGAAAATTGATATTTGAAATTATCATAAATGTAGTCATTTTAGTTATAATGATCGTAGATCACCATAGTATTTTTACAGTCGCAGTTCCCTCCTGCCAAAATGTAGACACAAATGTTTGACACAAAACTTGGAAATTTTCTTTTTTTTAAATTATACGCTTCTGGCCAGTACAATACAGAAAGAGTTAAGTCGCATGGCATTGTTTATACTTTAAGTGAAGTGGCGTGGAGATATTACTTTTGCATACTTCGGTAGCTTGTAACGATCGATTGTCGCTTTTATTAGGCCTATACTGCTGAACCACTGTGAGCGGTATTATCTGGATGATTACCGTTATAATTTTGATAATGGAGTATTTTGAAATACGACTTACTTATAAAGGGGTACTTAATAGTAGTACAAATAAATGGCCCGATTTGTTAAACGAAATTCGAAAGGTTCTTCGTTCTCACTGAATAGATCAGTATATACGTAGTGAAAACTCTATATAGGCCTATACCTACTGTATATACCTTTGTTTGTTTTCATATATATTGTAACGTACTGCTTATGTGAGGTACTTGCGAAACGTACACCTTTAGTCAAGCCCCAAATGTTGGGTTTGCCCAACTTGTAACGTCCCACTTAATGAGGTACTTGCGAGTTATATTATATGCCTCACGCAGGATGCGTCACTTCTGAATTATACTAACTGACGTTTTCAAAAGTATAAATAAAGGATTTTGTTTATTTTGTTTTACTCAATCTGAAGAGAAAATCGAGAGTGTGTGATTTGGGGTCAAGGAGGGAAGTTGTTCAGCCTTATGCAGAAGAGAGAGCAAGCATCACTATTTCCACTCAGTTGAGACGATTTCTTCTGTTTGTTGTGCTGAAATTTCTTATAACTACCCACTACAATAAATTATAACACTTTATTATTCAAGATTAATTTTCAATAATATTGCTTTATTTATTATTGACTTTTGTCTCCTGCCACCAAAATATAGGTATCACAATTAATCTTATCTTCAATAAAACATCATCTCGGCTTTACCGAGTAAACATAGAGTTGTCTAAGGAGCAAAACATATATGGTGTTATTTACCCAATTTTTACGCTATAATAAAAAACATCAATTAATACATAATTCTTAATAATTCCCCAGGGTTCAGGGTAAGTTCTTTTTGTTACGAGAGTGTCAGAAATGGATAATTACTACGCTTTACAAATACCGAAAAATTAATAAATAATTTTGTTTATTTTTCATGTAGTATGTAGTTCCAGGAATTGCCGTAAGAGAGCAGCGTGTATTTGTTTACTTTAAAAAACATATGATCAAATGATTATTTTTTGTTCTATATCTCTGTTCAGAATGAGTTTTCTTCTGGAATTATTACGAAAAAATGTTTATATTACCTCGCTCCGTATGGTTCTTACTGGATTGAAGCTTTTTCTGTGGTGAGGTCCGTCTTGCGTTATAATTTTCTTACCGTCTGGAGTATTTTCCAATTGTCAACGAGAACTAGGCCGAAACCATGTTGGCTCATCAGAAGGTTTTCATTCACTGTTTATTAATGAATATAACCATTTAATTTGGATTAATCAGGTATAATTAGATAGTGGTCATGCTGTTTGTTAATCTTGCGTTAATTTCAACTCCTCCAACGTTCCAAAAAAGGTTATTTCTTTATAATTGTAGTCGCATCGTTTCTTCAACTCTACGGTTTTTTGTTCAAAATTTTTCTTAACAATACTTGTTATTTTTCCATCACTCTTAGTAACACATAGTATTTTTATTATGCAGGCATTTTGTAATTATTATAAATTTATATTTTATTTATGGAAAAATAATTCCTTTCCATTCCGGTTTCTATCTCCATTTAGTTTACATAACAAGTTTTGGTTAATTTTCTTATGACATTGTATATAAGTATTTTATCATTTTATTATCTTTAAATAAATTTATATATATTATTTATTTAGTCTCGAATAGTATTCCTACACGGCACTACTTCCTGTTGCCATTTCCCTCATAGTATTATTTTAATTTTTATTATCTTTTGGTAATTAAATTTTTATGTCTTTTAAAACTAACCCTGGGTTTTCTTATAATCTAACACAATTATTTGAAAAAATATAATATTAACTTGGGTATAACAATTAGTTGTTCATACAATATAAATATTACAATAAACAAAATAAACTACAAGATCAGTTAGTATTATAGCATACTTTCCTAGTTTTATAATTTCCACACACATAACACAATTTGGTAATACTTTACTTTCACTTTTATTTTTCACCTCAATGGGTACACTAGAACTCACTTTGCACTGTATACCACTCGAATTGTTTATCATATTGAGTGATATAATTTAATTTTGAGCGAGCCATAGGTTACCCATTTCTGACATTGATGTTATTATGATTTAGTTTATTGGGACAGGGTTATGTAACGTTACATAAAGCCTCCCCACTAGAACAAATTTATTTCAGTTTAACTTGTTTATTAAAAATAAATTGTTGATTATTTCCATTTTCTTAACTCCTCTTTATCTTCATAAGTGTTTTATTTCTGACTGATTATACACTCTGGTAATTCACACTGGTGGTAATTGCTGTTTTCTTACTATACTCTCTCTCTCTTGGAGGCAAATTCATCAATTATTCATTTCTTGGTAGTGGTACTTCCACATTTTATTTGATAAGAACTGGTCACACTAATCATATTAAACTTGTTTTAACACTCATTTCTATTTACTTTTATATACTCGCTTTATCAATTAAGCTTCGGTCTGCTATCTTCCTTCTATTTTCTTCATTTATACTTCTGGAATCTAATATCAATCTATACAGCTATTTTATAATTATTATCCCTTAAATATTCAATTTCCCTAACATTTTTCCCTATCTTGTGCGGTGGTAACAGTCGGGTGGCCATTCTGGGTCCATACACCGCGTCCATCCTTACACCTTCTGAGACCAGGGGAACATCATCCCTGCTCATAAAAATTATTGCCGGAACATTTTTACGGTCAATACATAAAAATAAAAAAAATTATAAGTAGTAGTCAATTAGCGACTAGTACCAAACACTTTTGGGATTCTTCATACTGTAGCTGTTTGTATTTATTTATATATTTCTTCTTCTCCTTGATTCCTTCTTTTTTATCATTAATTAATAGCATATAACATCATTGATACGCCTTATGTTAAAATTCTTGTGACTTTACTTCTTGTGACATATTTCTCCGTATCATTTCTTCTTATAAAATCTTCAATTCCGAGAAATGCTAATTATAGTATTAATTATCCTCCTTCAGTTTCATTGGAGTCATTAAATTATTCGTTATTCTTCTTATCTGAGCACATTACCATCAATTGTTTATTTATTTATTCTTCTTTTGTTACCATCAAAATATTATTTTTCCTATTAGTCCATTTTAAATCAGTTCTTTATAAATATTATTTAATCATCTGTTCTCTTTTCCTTGGTGGTTTGTTGTTTGTTAAATTATATGGTTTCAAAATAACTTGAGTAAGATGTCCTTACATACTTTTTTGAATTTTGGGGTATTTAGTTTCTTCATTTTAAATTATATTGTTCGAAATAACTTGAGTAAGATGTCCTTACATGCTTTTTAGAATTTTGGGGTTTTAGTCTCTTCATTTTAAATTATATGGTTTCAAAATAACTTGAGTAAGATGTCCTTACATGCTTTTAGAATTTTGGGGTTTTTATTTACAATGGGTTGCTTGGTCCTGTATCCATAAAATCCGTCCCTTTTTTCTGGTTTGTTTGGGGTCTGTTTAACCGTGGTCCATTATTTCAGGTACTCCATGTTCTCGGATTGCTGGGGTGTTCGTAATTAATTCTCTCCTTGATAATCTTCTTACCATCCGGCTCTCCCACTTTGCTGCTATGAAACTTTCACTTAAGTACCGGTCTTCCGTCATAATTCGTTCCTTTTTAACTAACAAGTATTGTACCTCCTCTAACATAACATAGTTGCTCATATTTAATCTCATTCCATTCCCTTTTACCTCTGGATTATTTACCAAATATTTGAATGTTGTATTCCGTCTTGAAGATATGATTGATATTGTCTGATACTCTTCAATCGTTGACATATTTAATTGAGATCTAAACTTAATTAACTCCCTTTGTTCATTAATTGGAAGGTTGAATACCTTAATTAATCCACCTGTAATCATCTCCCATTCTTCCTTGGTATTTATTATTCTCTTTCTACATGTTTTTATTATTTTCTTGGTCTTCTTTTCCACGGTTTGAACATCCTTTTTGTTGTGGCTATTTTTATTTTCAGATGGCATTACACCTTGGTATTCTGTAATTTCTATTTCCTTCCTACTCTCTTCTGTATTCGGACTTACTTTAATACCTTCTGAAGTGCTGTCTGATGTTTCATCCAAATTCTTGACACTATGGTCCATTTGTTTATTAATCTCCTCCTTGTATGTATCTGCTTTTTGGATACGCGTATTAACATTTTCAAACTTCTCTCCGAAAGTTTTCCATATCTCCTTATTGACATTCTCCATTTTACACTCAAATTGTTTTAAATTCTTATTATTCTCTTCAAATTTTGCATTCATCTCTTCTCTTTGCCCTTCAACCGCTTCCTTCAGTTCATGGTATTGTTCATTCATGGTTTGTTTGATATTTCCATGAATGGTTTCTATTTTTTCATTTAGTTGTTTGACTAAACTTTCCTCCTGTTTCTTAAAATTCTCCTTATTTTCCTCATTGGTTTGTTTCAAGGCTTCCTCCTGTCTCCTAAAATTTTCTTTATTTTCCTCATTGGTTCGCTTATTATCTTCCTGGATCTTGTTATTCCCTTCCATTATAATTCTTAACATTTCCTGTATGCTTATATCTTCTTTTTGGTTGGATTTATCTGGTTGATCCCCTTGGGCATCCTCTTCAATTATTTCCGTTTCCGTATCCATAACTACTTCGGTTTCTTCTGTATCACCTGTCTGTTGGTCCATTTCACTGTCCGTGACTAATTCTATTTCTTGTTCCTGTCCACCTTCTTCAATCTCCTTTTCTTCTGCCCTCTTCTTCGATTTGCCTCGGGTATTATGCATTTCTTGTTTTCTCATAACTACCAACGATAATTAGATTTGTTGGTATATATTTTTATTAAATATCAAAATTCTTTTCTAATTACCGCCCTTTTACGTTGCGCGCCAATTCTGTAACGTACTGCTTATGTGAGGTACTTGCGAAACGTACACCTTTAGTCAAGCCCCAAATGTTGGGTTTGCCCAACTTGTAATGTCCCACTTAATGAGGTACTTGCGAGTTATATTATATGCCTCACGCAGGATGCGTCACTTCTGAATTATACTAACTGACGTTTTCAAAAGTATAAATAAAGGATTTTGTTTATTTTGTTTTACTCAATCTGAAGAGAAAATCGAGAGTGTGTGATTTGGGGTCAAAGAGGGAAGTTGTTCAGCCTTATGCAGAAGAGAGAGCAAGCATCACTATTTCCACTCAGTTGAGACGATTTCTTCTGTTTGTTGTGCTGAAATTTCTTATAACTACCCACTACAATAAATTATAACACTTTATTATTCAAGATTAATTTTCAATAATATTGCTTTATTTATTATTGACTTTTGTCTCCTGCCACCAAAATATAGGTATCACAATTAATCTTATCTTCAATAAAACATCATCTCGGCTTTACCGAGTAAACATAGAGTTGTCTAAGGAGCAAAACATATATGGTGTTATTTACCCAATTTTTACGCTATAATAAAAAACATCAATTAATACATAATTCTTAATAATTCCCCAGGGTTCAGGGTAAGTTCTTTTTGTTACGAGAGTGTCAGAAATGGATAATTACTACGCCTTACAAATACCGAAAAATTAATAAATAATTTTGTTTATTTTTCATGTAGTATGTAGTTCCAGGAATTGCCGTAAGAGAGCAGCGTGTATTTGTTTACTTTAAAAAACATATGATCAAATGATTATTTTTTGTTCTATATCTCTGTTCAGAATGAGTTTTCTTCTGGAATTATTACGAAAAAATGTTTATATTACCTCGCTCCGTATGGTTCTTACTGGATTGAAGCTTTTTCTGTGGTGAGGTCCGTCTTGCGTTATAATTTTCTTACCGTCTGGAGTATTTTCCAATTGTCAACGAGAACTAGGCCGAAACCATGTTGGCTCATCAGAAGGTTTTCATTCACTGTTTATTAATGAATATAACCATTTAATTTGGATTAATCAGGTATAATTAGATAGTGGTCATGCTGTTTGTTAATCTTGCGTTAATTTCAACTCCTCCAACGTTCCAAAAAAGGTTATTTCTTTATAATTGTAGTCGCATCGTTTCTTCAACTCTACGGTTTTTTGTTCAAAATTTTTCTTAACAATACTTGTTATTTTTCCATCACTCTTAGTAACACATAGTATTTTTATTATGCAGGCATTTTGTAATTATTATAAATTTATATTTTATTTATGGAAAAATAATTCCTTTCCATTCCGGTTTCTATCTCCATTTAGTTTACATAACAAGTTTTGGTTAATTTTCTTATGACATTGTATATAAGTATTTTATCATTTCATTATCTTTAAATAAATTTATATATATTATTTATTTAGTCTCGAATAGTATTCCTACACGGCACTACTTCCTGTTGCCATTTCCCTCATAGTATTATTTTAATTTTTATTATCTTTTGGTAATTAAATTTTTATGTCTTTTAAAACTAACCCTGGGTTTTCTTATAATCTAACACAATTATTTGAAAAAATATAATATTAACTTGGGTATAACAATTAGTTGTTCATACAATATAAATATTACAATAAACAAAATAAACTACAAGATCAGTTAGTATTATAGCATACTTTCATAGTTTTATAATTTCCACACACATAACACAGTTTGGTAATACTTTACTTTCACTTTTATTTTTCACCTCAATGGGTACACTAGAACTCACTTTGCACTGTATACCACTCGAATTGTTTATCATATTGAGTGATATAATTTAATTTTGAGCGAGCCATAGGTTACCCATTTCTGACATTGATGTTATTATGATTTAGTTTATTGGGACAGGGTTATGTAACGTTACAATATATATATATATATATATATATATATATATTACTATAATACTTATAACTATTTTACCTCAAGATATATTTTTTCCTTTAGGAACATGTTTCGGGAGATCCTGTTCTCCCATCTTCAGCCTTCGCCATCTTGCTTCTGGTGCAGTATTTGTGTGTTGGCTTCTGGATGTTATTAAGGTGGTTTGTTGGTCTTTGGTCCTGCAATGTTGCATTATTGTGTGTGGTTGTGGTATCTGTTTTTGTATTTTGTGTATTTTCGATGTTGAGTGCTTTGAATATTGTGTCATGTTTTGTATTGATTTGTATTTGTTCTGGTATTAATTTGTTTTGTGTTTTATGTTTGTAAATCTGTAAATTTTCCCAAATGTTCATTATGGTACCTTTGTGTGGTACATGTTTTATTAGTTTTACATTGGTTATGTTTGGGAATTCATGTCCTGTGTTTATTGCATGTGTGGCTAAATTGGATTTATATATATTTGGTTTTTTGTATGCATTTAGGTGTTCAAAATAACGTTTTTTCAGCTGTTTTTTTGTTTGTCCTATATAACATTTATTGCAATCTTGGCATTCAATTTTGTATATACCGTTGGTTGTTGTATTATCTTTGTTGTGTGAGCTATTTAGATTTTGTAATTTATTTTTATTAGTTTTGTATGCTATTTTTATATCTGTGTTTTTAAATAGTTTTGTTAGTTTTGACATTTTATTATTTATATATGTGAATGTGGCCCATTTTTTGTTGTTGTTATTATTTATGTGTTGTTCAGTTTGATTAATTCTTAATTGTTCAGTTTTTATTTTGTATTTGATTTTATTTTCTATTTTGATCATAGTATTTTTATTGTATCCATTTTCATAACCAATTTGGTATATTGTATTTCTTTCTTTGTCAGTTTCTTGTTTGTTTAGGGGTATTTTGTACATTCTGTTAAATAACGAATAAAATGCTGCCATTTTATGTTGTGGTGGGTGGTCAGAATGGTTAGGTATAATGATGTTAGTGGAAGTTGGTTTTCTATATATTGCATATTGTATTTGTTTGTTGTATCTTGTGATGGTTATGTCTAAATAGTTGATTTTGTTATGTTTTTCTTTTTCTTCTGTGAATTGTATTTTGGGATGTATGTTATTGATTTGTTTCAGTATGTTCTCTGCATTTGTGTTTTTGTTATTTGATACATATAGTCCATCATCTACATATCTTATCCATATGCCATCTGGGTCATGTGTTTTTATGATATTTTGTATTTTGGTGTCTATATGTTGTAGGAATATTTCTGCTATTATGCTTGATAATGGTGATCCCATTGCTAAACCTTCTTTCTGTTGATAAATTTTCCTATTAAATTCAAAGTAATTTTGTTTTAGTATTAGTTGGAGACTATTTTTTATTTCGGTTATATATTGTTTGTTTTCATTTTGTTCTATAAGTGTTTGTGTACATGTTAATGTATATTTATGTGAGAGATGATTTGTTATCCGTTATTTGGTAGTTGATTTCACTTATTTGCTATTCACTTCACTATTTTTTTCTTCACTATACACTTTTGTTTTTGCTTTATTTTATAACCTCACTTTTTGTTTTTTCACTGTAGGCTTATTTACCTTGTATGGTTATATTATTTCAATCACTTTCTGCTACAGTCCGTTTCTTGATGTATATAATACTATAATACTTATAACTATTTTACCTCAAGATATATTTTTTCCTTTAGGAACATGTTTCGGGAGATCCTGTTCTCCCATCTTCAGCCTTCGCCATCTTGCTTCTGGTGCAGTATTTGTGTGTTGGCTTCTGGATGTTATTAAATTTAGAGCTAATTTAGAGCTTCTAGAGCTAACAAATTTATTACATCCAATCACTTGGAATAATAAATACAATAACATAGAAAATAAAATTAGATTTGAGAACAACAAAAAGACTTAGACAATCAACAAAAAACTTAACACATTAAAACAACAAATAAAAATCAAGAACAAAAAACAAAAATAAACACACATTTTACCCTCGAACCATTAACCTCAGCAATACAGAATTTAACAAAAAAGAAACAGAATATTTAAACAATATGTCAAAAACTAACATAACCCAAAATGCAAAAAAAATCTAGAAAATTTAATAGTAGAAACAGAATTTGCCATTAACCTAATAAAAGACAATATACAAGAAGAAAAAAGAACAGAAGCAACACATATAATTAAAAAAATAATCACTAGCGAAATGAAAAACAAAGATAAACAAAAGAAAAACAATAAAACAATAAAAGAAATTAAAAATAAAGTAAAGAACAATAATTTAATAATAACTAAAGCAGACAAAAGTCAAGCAACAGTAATCATTGATAAAACAGACTACATCAAAAAAACCGAAGACTTCATCAACAATAATAAATGCGTACAACTAGATATAAACCCAACAGAAAACTATCTTAAACAAACAATAAAACTAATAAAAACAAATAAAAACATTTTCAACAATAAGAACATAGACATATATATAAACAATAATCCAGAACCACCTAAAATGAACAGCCTAATAAAAATACACAAATTAAACAACCCAATACGTCCATTAATCAATTTCAAAAAAGCTCCTACATACAAAATAGCAAGAATAATAGCACAAAAACTAAAAAATAACCATCTAACAAATAACCATCATAACATAAAAAATACATACGAATTAATAGACAAACTAAAAATAATAAATATAAATGAAAATACATTTTTCACATCATATGACATAACAAACATGTACACTAATATCCCAGTAGAAGAAACAATTGACATAATAATAAACAAACTTATAGAACAAAATGAAAACAAACAATATATAACCGAAATAAAAAATAGTCTCCAACTAATACTAAAACAAAATTACTTTGAATTTAATAGCAAAATTTATCAACAGAAAGAAGGTTTAGCAATGGGATCACCATTATCAAGCATAATAGCAGAAATATTCCTACAACATATAGACACCAAAATACGCAATATCATAAAATCATATGACCCAGATGGCATATGGATAAGATATGTAGATGATGGACTATATGTATCAAATAACAAAAACACAAATGCAGAGAACATACTGAAACAAATCAATAAAATACATCCCAAAATACAATTCACAGAAGAAAAAGAAAAACATAACAAAATCAACTATTTAGACATAACCATCACAAGATACAACAAACACATACAATATGCAATATATAGAAAACCAACTTCCACTAACATCATTATACCTAACCATTCTGACCACCCACCACAACATAAAATGGCAGCATTTTATTCGTTATTTAACAGAATGTACAAAATACCCCTAAACAAACAAGAAACTGACAAAGAAAGAAATATAATATACCAAATTGGTTATGAAAATGGATACAATAAAAATACTATGATCAAAATAGAAAATAAAATCAAATACAAAATAAAAACTGAACAATTAAGAATTAATCAAACTGAACAACACATAAATAATAACAACAACAAAAAATGGGCCACATTCACATATATAAATAATAAAATGTCAAAACTAACAAAACTATTTAAAAACACAGATATAAAAATAGCATACAAAACTAATAAAATAAATTACAAAATCTAAATAGCTCACACAACAAAGATAATACAACAACCAACGGTATATACAAAATTGAATGCCAAGATTGCAATAAATGTTATATAGGACAAACAAAAAAACAGCTGAAAAAACGTTATTTTGAACACCTAAATGCATACAAAAAACCAAATATATATAAATCCAATTTAGCCACACATGCAATAAACACAGGACATGAATTCCCAGACATAACCAATGTAACACTAATAAAACATATACCACACAAAGGCACCATAATGAACATTTGGGAAAATTTACAGATTTACAAACATAAAACACAAAACAAATTAATACCAGAACAAATACAAATCAATACAAAACATGACACAATATTCAAAGCACTCAACATCGAAAATACACAAAATACAAAAACAGATACCACAACCACACACAATAATGCAACATTGAAGGACCGAAGACCAACAAACCACCTTAATAACATCCAAAAGCCAACACACAAATACTGCACCAGAAGCAAGATGGCGAAGGCTGAAGATGGGAGAACAGGATCTCCCGAAACATGTTCCTAAAGGAAAAAATATATCTTGAGGTAAAATAGTTATAAGTATTATAGTATTATATACATCAAGAAACGGACTGTAGCAGAAAGTGATTGAAATATATATATATATATATATATATATATATATATATATATATTACATTTAATATTTATAAATAAATTTACCTCAAGATATTGTAATGTAACGCGGGTATCAGAGTGTTTTACAGGTGCGGGTTTATAGTTAATTCAGCCCCACGTTGTATACGTCATTTGTAACGTCTCGCGGGTTCTAGCGAAAGTATCTGTTTATTTGTTACGCTTTCCTAATTAAGCCCCACGTTAGTACGTCATTCTTTTGTAACGTCTGGCGTCTTTCTTATATACCAACGACGAGTATCATTTCTTATGATTACTTATTATTTATATTTGCTAATGTTCAAAGCAGTTGAATGTGATGTTTACCAAACAAAACAGAAATCGAGTGTATGTGATTTGGGAGAGATTAATGAAGTTATTTAATCTTAGTTAGGAGAGAGAGTAGGAACAAAGATATTACCCCCGGTGTATACAATTACTTTTTTGAAACATTCGCTGTTCATAAGACCAGCTGATTTTGACAGCTGCCTCTAAATGTTAGGTTAAACAAACACCAATGTTCGGTGATACTCCCCGGCGGTTCGTCCTCTTCTTGGCTTCCTGAAAATCTGTAACAACTACCCTCTACAAGAAAGAATACACGTTATATTATTTATAATAAAATATTCAGAGTATTTATTGTATATACTCTATATTTACAATATTTATGTAATACACTGATTTTCTCTTCTCCCAGTACAAAATATTATATATTATAATGGAATTTTTCTGTCAACAACACATTGGATTGATTTAATTAGGTAAACATTGGAATTTTAACAAATTATTATTTTTTTCTTGATTAAACATTAAACAATAAATAATTCATTTATTAATTTCCCCAGGGTTAAGGGTAAGTTCTTTGTTTTATGAGACGGTCAGAAATGAATAATTATATACTACGCTTTACAAGAGAAAAAAAATAAATTTCGAATTTTTTGGTTTTTTCGTAGTACGTAGTTCCGGATTTGTCCGCTAGAGTACAGATTATGTCTTTATTATACACATGAAATCATTTACAAAATATTGGAACTGCACAAAGATTCGACATGAGGATTTCTTGGTTAACAATTATTAATAAAGTTTATTTTACCTCTTTTCTCGAAGTGTTTACTTGGATGGTGCTGTTTCTAGCGTTGGAGTTATAGTTGTTTTGTAATTTCGTTGAATGTCCATAAGATACAATCTCACCAAAATCTCGAAGTGCGGTTCAACTAGGCCTGATCTGGTAATTGGTTATTTCAATTTTTCATCGAGTAAAGGACGTTAAAGTTGATATCTGAAGGAGTTCTAACATAAGGTGGATACTACTAGTTAATTCTTATTCAATTTGGCACTGTTTCCGAAAGTTTTCGTAGGGTTTTATTAAATTTTTGATGGCATTCCACTTTTTTTCAAACGAACGGTTTTGAATCGTTTTAACAATTAATTAATATCTTGTTAGGTGGTTACTGTTAGTAACCAATAATTTTTATATCATTTTTTATTGGTGCATCTATATACTTTTGAGTATATAGGCTGTTTTTAATTATTATAAATTTATTTCTTATTTATAGAAAAATAATCCTTTTTAAATTTGGTTTATTATCCAATTTGATTTATATAAGGTTTTTCCTTTTATTTCCTCTTAACTTTATATATAGGTCTTTAATCTTTTTATTTCCTTTAATTGTATTTATATATTATTTATTAATTTCTTATAGTATCCTTACACTAAACTATTTACTTCTGCCATTTTACTCATACAATATTATTTTTATTTTTATTATTATTTTATATTTAACCATTTTATATTTAACCCTGGGTTATCTTATATTCAAACATAATTATTCTATTAAATATAAAATTAGACCTAGTTACAAAATCTTTGTGGCCTACACAATACAAATTATACAATATTCCAACAAAACACATAATTGGTCCGTAGCATATAGTCTACTATTATAATCAATTGTTTCTCCATCTACAGCATAAGTCTGTGAGATGCTCCTTTTAACATCACTTATTTCCTCACTGGGTACACTATAACTCACTTTGTACACTTTATATCAATTAAGTATAGTTTATAATGTTTTGTGATATAAAGTAATCTAGAGCTAGGTATATTATACCCATTTCTGACCTTTATAGTGGGGTTATTACGTTATCATTTTTGGGACTGGGTTATGTAACGTTACAATATACATTTTTCCTTATTAGGAACATGTTTCGAGAGCTCCCGTGCTCTCATCTTCAGCCTTCGTGATCTGGCGTCTGGTGAAGTATTTGTGTGTTGGCTGGATGCTGTTTTGGTTTCTTGTTGGTCTCTGGTATTTTAAAGTGGTATTATTGTGTGTGATTGTGGTGTATGTATTAGTATTTTGTGTATTTTCGATGTTGAGTGCTTTGAATATTGTGTCATGTTTTGTATTGATTTGTATTTGTTCAGGTATTAGTTTGTTTTGTGTTTTATGTTTGTATATTTGTAAATTTTCCCAAATGTTCATTATGGTGCCTTTGTGTGGTATATATGTTTTATTAGTGTCACATTGGTTATGTCTGGGAATTCATGTCCCGTGTTTATTGCATGTGTGGCCAAATTAGATTTATATATTTCGGGTTTTTTGTATACATTTAGATGTTCAAAATAACGTTTTTTCAGCTGTTTTTTTGGTTGTCCTATGTAACATTTATTGCAATCTTGGCATTCAATTTTGTATATACCATTAGTTGTTATATTATCTTTGTTGTGTGAGCTATTTAGTTTTTGTAAATTATTTTTATTAGTTTTGTATGCTATTTTTATATCTGTGTTGTTAAATAGTTTTGTTAGTTTTGTCATTTTATTATATATGTATGTGAATGTGGCCCATTTTTTGTTGTTGTTATTATTTATGTGTTGTTCATTTTGATTAATTCTTAATTGTTCAGTTTTTATTTTATATTTGATTTTATTTTCTATTTTGTTCACAGTATTTTTATTGTATCCATTTTCATAACCAATTTGGTAGTCTATATTATATTTCTTTCTTTGTCAGTTTCTTGTTTGTTTAGGGGAATTTTGTACATTCTGTTAAATAGCGAATAGAATGCTGCCATTTTATGTTGTGGTGGGTGGTCAGAATGGTTAGGTATAATGATGTTAGTAGAAGTTGGTTTTCTATATATTGCATATTGTATGTGGTTGTTGTATCTTGTGATGGTTATGTCTAAATAGTTGATTTTGTTATGTTTCCTTTTTCTTCTGTGAATTGTATTTTAGGATGTATGTTATTGATTTGTTTCAGTATGTTCTCTGCATTTGTGTTTTTGTTATTTGATACATATAGCCCATCATCTACATATCTTATCCATATGCCATTTGGGTCATATGATTTTATAATATTTTGTATTTTGGTGTCTATGTGTTGTAGGAATATTTCTGCTATTATGTGTGATAATGGTGATCCCATTGCTAAACCTTCTTGCTGTTGATAAATTTTGCTATTAAATTCAAAGTAATTTTGTTTTAGTATTAGTTGGAGGCTATTTTTTATTTCGGTTATATATTGTTTGTTTTCATTATGTTCTTTAAGTTTGTTTATTATGTATCGAGCCGAGTACGTACGGTTCAAGTCCCCACTGTTGAGTTCGTTAATTTGTAATGGGACGAGTACGAGCGTATCGTTATTTTCACGCAATGTAAGCCTATTCGTTGCTATGAGCGGGTATGTCCCGTCTTTACTCTCTCAGGTCGTTTAATTTACTTAATTATTTAAATATCTGAGATATTTGGAGTTATGGGATATATTGATGTAATTAATTAATATTAACTTAGCTCTCTAAAAAATATCGGTGTTAGTGTACCTGAAACTTAAATAATTAATGCGTTATTCTGTAATTTCGTTCAACCCTATTATACCTTGAAGAGAATTATGTATAATTTTGTATTTTTACTCTCTCTCTTTGGTGTCAGATAATTCCGCTATAAGCGCTGTAGTATCGGCTCAACGAAACTTATAGGTTATTTCACTGTTTATGTTAACCAATTATTCTATACTTATTCAGTTACTTTTTATTCCCAACTCATTAAATCATACTCCAAATGACAATATTTTGCAATTATATAAAGGTTCTTTATTTGTTTACTTCTTTAACATTGAATAAGATATGTTCTAACTAACATATGCTTGGGCTATAGATTGCGTGAATCGATTGTTGATTATTCCGATCCTTTATTTAAATTCAGTTATATAGTGTGTTTTAATTTGTAATGAATTTAATTCAGGGTGTGAAGGTTCTTGTAACTGTGGGGAAAATTAAAAATACATAGATAAGAATGCAAGATTTACAAATTTGAAGTGTTGTGTAGTTAGTATGATTAATATAATAATAATTTACCAGACTAGAATGAAGCAAATCGTGTAGGCGGTTGATTGATAAATTTACTGTTCTGGACAATTATGCCGTACGATATTCTTTCTTCGGTTTAATAAATGGAATTCTTGTCCTGTCCACTTCGGAAATACAGCTCCCTGGATTGATTTACAGCCCGATTGATGCTTCTTCTGCAACTCCTGGATCCAGATACGTTCTTCTCTCGGTTGAAGCAATTAGTGATGTTCCGTTTATTTGAAAGGTTATAAATTCTGGTGTAGTGTATATTATTATTTGTGATACTTTTGACTCTTTCTATTTGTTTTAATGTATCGTCAATTCCTTTCGGATATGGGACAGTTCAAGTCCTTCCTTGTAGAATCCAGTTATTTATTTCCTATTGCGATTTCATACTATTGTCTTGTTTGGTTAATTTATACTGGCAAGAGTCATAAATATTATCATTAGTATTTTGTATTTTATAATAGTATTTACTAATTTAGTATATTCCAATTAAATAGATATTTCTTGGTTTTTTATTAATCTCATCACATTCAGATCATCAAAAAACAATTATTGTCAAATCAACAACTTCCTCTTTTCCTGTCGTCCCTAGCAACACATGATTTTTCTTCCTTCCACATGTTTTGAATATAGTGTTTATTTCATATATTTTTTGTCTATTCCTTATCAATTTGCTATCCTATCGGAATGTAACTTTACCGATAGTTGGTTTATTATTTTCTACACATATTCTGCTGGTTTTTTGATATAAGCCTGTTTTTTTCTTTTTTATATTTAATACCCTTTCGATATTAAACATTATTAATCGATATCATGGCATTATGGCATTATCATAATTTGTATAAATTTTATTATATATCATTATTAATTTAATGTTTTTTTTTATAGCTCGTCAAATCGTATTCATTAATTATTATTAATTGATGTACCTAACCTTTATGTTATGAGTGGTTATATAGTGGTTTTGGCTGTTAGGCCTTTTATTGTAAACGGATCTACCTGTGTTTATAACTGGTAAACATCTATAGCCCCTTTTACATAAATTCATATATATAATCAAATCTTAACTATTAACATTTACATAAACAATTATTTTTTCCATATCTAATAACAATTTTATCTTGACCTATGGATCACATATAAGAAAATTCAAATCTATTAACGTTAATTAGCTGCTTCACACTTCATTCTACAACAGTCATTGAATAATACATCTTGTTTCATTATCTTTCATTAACTCAACACATTTTTGGTATAACATAACATAAACTTTATCATAATATTTGTTGTCACAAAATAATATCTCTTAACTCAAAATTCTTATTTGCTATTACTATAAAGTAAATTATTGTTTCATTTTTTGTTTGCTTTTCACTGAACATATATCATCAACTATTATCTAACTTACAGGTTCGTTTATTCTTGTTAATACTACCTTGCATCCTTATTTACCTTTATCTATAATTATAAATGTAATTATTAGATCTTTGTTCTATCATGGGGTTAGATATTGCCTTGTTTATTATTCTGTTAACCTTGTTTTTATGTAACACGGATGCTAGCATTTCTGTTGCGTTACATATGTTTAGTTTACCTGAATGAAGTTTAGGTCAAATAAACTTGTCTTTTTCACATGCCTTTTCTTCATTTCATTGTTAATGGTTGACGATGGGATTCTCAATGTAACTTCATTAGACTAGTATTAATACTTTTTTTATTTAATAACATTTCATCATTTTAATTAACATTCTTGATCATTTTTAATTTCTGTAAACATTATTTGTTGATAGTTGGCTACAATATTCAATGATACATTAGTTTTACATCTCTTCTACTTATAATTACTATAATCACTGTATTTCTCAATTATTCTTCTGTCAACTCATTTCTTTCTGTTTTCTTCGTCCTACTCTTTTGGAAACTGAAGTCATTCTTGCAACTATTCTAATATTCCTTAAATATTTAATTTCCCTAACAATCCCTAATACATGCGTTGGTACAGTTCAGAGAGGCACTGTTTGGCTTCATACTCTGCTGCCCACACCACATCTTAATATAGTACTGCTGGAATTCATCTACAGTCAGCTATAAAATATAATAATCTCCTAATAATCTCTTTAATTATTTAATAATAAATATTTGGGAAAAATTTTGTTTTTCTTTGTTGCTTTTATATTTCTTCATTACTATCCTTCATATTTTGTGATTCCATTTTAGTTCCTTAAACATTCTTTGATATTAAATTTGACAGTTATTATTTGTAATCATTTTTGTTTTCATTTTTGTTGTGATTGTAATGCTAAGTATCTTCTTCATTTGTTTTTTCTCTGATCTCAATATTTTCTAAATAGTTGTTGTGTGATGATAATTATAACTGTATTTCTGACTAAATACATTCCTTAGCCCAACTATTCTTCTTCTTATCGTATTTCATTATTTTGGCTGTTTATTTTTCAATGAATTATGTTCATAAATACTCTTTCTTTCTTGTCTTCTTTAACATTACATTGGTTACATTCAATCGTTTACTGAAGTTGTTTCCTTCATTTGGCAATGTGGTATGTATTTCAGGTCATATGATTTTTCTCTTTCTTTATTTTGCATAGGTAGATTTGAGGTAAAAACTTTTATCTTGGGGTTTCATTATTTATCATCCACATTATTTCTTTGTAGACGTTTAGTAATAGTTCTCGCTTTCTTCTGTAATCTTGGGATTTCATTATTCATTGTTCACACTATTTCTTTATAAACATTTAATAATAATTCTCGCTTTCTTCTGTAATCTTGGGGTTTCATTATTCATTGTTCACACTATTTCTTTATAAACATTTAATAATAATTCTCGCTTTCTTCTGTAATCTTGGGGTTTGTTATTCACTCTTCTTAATACCTTCTTCATAACTATATTTTAATTCAGACTTACTTCATTTTGAATGACACATTTTTTTTCTATTTATTTTATTGTTCAAAAAATTCTCTTTTATTTACAAGTGTTTTTTCTTCAAAATCGATAATAAGTGGTTCTTATTGTATTTTAGAATTTAGTGGTAGTATTCAACTCAAATTCTTTTTAAATTCCAAGTATTTTCTCTTCAAGACTGGTAACAAGTTGTTCTTATTATATTTTAGAATTTATTCATTATATTTCTTTATGGACTCTTGGTTGTACGTTCCCTTAATCCTTTTCGTGATAGGGTTCATTATTTCATACGTATTGTTATTATTATTTTTTGTTATCACATATGGCCCAGTATATAATAATAATAATTTTTTTAATTATTCCCTCTAGAGTGCTTGGTAGCTCCCTGTTTCTTATTAATATTTTCTCACCCACTTGGTACTTAATTGGTTTTGGATTATTCTTTTCATATTTTCTTTTCTTCATTTCCGCCTTTTCCATAACTCGGTTATAAAATTTAACTGTTTCAAATTGATATTCTGGGTTATTTGGAAAGTTTATAATATCCTGGATTTCTCTAGGTGGAAGCCTTTCAAACATAACAGTATAAGGGGTATTTTCAATGGACTGATGGTAAGATATATTTAAGAACTCTTCGGTTAGTGACAAGTATTCGTACCACCTTCTCTGTTGGTCATGACAGTAAGTTCGGAGTATTCTGCCAACTTCCCTCAATACACGTTCTGCCGGATTACTGCTGGGGTGGTATACTGAAGTCTTATATGTTCTAATGTTGTGTTTTAAAAGATTATTTCTCCATTTAATTTTGCCGTTACATATATGATTTCATTATTACTATTACTGTTTACATGCTTCTTATCCTCTTCCAATAAATCTTCCCTGATATTCTTTAAATAGTGGTTATTAATTATGGTTATTGTACGATTACTCTTAATTTTGTTTATAAGTCGTTGTTCCCCAAGATTATGGTTCAGTGAAGGGTATTCATTAATTTTCACTGCCTCTATTAGTTTAAATGAGGGCTTACCCCCTCTTCTCTATTTTCATTTTGATTACTGTGTTGATTTTGTACGGTTTCAGTGCGATCCTCCGTATTAGGTTCCGCTATCCTATAATTTCCTTCAGGTGGATAGTTGTCTTCACGCCGGGACTGGTCATAATGGTTGTCATATCGGTGACTCCTTGGGTAATACCTTGAGGCCTGGAGTAGATATAATTGACGTTATGCCTATAATTATTGGGTCGTCTGTCCCCATCTCCTCTATTATTGCGACTATCGCGGTAATTATAATTATTATTGCCACGATAATTATAGTTCCTGGAATTATTATTCGCGTGCTCATTTTGGGTTCTATTGGCATTAACGTTCTGCGCAGGTCGATTGTGATCATTATTATGAGAATTGGTTGGTGGCGCGTTATTATTATACTTCTGATATTTACAATTTAACATTCTATTTCTTTGGTATTGGTTCTCGTGCTCATAATTCTTCAAGAATTTGGCCATGGCTGGAATCGTTTTGATTTGACTACACATACGTGCATTTTTTATCCCTTCCTCGTAATGGTAGGATAGTTGTATCACCAAACATTCTTCAGGAATTCTGGGCTCTAAGTTCCGCGCCATACATACTTTTCCTAGAAAGTATGAAGTAGGAGACTGGCCTATGTTTGTTTCGTATCGACCGTTACTCAAATTATTCCTAACCATGTTCTGGGTCGATTCAGACCAATACTTCTCTTTAAATTGTTTTTTGAACTCAGTCATGTCCAGTATATCCGGGCGCACCGCTGCCCACCAATTATCATAAGTGTCTTTAAATGTTTCATCAATCATACTGCGTATAATACTCCAGCAATTTTCTCTATTTCTTGCGATCACCTCTTCTAATCTCTTTAAAAATTCCATCGGATTGCGCTTGTAATTACGAAAATTAATCGATTCCCGGTTCTCGTGGTTATTTGTATGACTATGTTGGCATGTCCTATCCCGCCATGAATCTACTTCTTCTTGTAATTGTAATTCACGTCTACTAATTTCCTCTATTTTATTTTTACTGGTATTAATTTGACCTTCCATACTGTTTAAATTGTCATAGACTCTTTCGAGTCGTTCACCCATGTCTGTCTGTATTTGCGTAATACCTTCCTTATTCTCTTCCCGTACCTGATGTACTTAATTTTTAATTTGCTCATATTTTCCGACAGTTTCCTGTTGGATTTCTTCGACCAATGTTTTATTCTCAATTTTTATGTCATTAATTTTATTCTGTAATTCTTCACGAACCTGTACTATTGTTTTGTTAGTTTTTTCTAACCCTTCATTTGTTTTGGCTATTTCTAATTTTCTTTCCTCATTATTTTGGTCTACCTTTTGGTTAACTGTTACATGAATATTCTCAATTTTTTCATTAATTTGCCTTAAATTTTCTTCATGTATTTGTAAGATGTCTTCCTTCATTTGTTTTAAACCCTCATCATTCCTATCTAACCTTTTGTGAATTTGGTTTAATCTTTCGTTCATTTGTTTTGAGGTTTCTTTAATTTTCTCATTTGTTTTCCTAAAATTCTCCTTGTTTTCCTCATTTGTTTTATCGTATTTTTCCTCCAGTCTCTTTGAATTTTCCAATAATAGTTTAAACATCTCCTGCATACTCAAGTCTTCTTTTTGGTTAGGCTTATCTGGTTGATCCCCTTGGGCAACTTCTTCAATTATTTCCTTTTCCTTGTCCGTAATAATTTCAGGTTCCGCTATTTCGTCTGTCTGTTGTTCCATTTCACTATCCGTTATTAGTTCTATTTCCTGTTCTTGTTCATCTATTTCCTTCTCCGTTTCTCCTGCCCTAATCCTTGATCTACCTCTGGTATGCATGTTTATTCTCCCACAGTTGCCTGCTCTGGTTAAGTAATATTAATATAGTTACAGTTACTTAACTTAAGCCCCACGTTGGGCGCCAACTTGTATCGTGCCGAGTACGATATTCTTTCTTTGGTTTAATAAATGGAATTCTTGTCCTGTCCACTTCGGAAATACAGCTCCCTGGATTGATTTACAGCCCGATTGATGCTTCTTCTGCAACTCCTGGATCCAGATACGTTCTTCTCTCGGTTGAAGCAATTAGTGATGTTCCGTTTATTTGAAAGGTTATAAATTCTGGTGTAGTGTATATTATTATTTGTGATACTTTTGACTCTTTCTATTTGTTTTAATGTATCGTCAATTCCTTTCGGATATGGGACAGTTCAAGTCCTTCCTTGTAGAATCCAGTTATTTATTTCCTATTGCGATTTCATACTATTGTCTTGTTTGGTTAATTTATACTGGCAAGAGTCATAAGTATTATCATTAGTATTTTGTATTTTATAATAGTATTTACTAATTTAGTATATTCCAATTAAATAGATATTTCTTGGTTTTTTATTAATCTCATCACATTCAGATCATCAAAAAACAATTATTGTCAAATCAACAACTTCCTCTTTTCCTGTCGTCCCTAGCAACACATGATTTTTCTTCCTTCCACATGTTTTGAATATAGTGTTTATTTCATATATTTTTTGTCTATTCCTTATCAATTTGCTATCCTATCGGAATGTAACTTTACCGATAGTTGGTTTATTATTTTCTACACATATTCTGCTGGTTTTTTGATATAAGCCTGTTTTTTTTTCTTTTTTATATTTAATACCCTTTCGATATTAAACGTTATTAATCGATATCATGGCATTATGGCATTATCATAATTTGTATAAATTTTATTATATATCATTATTAATTTAATGTTTTTTTTATAGCTCGTCAAATCGTATTCATTAATTATTATTAATTGATGTACCTAACCTTTATGTTATGAGTGGTTATATAGTGGTTTTGGCTGTTAGGCCTTTTATTGTAAACGGATCTACCTGTGTTTATAACTGGTAAACATCTATAGCCCCTTTTACATAAATTCATACATATAATCAAATCTTAACTATTAACATTTACATAAACAATTATTTTTTCCATATCTAATAACAATTTTATCTTGACCTATGGATCACATATAAGAAAATTCAAATCTATTAACGTTAATTAGCTGCTTCACACTTCATTCTACAACAGTCATTGAATAATGCATCTTGTTTCATTATCTTTCATTAACTCAACACATATTTGGTATAACATAACATAAACTTTATCATAATATTTGTTGTCACAAAATAATATCTCTTAACTCAAAATTCTTATTTGCTATTACTATAAAGTAAATTATTGTTTCATTTTTTGTTTGCTTTTCACTGAACATATATCATCAACTATTATCTAACTTACAGGTTCGTTTATTCTTGTTAATACTACCTTGCATCCTTATTTACCTTTATCTATAATTATAAATGTAATTATTAGATCTTTGTTCTATCATGGGGTTAGATATTGCCTTGTTTATTATTCTGTTAACCTTGTTTTTATGTAACACGGATGCTAGCATTTCTGTTGCGTTACAATTATTATGTCTATTGTTTCTTCTACTGGGATGTTGGTGTACATGTTTGTGATGTCATATGATGTGAGAAATGTATTTTCATATATATTTATTATTTTTAGTTTGTCTGTTAATTCGTATGTATTTTTCATGTTATGATGGTTATTTGTTAGATGGTTATTTTTTAGTTTTTGTGCTATTATTTGTGCTATTTTGTATGTAGGAGCTTTTTTGAAGTTGATTAATGGACGTATTGGGTTGTTTAATTTGTGTATTTTTATTAGGCTATTCATTTTAGGTGGTTCTGGATTATTATTTATATAGGGTGATTCAATTAGAGGTTATAATTTTAATGTAAAATAAAACGCATTGGTTTTTGATAAACTCTTAATGTATTTATTTCTATATGTTGTTTAGACATTGGCATTAAACATGATAAATGATATCGCCCAAATGGCTGCCACGAGCGGCCCTGCAGACTTCCGCCCTTTTGATGAAATTTTCCATCACTTTCCGGCATAACTCCTGCGGCAGCTCATGAATAACATGGCGTATCTCGTCCTTTAGCTCTCGAATCGTTTTGGGGTCATCGGCATACACCTGCTTCAAATAATCCCAAAGAAAATAATCCAGCGGCGTGAGATCGCACGATCTTGGTGGCCCATGTTGATCGCCGAAACGAGAGATGACACAGCCGGGGAACTTTGTGTGCAACAACTGTATTGTTTCTCGCGCTGTGTGGCAAGTGGCACCGTCTTATTGGAACCACGTGTCTTCGACATCAATATCATTCAATTGGTGCCAAAAATAATTTGTTATCATCTTCCGATAACGTACACCATTGACTGTTACTGCATCACCACGGGCATTTTCAAAAAAGTACGGCACAATCACGCCGCCGACCCAAAATCCGCACCACACCAAACAGTCACTTTTTGTGGATGAATTGGTTGTTCGAGAATGGCTTGTGGATTTTCAAGTCCCCAAATGCGGCAATTTTGCTTGTTTACATATCCATCCAGTTGAAAATAAGCTTCATCGCTGAATATGATTTTCTTCGCAAATCGCCATCAACTTGGTGGTTCTCTAACACCCAGTCAACGAAGTCACGACGCTGTCTATGATCTGTTGGCTTCAATCCCTGGGTTAATTGGATCTTGTAGGCATGCAAATTCAGATCTTTAGTTAATATGCGCTGCGTGGTGCTGTGGGAAAGGTCCAAATGCTGGAAACGATGACGAATGGAGATCGACGGATTGTCATGGATACTGGCACTCACTGCGGCGATATTTGTGAGTGACCGACCACTACAAGGACGTACTGGTCTTTACACATCCAACACTGACCCGGTTTTATTGAATTTTTCGACTAAGTTTTTAACCGCGGCACGAGATGGACGTTTATGGTTACCGTAGTCATTTCGCAGTGCGCGAATCGTGTTAGTCAAATTTTCTCCACTTCGAAAGTAGTTTAACAATTAAAATACGTTGTTGAGTCGAATATCGCTCCATAACAACAAATGTCAATACTCAACAATGACTAATTTCAAATATCAGCTGTTCACCTTTTACAAGAAAACAGTATTGCCAACTTAAAATTGTAACCTTCAACTGAATCACCCTGTATATATGTCTGTGTTTTTATTGTTGAAAATGTTTTTAGTTGTTTTTATTAGTTTTATTGTTTGTTTAAGATAGTTTTCTGTTGGGTCTTATTTAGTTGTATGCATTTATTATTGTTGATGAAGTCTTCGGTTTTTTTGATGTAGTCTGCTTTATCAATGATTACTGTTGCTTGACTGTTGTCTGCCTTAGTTAATATTAAATTATTGTTCTTTACTTTATTTTTAATTTCTTTTATTGTTTTATTGTCTTTCTTTTGTTTATATTTGTTTTTCATTTCGCTAGTGATTATTTTTTTAATTATATGTGTTGCTTCTGTTCTTTTTTCTTCTTGTATATTGTATTTTATTAGGTTAATGGCAAATTCTGTTTCTACTATTAAATTTTCTAGATTTTTGTTTGCATTTTGAGTTCAGTTAGTTTTTGACATATTGTTTAAATATTCTGTTTCTTTTTTGTTAAATTCTGTATTGCTAAGGTTAATGGTTCCAGGGTAAAATGTGTGTTTATTTTTCTTTTTTTGTTCTTGATTTTTATTTTGTTATTTTAATGTGTTGAGTTTTTTGTTGATTGTAACAGTCTTTTTGTTTTTTTCAAATCTTATTTTATTTTCTGTGTTATTGTATTTATTATTCCAAGTGATTGGATGTAATAAACTTGTTAGCTCTAAGTGTAGTTTGTATATGTAGTGTAGTTTGTATGTTATGCTATTTTTCTTACTGTATAATTGATTAATTTCGTTTTGTATCCATAATCTTTGTGCTTGTATTATTGTTTTTTGTGCAGTAATATTTTTGTTGTTTGTGTTTATGTTAATGTATTTAGGTGTTAATTTATGTTTTTGGCATTGTCTATTGAAGTATATATTCATGTTTGTGTTCATTAGTTGTTTTTTTCGTGTTTGAAATTTATTTAATAATTTGGTAATGTGGTTATATGGAGTTGTGGTTATGTAGTTTGTGTACATGTTAATGTATATTTATGTGAGAGATAATTTGTTATATATTTATTTTCCGTAGAAAATTTAATAGTAGAAACAGAATTCGCCATTAACCTAATAAAAGACAATATACAAGAAGAAAAAAGAACAGAAGCAACACATATAATTAAAAAAATAATCACTAGCGAAATGAAAAACAAATATAAACAAAAGAAAGACAATAAAACAATAAAAGAAATTAAAAATAAAAAAAGAACAATAATTTAATATTAACTAAGGCAGACAACAGTCAAGCAACAGTAATCATTGATAAAACAGACTACATCAAAAAAACCGAAGACTTCATCAACAATAATAAATGCATACAACTAAATAAGACCCAACAGGAAACTATCTTAAACAAACAATAAAACTAATAAAAACAACTAAAAACATTTTCAACAATAAAAACACAGACATATATATAAATAATAATCCAGAACCACCTAAAATGAATAGCCTAATAAAAATACACAAATTAAACAACCCAATACGTCCATTAATCAACTTCAAAAAAGCTCCTACATACAAAATAGCACAAATAATAGCACAAAAACTAAAAAATAACCATCTAACAAATAACCATCATAACATGAAAAATACATACGAATTAACAGACAAACTAAAAATAATAAATATAAATGAAAATACATTTTTCACATCACATGACATCACAAACATGTACACCAACATCCCAGTAGAAGAAACAATAGACATAATAATAAACAAACTTAAAGAACAAAATGAAAACAAACAATATATAACCGAAATAAAAAATAGCCTCCATCTAATACTAAAACAAAATTACTTTGAATTTAATAGCAAAATTTATCAACAGCAAGAAGGTTTAGCAATGGGATCACCATTATCACACATAATAGCAGAAATATTCCTACAACACATAGACACCAAAATACAAAATATTATAAAATCATATGACCCAAATGGCATATGGATAAGATATCGCTCATCCTCTTCAACGGTGACACAACTCAAAAAACGTAATTTTTCAGGAGAGCGATTTAAAAAAATTGATTTAAATAAAATGTGATATCTGACTCATTTTTAATAATATCTAGTTTCTTTTTTGTTTATAGGTCTGTAAGAATTTAAATTTATATGCAATATTATTTTTTTAGTTTCAAATCATGGTTTGTTACAAAAATCACCCCCTTTTTAAACCCCATTTGAGTTGTTACATTATTGATGAAAATTGTGTAACCTCTTTCTGAATTGGTACGCTAAACACAAATAAATAAAAATGTACATCAGTCTTTAGTAACATTTTTTAATTAGTTTTGTGAATGATAATAGTAGCTTAGTACAAAATTATTAAGGTACAAGAAGATATATACTTATTAAAACACAAACAATACACAACATAAAATAAAATCAAAATACTTATAATTATGCTTCTAATGAAATTGTAAAGAAACAAAATGGCAAATAATTCGTTTTAACTCATATGGACACACAAATTATGCAAAAATTATTGCTAAGAATTGCATTAACATTAATGATAATCAGTCTACAGATTAGCATAAAAATCTTAATAATATTGTGGAATGTAATTTTTTTGTATTAAGTTCATTAAATCTTCTTTCTTCCTTTCTTTCAATCTCAGTTTTTGTTTATATGCAGAAGTTAAGCTTATTGACTGCAGTGTATTAGTGGTTGATAATCTTTGGTTCCATACTGAAACAGCTTTAAATTCTTTGTCCTCAAATGACGTTTTATAGTAGAAGTGGAGAGGTGAATCTTTTTCAACCTTTAAAATTCTTATGTCATTCATTTTGACATTATCTCCTTCAGTACTTTTAGAAAAATTACTACCTACAGCTGAGCTCAATAGTTTTAAGTCATAAAAATTTCTATGACAAAGTTCGTTAACAATATACGGATCACCTTTTTTCTTGGCTGATCTGATTAATGTGATAAATTGATCTGGTACATAAATCGGTCCTGATCGTGTAGCTCGGCGAACTTCTTTCTCAATACAAGCGTGGACTGAATCGCCTTCGTTCTGACTGTGTCTTTTAATAAGAAATTTATGTGTAATACTTTTTAGATTATTATAATTTGCAACTGCGTACATATATGTGCTGATCATATAACGGTTTTTCTGCTGTCCACAGCAATTGTCTGAATAAAAAACCACTTCAAGCTGATTGTCAGGGTTTACTGTCTTCAGTATGCTTTGTAAGTAACTTAAAATGCATGATCCTATCTCATTAGCACCTCTGTTACCTTCTGCCTCATGCCATACGAAACATTGTGCTTTATGACCTTTAATTTCATACAAAGTGAAATTAAAAACATTGAGCTTTGATGAATAATAAAAAATGGAAACGTCACCCTTAGGACACTGGAACACTGACTGTAGATCATAGCATACAACAACAGTATTAGGGCCAGTGTCATTTTTGTCTTTATCTTTTTCGATTTTACTAAGTCTTTTGTCATTGATGTGTTTGTCATAGTTTTCTTTTAAAATCTCTTTGTCAGAACCATTTTCATACACTGTACACTGTTCGCATTGATCTTTCTTTGGAATCCAAAATGATATGTTGAATTCTTGATTAAAGATTCTACTGAACATAAGGTAATTTACTTGTGGAATGTTATTCTCTTTACAGTGTTCTATATAATCTCTGTGTAACTGTGCTATGGTTTTCCCGCCGTCTATAAACTCTCTGGACGTATTTGACCGAGTGTAATGACTTTCTATGCGCGGAATATGATTAATAAATTTAAGTACTTCATCTTTTACAGCTGGGTCAATTTCATAATGGTGATCGTGTTTACCACGCAAGTCCTTCATGATGAACCCTCCATTTGAAGTTTTCTTGTCACACACTGTTCTTATCGGCCTTTCAGAAATGCCCAATGTTGATGTAAATATTTTTTTACATACACGAATCTTATTTTCATTCATTGTAAAGTAGAAAGCAGTATTATTTTGTCGGTGACTGTCTGTTCGGGTGTACCGATATTTGAGTTGTACTGTAGACATGCAAGACGATATGAAATTACGTTGCAACTGCACATCTCCAATAGCCCAGTAACATGTAAACATACTTTTTCGATCTTCTTCTAAAAATTTTGAAGCACATTTTAACCTATACTTTTCGGTGCACGGCAGTCTCATCTTCCGCTCAGGAACTGCTTTATTGGAAGCTGATGTGTAAGCTACACCACAATTTCTGTTCCGTTTAGAGACATTTCTGTTCCATTGTAAAGGCTTAGCTACTCTTTTGCGTGTGTTTTTCTTTTCACTTGTTGAAGGCTGTAATGTTGAATGTGTACTAGTAGATGAGCTACTTTCGGAACTGCTGCAAGTGGAACAATCAGAAGATGAATAATTTGGGTCTTCATCAGTATTGTCAATAGGTGATTCACTATCAGAAGAAATGGAGTTGCCATAATTAATCGGTTGTTCTATGAGGTCACCTTCTTTCTCATTCACAGATGAACCGGAATCAATAACTGAAGAATTAATCGGTTTTTCGATGAGCTCACTTACTTGGTCATTCGCAGATGAACTGCAATCAATAACTGAAGTATTAACTGGTTGTTCAGTGAGTTCACTTTCTTTGTCATTCGCAGATGAACAATAATTCGCAGTTAATAACTGAAGAATTAATCAGTTGTACTTCACTTTCAGAATTGCAATCTGAAAATAAAAAAAATAAAATACATGCAAATCACATGAAACATTACAAAGGTTACGTTTATTTTTTTTCTTTGTATTATAACAGTATACCTATAGGAAAAGTATTTGTTCAAACAGACTTTTACCATATGGGACACTGTCAAATTCTACTGTTATGTGTTCATAATCAGAAAAGCAAATGGCGTTAAGGTGTTTTGGTTTAAAGCACGCGATATAGCTAAACGTTTGGGTTACAAACAGCCTAGTGATGCTATAAGTGATAACACAAAACCAGAATGGATAATTACATGGCAAGACCTAAAGGGTACGGGCCTGATCCGTGCCCATAATGACAATATCGATGTACCTAAAAATTCTATGTTAAAAATAACAAGAAATATGCTAAATAATCATAAAAATCTTAAATCACTAGACAAACAGCCTTTATGTTAAAAATATTTATAAATGTAATATTAACATTCATATTTGAATACATTTTTTTATCCTGTTATTTACATCCATCTCTGTAACTGTAATATAAACACAACTAGATAAGCTGAGATTTAGTAACAGTTGGTTAAAAAGACAAAAAGAATAGCGCCCATTGGAGTCTCATCGTGGATTATCAGTAACCAACAAAATATAAGAAAATTTAATTTAATTTAAATAAATAAAGACTGCTACTACTAATGAAAACAGTAATTTAAATTTTTTTATATTAAGAGTTTGTTGCATGCATGTTACAATAATAATATTGTTTCACATACCATTAATGATTTCGTTGTTTTTTCTTTGTTAAAATTCCTTCCCGGGCTGTTTAGCCGTAGCCGAATGTTTTCTGCAAAACCAGACTTTTCGGCAGTCCATCGACTGCCATCATCAGTGAAAATCGAGTGCGAAAACGTCAGGTGGTATACGTTAGTGACCACAGTACCATGGTTAAGGCTGAAGCAATAAGTAGAAAGAAGTAGTTTCTATGGTAATATTTTATTTCGAATATGATTTTAAATATAAATCTTAGAACATGGAAGTCATGTATGGTTCTCCATACCGATATTTTAGTTTGTTATAATGTTTTATAAGCAACCAGTCTATCAAAGAACTTTTGTACCCATTGTGTGTTGCTATATATTTTATTATGTTCAATTCCCTATGGAAGTCATTGGCTTCAAAAGGTACCGTTATTAACCTATGGATAAAACTATTGTAAGCAGCCATTTTTTGTGAAATAGGGTGGTGTGAGTCTGTATGTATGGTGATATCTGTCATAGTAGGCTTCCTGTAGATTTGATATTTAAATCCATTATTGGTTTTTATCACCGTTAAGTCCAGAAAATTCAGTTTACTGTCAGCTTCAGTTTCACCCGTAAATTGTGTGTGTTTATTTACACTATTCAAATATTGTTTCAAATTGTCTATCTGTCTTAAGGTTCCGTTAAAAACTATGAAAGTATCATCTACATAACGAGTATAGAAAATTATTTGGTTGTGTAACTTATTATTATCAGATAATAAATACGTATTCTCATAGTGGTTCAAATAAACGTCCGACAATAAGCCGGAGAGATGCGAGCCCATAGCTAGGCCCTCTTCTTGGATGAAATATCTGTCTTTAAATATAAAATAATTCTGTTTCAAAATCACTTACAATAAGTCAATACATTCTTTAATTTTCTGGGGACTTAACGTGTTTGCGTCATTGAGGTGCTTCTTTAAAATGCTAATTGTCTCTTGTACCGGTATGTTTGTGTAAAGATTATTATGTGAGACGTATCAAAATAAGCTTCGAGGCGACTGCAGTATTGCCATGTCGCTTCACTCCCCGCCTTTCCCGCTCTTGCCTAAGCATAACCAAGTGTAACGTGCGACAACGCTGTTGGGCGAGGGGCAGGGAAGAGCTGTTACTATTGCGTAACCTCGAAGCTTATTATGCTAAGTCCCATACTATGGTAATATCAAAAGATACAATTTTATAACTGGGTTTCAATTCAGTGTTTTTCAGTTTATTAATATAATCGATGTTATTTTGTATGGTATGATTATTATCAAGTTTTATATTATTCTTTATTATAACTGCCAATTTTCTTGCAATTTTAAACCCTGGTGCGATAGTAAAGTTTACAAGCGGTCTAATCGGTACATCTTTTTTATGTATTTTGGGTAAGCCAGTGAGTTGAGGTGCACGGGCGTTTATCGGCTTTAACAATCGTCATGTCACCTCATCAAATAGTTCTGTACATTTATTAATAGTGTCATTCAGGATTTTCACAAAGCCTTGGGTGACAATAACTCCTTCATTTTATTATTCATTACAAACAATGTGTCGTAATGTGTTGACAACCTCCAACGAGTGAAACGCACCTGATGATGGAACATAAGTTCTGAAATGCATTGTTTTCACATCATTAAATTTTACATAAGGAAGCCACAGGACGGACTAAGAAGGTAATTTATTCATTTAGTATTTTACAATGCAATATAGAAGAGGGGAGCTAACCAATCACCAACAATGTTTAAGAGGTTTAAATTGACGAAATGAGAGAAAAATGGAATATAATCGTTTACTAATCTGAGAGTTACTGATGACCATGGGCAGCGCATATGTGGGTGGGCCTGGGCCCCCTTAATCTATTTTATTCCAGATTACCCTAAACAAAATGCTTTATCATCTGGGCTATAATATTATTGTAACATTGAAACATAAAAGAACATGCGTATGCTGTTTTGCTGTAACATATAGGTTTGCATGACTAGTAAGTACCTTGAGAAATATCATAAATTACCTTCTTTTTATTTACAAATTGTAAAACATTATATCATTATGGACATATATTTTAAAATATGTTTTTAAAGGACGTGTTATGGATTTTAAATGTTTTTGTTTTCAGGCTTCAATAATTGATAAACAATATTAATTGAGACAATATACATTGTCTCGAATTAATTTTAACGGAATAGTTTTATTTGTTGATCTGAATAAGGATCCAGAAATCTTTCAAGGTGTTGGAGACTATCAGTTCGAAATATATCGAATTATGAGAGAAGATGTAAACAGAAATTGGAGTCAATATGCACCCATTACAAATGTCAGATGGTTACATTATTTATTAGATAAAATTTTGCAGAAAGGTAAATTTAATAACTCAAAGTCAAAAATACATAAGAATTTTATTAAACAACTTGAAAATATTTATTCCATATTACAAGACTTTGAAAGTGCAAATGACATGGCTCAGTTTTTTTATAACTCATACGTTGATACTATGTCTTTTCTAGGAATAAAATGAAACCCTATATCTAGTAGTATTTTGTTTAAATAACTTATTTTTGTTAATGTGTATATTATTGTACTGTTATCGATATATTGTAATTGTATATGTTCTGTAATTAAATGTTTATTGGAATATTTTTTTATAATTAAATAATTGTACTTGAATTTTAAATAAACTGTATTTTGCACTGAGAAATTATACCTTAATATCAATTATTCACTTCTCCATAAATCCATAATGTATTTCTTATATTGTAGGGAAAAAAGTCCATAGTTATATATCACAATTGTTCAAGTTGTTCAGTATTAATTTCTTCTGCAGGTGTTTTTTTTTTGTTTTTGTCTTGTACACTTTTCGCAGATTGAATCTGCATCATCAGGCACTCAAAAATTATATTAATAAATTAGTATTTTTATTGATATATAGTAGTAATAATAATAATAAATTAATAAAATCAATATATTACATTTGTTATTTTATGAGTCTCTAATGGTGTAGGTTCAATTTGTGTAACATGATTAAGACAAATTATAATAAACTTGCAGAAGAAATAATCATCATAGGCGTAATCATTATTGTGTGACTGGCAATCATCATTCTATAATGCATCATAACTGTGAGAAATTTTTTAAAAGGCTTCCTGTTCCTCTTTCTCTCATAATTCCTGAAAAGTGTAGCAGGAATCATGAATATGAGGATGTGAGGAATAAACAAAGAACACACCCACATGTGCAAGTGAGTGACTGAAAATAATCAGGGCCTTTACAAAAAAAAATTGATTGAATTTAGCATACGTTTCACATACCCAGAATTTGTTCTAGTACCGATTCGAAACATGTCTCTCTCAAAAGAGAATATCAAAGATGTTAAATTATAGTATAAAAAATTAAGTTGTTTTCCTTTGTTAGCCTGAGTGTGGTTATGTATAATTTTTACAATTTTACTTCTGTGGGTATATTTTTATTTCATTTTACATAAGTGTATTTGTTACAGTGAATGTTGAAGTTTCAGTTAAGGTTGACAGTGACTAGTTACGGTCGATATTCACTGAAGGGTTTAGTCAAAGTTGAATACTCATATTACAATATCATTCATAATCAACTTCCACTAGTGAATGTTGACTCTTACTAGGGAATGTCAACCTACCCTACTGCACCTTAGGGAGCGTGTACCAACACTAAAAATACTAAAGGAATAAATTAGCAATTACTAAACAAAAATATACATTATTTAAGGTTGACTTGTACAAGTATAACTATGTACTTCAAAATAAAGCAACAATATTACAACATTTTAACACATCTAAACTCTTCATTTACAATTTTATTTTATTTATTACAGCATGGTAATGCATTATGACACTTAGAATTACAAAGTACATTATTTTTCTTGCAGGCATATTTTTTTGATTGACATTTAGTTCGGCAAATGCCCTTAAAGAATCCTTGGCCACTTCCAGTTGATTGCCTGTTGCAATGGTCCATAAAGAAAGTGTCTTGTCCAGTGGTACTTCACTTTCATTAACAATGTTTGTAGGACAAGCACTAAATTGTGATCTGCAAAATTTAAATTATCTGTAGATTATAAATTGATTAATTAAGGTCAGTATTTGTATGAGTGTGCATATGGCGTGGGTATGCTAGTGGTGTGGATGTGCATGTCGTGTGACTGTTCTGTATTTTTAACCCCTTTCCATCCCCTGTCTATTTACTTCCCTAACAATCTCGTTATTTTAAAAGGCCTTACCTAGCATAAAAACTAGTTTTTACCTTGGATAAAAACTTACCTAGCGTATAGCCGCTTCAGCACACCATCTTTGGTTCCAAGTCGGTAAAATGTATCATCCACTACGTCCAAGACGATACCAAGAACTGATCTGGAATCTCCTCTTCCACGGTCTACATCAGGAACTGGAATTCGTACAGTACAACCTTTATCCACCTGTGGTAGATACTGGTCTGATGTACGTTTCATCCGTTTTGCTTGGTTTGTTAAGCAGTTGAATGCCTCCTCTATTTGTTGTTTTATTTCTAGTGTCAATTGGTCGAGGTCGGTTAAGCTGTGTGAAGTATCTTCTAGCCTACTGTCCTGTTCTAAAAGCAAGCTCTCATCTTGTTCCATCACATCGGGGCTCTCATCTTGTTCCATCACATCAGGGCTCTCTTCTTCTCCTACCTGAGTTTCTTCTGTTTCATGTTCACCACCAACATTAATTTGCCTAATTACAGATTTAATGTCCTCTTCAGATTCCACGTTAGATAAGGATTCAATAGGTATGTTCGAAGAAGCTAATCCATGCCTAGGTAGACAACAAAACATCGCTTCGTATGGTGATCTTTTTATACCACTGTGTAATGTTCTATTTTTCATGAGTTGAATGAATTCCAAACCATGGCTCCAGTGGGAAGTTTTGTGATCTTGCATCCATGTAGTAAGCATGTTTTCCACGTCTTGATTAGATCTTTCGACACTTCCTTGACTTTGACTGTGCCTAGGTTTACCATGGACAATTTTGAAATTAGGCCACAAATCAACTAATTTATTCATAATTTTGTTTACAAACTCCCGGCCATTATCAGACTGTAATACTGGAGGTGCCCCAAACAATGTAAAAATGTCTATTACATTTTCACAAACCTCATCAGTTGTCTTGGACTTGAGCGCTCTAAGTACAACAAATTTTGTTAGGTGATCTTGGTATACTAGTATAAATTTATAATCACAATCTGGTTTGCGATTTAAAATCAGTTAAATCAACTTGGCATCTATGATTCAAATCCTTAAATAGCATTGGCTTTACTACAATTCCCTTTTTCTGGCTCTTTTGTTTCTGCAAGCAAAGCTCACAAATATTTAAATAAATCAATATATCTTTGTAGGTAATATTTTTGTATTTAGTTTTTAAATGTTTTACCATACGGTCGTGACCACCATGACCAGTAGTAATATGAGCGTTATTCAACACTTCAAAAAGTTCTTCATCATACACAAAATACTTAATACTATTTTCTTCTGTAACTGGTGATATTAATTTCACGATTCCATTTACTTCAATAACATCGTACCTTTTCAAAACTCTATAATCGTTCCCTTCCTTATTAGGTTTTGTTTTTACACTTTTAACCTTATTAATTAGAAATTCGTACTTAACCTTATCCATGGACACAGAATTCACTTTGAACAAGTTACGTTCACTTTTAAGTTGTTCATAAAATTGCACGGACTTAGACATAGTTAGAAAATTACACACTACATACACTTAACAATACACACTTTGAACAATAAAAAACACAAGCTCAACAACTCAACGAACAATAACCTACAGCAACTACATCAAAATATAAATGGGCAGGAAACAATCTTCAGTCGTCAGATGGTGGGGATGGAGACCGATGACACACCCAACCGATCTACTTTTAACATTCCCTGCAAACAGCTGGTGAAGGTCGACACTTACTAGTGAGAGTTGACAGCTCAATTTTACTGTCAACTTCCACTGACCAGTTTAGTGAATGTTGACAATCCCTAGTCATTGTTAACCTTTACTAGTTTTCAACATTCACTGTAACATATTGAACACTAAACCAAAGTATTTTCATATCCATGCATTGTGATGATGGTCGCTATTGTGACTGGGCAAAAGTACTCATGCACGCTTTTGCCCCACTCTTAGGTGCATACTTTTGCCCTCCTGTGCCTTTTTTAAGTTTTCAAATTATGCTACTCTAACTGGTATACTCCAACTCTAACTTTCATAATCTCATACACTGTTTTCCAATACCAAACAGATGACTTTAAAATTGTGTGAGACTGTGGACTCCTACTAAAATGTATGAAAGATGAAAGTCTTTCAAAAAAGACAAAAAATTGAAAGACAAAAAATAACATCAAAAAATGCTAGAATGCAACTTACCTCATAGTTACAAGAAAATGGACAGCAATGTTGCTAAACTACAGTATGTTGTCATTGATAGCCAATTGCATAAACTGAGGTCAAGAGCTGCCTTGTAACACAAAAATTCTTGCCGTGCATACTCTTACCCCATCTTACTCTACATTCACTTGTTTGGAGTATATTTTTGCTTAATATGGTATTTATTATATTAGTAAATGGTAAGGATAGCATCTGCTTCCTAAACACACTAATAGAAACATTAAAAAAACAACACTAGTAGAACTATGACACATTTAAACAAAATGTATTGGTGAAAAGTTTGGATTTACATTGTACTGCAGAGAATTAAGTAAAATCTACCAGTGTACTGACTAGTTGGAAGATAAATATGAAGTCAGTGTATCAGAAATCAGAGAGGTAAAATATTGTTATGCAATACAGAACATTCTTGTACAGTCGATAGAGTCGTTCTACACGCTTCTGGACTAGCCCAGCAGGTGTGTGTTTCTGCCAAGGTCATGCTCAAGTATCCTCTAGAATTTTCGAGTGCTTGTTAAAGACGAATATGGAACCCTGCAGGCAATACCTGCCACTTGGAAGTCAGTTATAAGTGCTGATTTATTGAAGTGCGATCCGAAGTATTGTGGCAAATTGTTTGCTGCGTTATAATTAGTGTGGAACTCTATTACTTGATATTATTATTGTGTGTGGACAAATTTAAGTTGAATTATTGCACATCTTGATTACGAATTGTTATTTCTGATTAATTAAAGCTGGTAATTAGTGACTTCATTGGTGTCTGTATTTTCTGTATTTTGTTTTCCACTCTACCATATGACGATCAGTGAGACCATCGTAACAATATCTTAAAATTTGTTATTTTATATTTTGTGTTTATGCATTTTTCATGAAAAACTGGTAATATGAATATAATTGACTTATTGTCATAAAATGGTTTATGGTAAAACAATATAACTTCTACTATTTCAGCTTTTTGCTACAAGAAGTCTGTCCAGAAAATGTTCAGCCATGTACTGTTAAAATATAAACAACTTACATAATAAAATTTCCCCTCAATCTCTTTAAAGTAGTCTCCTCTGTACCTCACACACTTATCCTCCCATTGTCTCATCTATGTTTCAAAACAATATGCAAAGACCTCTTTTGGGACTGCCATCAGCTACCTAGTCACATTTTCCTTAATTCTATCTATGGCCTTAAGTCTAGTTTCTTTTAAAGGTGATTTTAGTTTCAGGAAAAGAAAAAAGTCACAGGGAGTCAAGTCGAGATTACCAAAAGAAAACCCCCCCAAAAAAACATTCTACAAGATGTGAACAATGGGCTGGCGCATTGTCATGATGAAGCAAGCAACCAGTCACTACTTGTATACAGCTGCAACCATTTTCTTCATATTGTATCTCTCAGCTGGCAAAGAACTGTGATATACTAATTCTGCTATGGAGAAGCAAACTAGTGATAGACAACACCTTCATGATCAGAAACACTAACGTGGCCTTCACATTGCTCTGACTTTGCTGTGTCTTCTTTGGACATGGTGACTCAGTCACTCTTCATGGTGTCAACTAAATCTTGTGCAACTTTAGCACAGAATTTGTTTTGTTCTAGTGACAACAACCACACATGAATTTTGTTCCCATATGTTTCATACCAAGATCTGTCAAATTCTCCAAACAAGTCCACAGAATGTCCAGATCTTCTTCTAATTCTTGCACTGACTGCTGTTGATTTTCATTTACTGTAGCTTGCACATATTCAACATTTTTGGGTGTTCTGCTTATTGAATGTCTTCCAGAATATGTATCACTTTCAATAGATTTGCAGTCACCTTCAAAGCGGTTGTACCACAATTTTATATGTGTATTGCTCATTGAGTCCTCTTCAAAAGCCTTTTTATTCATTGTGATAGTTTCTGCCAACAGTTATTGTAGTGTTCATTTTATGCAATATTTAATACAGATTCTGGTGATCTAGTCATTCACAGATTATGACTACAACAGTGACAGACAACAAACGTTTACACGACAAGAGTCTCACAGCCAACTGAATGGTCCTGTACAGTAATGAATGCTCATGCTTGATTCGTTACCAAGTTACAGTGCAGTTGTACATCCAGTTCTAACAATATTGGCTGGATACTTTCTCAAAGTACTTAATTGGTACTTTAAATAATTTCAACTAATTGATGTCTTATCAAACCTTAAACATTTAATTAATTTACATCTGAGTTTCTCATTAGTGTCTCATCTTCATTTATAAATACAAAGTGTGCCATTATCTTGTTTTCTTTACACTGATTCGAAACATTTTCATGTTTCTCACCATCTCTTTTGTCTAACACTATGATGGTAACATGAAAATATTTCATGGTTCCATTTTAATTTGTAGATCTTCTGATTTTATTGATCAGAAACCTCATTTTCTGATCACAGGATGGTTGCATTCTTCCTTGGTTGGTGTGGACCAATCCAAAGCACACAAGTGTTATTCCTTATGCACTCACCTTGTTGAAGGCCAGTCTCATTATGTCACAAGTGAGAGGCACAGTTGAGAACAATTTAAAAACTTTCTTGTAAATAGAGCTCAGTTCTTACTGGGGACATAATTATTAATGTCCAGTTTATGTCTCCTCAAATTAGAAACAGTCAGGTAGTGGCATTTGTGACACTTTTTTCTTGGAGACAAATGCGACGTGGGACGGTTTTGTCACAGTGTCTTTAATATAATCTCTTCTGTGCTTGTTTACATATGTACCTGAGTTGTAGAAGATTCAAGGTCTACTGATTTTGGTGAAGATCGGTTACGGGGAAAGGGCAGTTTACCTGAAACATTTTTTGTTGCAACAAGAATAAAGTACTTAATTTTGATAAATAAAGTATCCTGATAAGAAGATCTTAATAATCCACTGTAGAAACGTAGATTAAATATCTATAAATGAAGAGGCTAGTTGAACGGGGTGGGGGTAATTTTCTATAAATGAAAATTATAGTTGAAGGAGGAGGGGATATTTTTTTATATGTGTACTACGTTATCGGCAAAAAAGTAGTAGTTTGTTGTTAAAATTCTTACCCGGGCTGTTTGGCCGTAATTCAATGTTTTCTGCAAAACCAGATGTTTTGGCAGTGGCGTCGACTGCCATCATCAGTGAAAATCGAGTGCGATAACGTGTGGTGGTATACGTTAGTGACCACAGTACTGTGGTTAAGGCTGAAGCAATAAGTGGAAAGAAGTAGTTTCTATGGAAACATTTCATTTCATAAATGATTTTAAATATAAATCTTAGAACATGGAAGTCATGTATAGTTCTCTTGTTAAAACATAAAACATTGCAGGTAAAAAACCCCCCTTTCTCTTAACCGATCTTCACCAAAATCAATAGACCTTGAGTCCTCTACAATTGAGGGACGTGTGCAAAAAATTATTTGATTCTGTTTGAATGTGCGGCACTTATCGTTCGTCATAGAAAAAATTACCCTTGTTAAAACATAAAATGTTGCAGGTAAACTACCCCTTTCCCTTAACCGATCTTCACCAAAAACAAAAGGCCTTGAGTACTCTACAATTCAGGACTGTATGCAAAACATTATTTGATTCTGATTGAATTTGCGGCTGTTATCGTTTGCCATAGAAAAAATTCTACACACAGATAGACAGACAGACAGACACACACAGAGACAGTTTTCGAAAAATGACTTTTCTTCATGTTTTGAGGGTAGTACAATCAGAATCAGCAATTATCTCGAACACGATTTTTTTCGCCATGACCATACTTCCATTTCCTTATGGAACATGGAAGTAAAAATATAAAAAATTCAGTAAAATGAAATAACCGAAATATTATGATGACGAGATACAGTAACGCTACATTTTGGGCATGACTCACTGACCAGGGCGATGATCGTGGGGAAATTTTTGTTGGCCACTTTTCGGCACCTACATTTTGCCGGTATGTGGTTTTTCATACATGAAACTACTGTTACAATAATCATATGTCATCGATGGTTAAAACACATCCGCCCATAGCAGCACGTTTACTTTTGTGTTTAGAAATACATTCCCTGCCGCTTATTTATTACCGTGCCCGGAAATAAATACCCGGTAATAGATTTACATAAATGATAGAAGTCTTCAAACGTGTGTCATAATGCGCAGTCGCGTACTGGATTAAGGTCAGTCACAAACATTTGACCATGTTACAGGCACGGATCCACGAAGGGAGAAATGGGGAAAACCCGCCCCCCCGAATGTCATTTCAGACGAAATGTTTTCTTCGTCTTGTGATTATAGAATCGTTTTGTGACTGTGGATACGATAAAAAATTCATATAATGTTATGTAGACTCACAATTTTACTCTAAAATTACTTTAAATTATAATTGTACCTTATTAGCATGTTAATTTTTATTTCATACATACATAGTAGTGCGGATTTTAAAATGTAAGTGAATATATTAAGCAAACAATGAAGTGACACGGTTTTTATTTTATAAACTTCAAAATTAACGGGTTTGTATAATATACTTCAAAACATATAAATAGTTTTGTACGTCAGTAGGCTTATTTTGTTGATAATAACAAAATGTATTCGTATCTTCTCTCATTCCTATCACTTATAGTTTAGACCTTTAACCATGGTTTGGAAAGAAAGGTCTAACTTTTCATAATTCTCCCTCCCCAAAATCAACTCTTCACCCCCCCCTTATTGCTTATTGGTTCCGCCCCTGCCGTGTTGTATACAGATTGAAATCTTCCTCCGTTAGCCATTGAATTTTGTGAATCATTGAGAAATAGCTCTACCTCCTCAATGTTGCGAATAAATATCAAATGATGCTGTCACGAAACTAATGGGCTGTCATCGGCAATTGACTATAACAGTTCTCAGAATTGAACCAGCTGAGCTCAGCCGCTTCGTACATCTGATGTTTAATAAAACTAGAAAGTACCAACTGTTCGGCCACACTCAATGTGCAAGGGTCTGCTACGGCGTTCACCGTGACAATATTGAAAACTAATAACTCCCTGAGCTTCAGAACTCGCTTACTATTTTAAACGAAATACATTTATTTATTATTATATAAAATTAAATTAATAAATTTTATTTATAAACCTGTAAGTACGTATTGTCGTATTGTAACGAGAACTCTATCGGACAGCCTAGAACGTTCCCTCCCCACTAGTCCGGAAGTGTAGCCTCAGTCAAGACCACCCTCAAGGTTCAAGAACACTTGAGACGCAGTAAGCAGGGAAAGCTATACTGGGCCTCTGCGTGACCTGTAAAAGCAAGAGCATCTGGCTTAGTTCAGTCAGTTCGTTGAGCGATGTTTCCTTAGTGTGGATCGAGTAGTGGTTGAAGTATTGTAGCGAAGTGTTGTTGTGTTATAATTAGTGTAGACATTATTATTGCGTGTGAAGAAGTTTAACTTGGATTACTGTACAAGTTGATTATAAACTATTATTTCTGATAAACCTGGTTATTAATTACTTCGTCGGTGTCTGTAATTTTGTTTTCAACTGTACCATACGTCGGTCAGGAAGACCGTCATAACAGCATGTATGGTTCTTAGAGTTAGGTAAGAAACACCTCGAGGAGCTGACAGTATGTCGTTACCACGTTTAGTGGAGGTTTTTCTGTTCCTGAAAAGTAATGAAAAAATACAGAAAATTTATAAAAACCCCGATTGCTCTAGTACGTTTTTAAGTAAAACAACAGAAAATCCTTACTACATTTTATTATTATGAACACAATAAACACTAAATATCCCTAAGACTTCATGTTCTCTTTAGTTAAATTTTGTGAATGTAATGTATAGTTGACGAATAATTTAGTTCTAGCTACATTTAAAAAAGAAACTTATAATGTCTATCTACGATTCCATAGATATGATCAGAATATTTTTCACTAACATGCCGGTATGTAACTGATAACACTATGTAACATTTTTTGCAACACAGCTTACAAACTTTGAAGGCGGTCCAAAATTTGCATGGGACATTGACAAATTTTAAAGATGCCGAGTTCGTATTTTGGATAAAATTCGCCATATTTAACTATCCCACAAAGACATTTACTATTTTTTCAAATTTTTACTTTAATTTTTCATCCGTGGTGACTATAAAGTTAAAAAATTTGTAGTTTAAAAGTTATACTCGGAGTTGGATTACAATTTCCCTTAATGTGATACCCGCTCTAGATGTTAACGATTTTGAAAATTTTTATTAATATTTGGTCCCTAGTGTCCTAAAATTTTAAAACGGAACACCATATTAAGATTTTGGTTAAAATTCCTTTTAATTTTATATCCTGTGGGTTTTTGCAACTTTTTAAAATTTTCCCTCCATATTATTGCCTCCTTCAGCTTAATTTTTGGATGGATCAATCTCAAAAAAATAGGACCCTGTAGAATAAAGGTGTGGACACGCATGTAGGGTTGATGTATTCAAATGTTATTGTAAGTCATACCACAAATAGACAGATGGAGGACAGCTAGACCGACAGACAGACAAATCCCAAAAGGTCCAGTAAAAACTGAGAACTCACTTCGTTCGTTCAATAATATGGCTGAAGAAACGCCAAGCGTTTTGTATATAAATTAAATTACAGATATACCGAGTGAAACGTGTTGCACGTTTGAAAGGACGAGCGCAAGACACTTTATAAAGACAGGCCAAAATCTCATAAACTTGATTGAAAACGCTGAAATATTGAAAGTAGAAAGGATCTTGAACAAACGTTAATTTTCCAAAGAATTTAAGACGTTAACGGTAGAAAACAGAGATGTGACAGAAACATCAAAACAGAATTTAATAGTGAAGAATGTTTTACTATACTTTAAAAAATAAAAGATTATAAAAGTGGGAGACTTTACAAAAAAGGAGTATGATTTTCCACAAGGCAGTTAAGTGATTAATGAAAAGAAGTTACGGTGTTACCCGCCTGATGACTAGCCCACAGGGAACAAGCAATTATCCAGTAAGAAAACAACATGGAGACAGGCAGCGTGGATGAATGTTAGACGCTACGGACCAAGCGTCTTGCGTAAAATCTCCAACCGTTATCCCAAGAGGCAACAGCCATAAAACCCAACAACAACATAAAAAATTGAAATACTGAAAGTTACCTTTCGCTACACAAGCCGTACATTTCATTTTGTGTAATATAAGTCCCCTCCACTATACGTAAAGACAGAACATGATCACACCTGCAGTTGTCGGCGTCATTCAAAGCGTTGTTGGAACAGCAGCGGAAGGACGGGTTTACGGTTTCGTCCATTGCCGAGCTATCCAGATATAATGTTGTTTTAACAAATAACTATGTAAGTTTAAATGATACGAATAACAACATTGTAAGGAGACAACAACCCACGCGGTTTCACCCTCGGTTTCATTCCTTTAACACTGTTAATAAAATCCTGTGTATGTAGGACTATAGATTTCACTATGCAATATAATCTTCTATGTTTCTGTAGTCTTAGGTGTTCCTAAAGCATTTTTTTGCGCTGATTCCAGATCTGCAACCCGTTTCTTTCTATCACGTACAGTTTTTTTGCAAATCAAATGAACTCATCTTTTATTTACACGTAAGTTTCACAAGGGGAAATTTTATTGTGGGGGAGGGATTAGTTGGCCACACTTGTTACACCCAGCTGGCTGTTAGGCGGGAAACAGTAGTTCATTGATTACATGCTATAGTGCTGTGAGGTTATATTTGTGCTGTCATATATAGTTTGTGAACTTTCTGTAGAAATGAGTTCCCGGAAGTGTTTGAATAACCCAAACGTGTTCCGTTATATTTTTGGTAGCTACGTAATTGGTAAGCAAAGACAGGACATTAATAGTTTTGTGAGAAACGTGTATTACGCGTACTTCGGCATAAGGCTTGGTGATGAAGACAAAAGCTGGGCACCACACAAGGTATGTCGTACATGTGTTGAGGGACTGAGACTGTGGAAAAATGGTGCAAAAAAATCAATGCCTTTTGCAATCCCAATGGTTTGGAGGGAGCCACAAAATCATGTTAACGATTGCTATTTTTGTATGGTTAAAATTCAAGGTCATAACGCCAAAAGTAAGAAGGATATACAATATCCGAACATTCCTTCGGCCTTACGACCAGTTACGCATTGTAATTCTCTCCCTATCCCATTTCCACCTCCCGTTCTTGAAGATGTGCCACTGGCGAGCAGCTCAGAAAATGAAAGCGATAATGCTGATGATTACAACCCGGAAGAAGATTCTGCACCAAAATTATTCAGTCAAAATGAACTTAATGATATTACTCGTGACTTGAACCTGACAAAAGATGCCGCCCAATTGCTTGGGTCAAGATTGAATGCAAAAAATCTTCTACTACCAGGAGTTACGTTCTCTTGGTATAGGTCCAGAGAGAAGGAATTAATGAAATTCTTTAAAGAAGAAGACTCTCTGGTTTATTGTTGTGATATTGAGGGTTTATTGAATTTCTTTAACGTCACTTACAATCCAAGTGAGTGGAGGTTATTTATAGACTCGTCCAAAACTAGCCTCAAAGGTGTACTTTTACACAATGGAAATTTGTTTGGTTCAGTACCCATTGCACATTCAGTTCATCTCAAGGAGACGTATGTAAATCTCAAAGCTCTGCTAAAATACGTGAATTATGAAAAACATTCTTGGACAATTTGTGGGGATTTAAAAGTAGTAGGTATGTTACTTGGTCAACAATCCGGCTACACAAAAATGCCTTGTTTCATTTGTGAATGGGATAGTCGAGCCAGAGACAAACATTGGAAGAAGACAGACTGGCCAAAAGAAAAACCCTCCAACCCGGTTCACAGAACATAATAAATGTACCACTTGTTCAACGAAGCAAGATACTATTACCTCCTCTGCACATCAAACTCGGATTAATGAAACAGTTCACTAAAGCTCTTCCAAAAGATGGTCACTGTTTCCAGTACTTGGAAACAAGATTTCCGAAAGTATCTTATGAGAAACTTAAAGAAGGGATCTTCGTGGGACCGCAGATAAGAAAGTTAATGAAAGACAATTTGTTTGAAAGTACAATGAATCCAGTGGAAAAAAGGGCCTGGGTTTCGTTTAAAGAAGTTGTTGTCAACTTTTTGGGCAACCACAAACATCCAGAGTACAAAACCATGGTTAAAAGAATGTTGCAGAATTTTATGAAATTAGGATGTAACATGAGTGTAAAGCTTCACTTCCTACACTCACATGTTGACTTTTTCCCTGCGAACCTCGGCGATGTCAGTGAAGAACAAGGCGAACGTTTCCACCAGGATATGAAGGACATGGAAAAGAGATACCAGGGAAGGTGGAATGCCAACATGATGGCTGACTACTGTTTTATGCTAAAAAGAGACGGCACTGGTTAAGGGAGACAATCACGGAAGAGAAGTTTCAACCCACGTCAGAAAGATCTTGAAGCAGTGAATTCAGCGAAGAAGAGGAATTAAATTGTCATATATATGTGTTGTGTTTTCGTAATAATTATAACATTTTTAAGTGAGTGTATACCATTGTCTACTGCACCGCCATGTGTTGTGATTTTATGCAGGATTAAAACATAAACAATTTTGAAATCACAATCAAATAATAATAATTTTCCCTGTTCACAAAATTCGATTTTTTAAAACTTCGAAATTGAATTGTATAAAACCCTTACGTGATACAGAAAAACTAAAACTAGATTTGAAATCAGCATGAAAAATACTTTTAAAATCACCTTACAGTCTTAAAACATCGTACCAAAAGTTTTAAAATGTTGCATAGTGTTTTCTTTAATACACATCTAGTATTCATCTGTCACTACGGGGTTAGATGTAACACATCACCATTTTCTCCTTATTTTGTAAAATTACTTATGTGCAAGTAGTGAGCGGATGATACTTAACGTATCGGTTACTTGCATTGCAAGTAATAACTCTAAATTATAATAAATTTAAAAATATATTACATCATAAAAATTATAACAAAAGTTATAGTGACATATAGACATTGTTTCACACACGCACGATCCGAAAAAGGATATCGTGTTTGTGTGTGTGTATGTGTGTGCGCGCGCGCGTGTACAATGTGTTTATGTGTTTTACATATATTATTATATACTATACACATATACGAGGGCAAATCGAAAAGTAAGTTACACCCCATCTATAAAAAAAATACATACATTAAAAAAAAATTTTTTTATTGAACAAATAAGTAGGAACATTTATCTATTTTTTGACATAGCCGCCAAGTTTTTCCAAACACTTTTCATATCGTGTGACCAGTTTCTCGATTCCATGGTCGTAAAAATTTCGTCCAATTTGTTTTAACCACTTTGAGACTGCTTCTTGCACTTCATCGTCTGTAGCAAAACGCTGGCCCCCCAGGTCTTGTTTAACAGGACCAAAAAGGTGATAGTCGCAGGGTGCCAGGTCGGGGCTCTAAGGGGGATGGCGCCACACTTCCCACTTGAATTTTCGCAGCAACTCTTGTGTCACACCAGCTGTATGGGGGGTAGCGTTGTCTTGAAGAAAAACAACTCCATCACTCAATCTTCCAGGCCTTCGATCTTTAATCACTTTTCATAACTTTTTTAACGTATCACAGTACGATGCGGCATTGATTGTTGTTCCTCGGGGTGTAAACTCACTGTACACAACGCCTTCAGAATCGAAAAAGACCATTAGCATAACCTTTCAAACCGCTGGAATTGTTTTGGCTTTTTTTGGCTGTGGCGAATTCTTGTGTCTCCGTTTGATGTCCGTTTTGTCTCGGGGAGTGTAATGGTGCACCCAGCTCTCATCTCCTGTGATGATTCTGCTCAAAAACTGTGGACCATCCGTCGAATAACGCTGAAGAAATGACAGCGCAGCCTCAAAATGTTGATTTTTGTGCGTGTCGCTTAACACGCGCAGCACCCAGCGCGCGCACACCTTACGATAACCCAGCTGATCGTGAATAAGCACAGATGCACTACCGTAGGCGATGTTCAGTTCACTTGCAATCTCTTTAATTTTAACGCGGCAGTTGGCAAGAATGATTTCATTCACGCGCCCCGCGTTGTCGCTAGTGTTCACAGTTGAAGGCCGCCCGACACGCGGAGCGTCGTCACGTTCGTTCTTCCATCTTCGAACATCTGGCACCATTTCGCGATCATGGGCCGAGACATCGCATTCTCACCATAAACCTCGACAATTTGCCGATGAATTTCACTCCGATTATAATGTTTTGCCCACAAAAATCGGACGATGGAGCGCACTTCAACGTTGGACGACACCTCTATACGACGCGCCATACTCACACGGTGACTACTCGCATACTAAACCAGCTACAGCGCTGCCGCTTGGGGAGTGGGGTGACAACAATATGGACAGTGTTACCACCAAGGGAAATTTTTTTTATCTCTTTTAGTACAGGAACGCGGCTAGGGTGTAACTTACTTTTCGATTTACCCTCGTATATATTATGTATATCATATATTTATATATATAATATGTGTGTGTAGGCCTATATATTGTTATACCATTACAGAACGTTTAACATGTTCTCGGCTATCCCAGCAGAGTCCAGCTGTAATGTTTGTGTGTGTACGTGACACTTAACACGCGAGGCAGTGTTATGTAATACGGAACAATCTCATACATTCGATAGCGTTGTTCGAGAAGCTTCTCAATTAGCCCAACGGTGCGTGTTTCTGCGAAGGTCGCGCTGAAGTGTCCTCTAGAATTTTCAATTGCTTTTTAAAGACGCGTATTATGGAACCTTCAGACTATAAATATCTCATATCTGCTGCTTAGTTTTCAGTTATTGTCGGGCGATTACACAGTGCGTTTAAGTGGCGATTTATTCTAGTGCGGAGGCGAAGTGTTATGTGTTTTATAATTGTGCGGTACTCTATTAGTTGACATTTTTTATTTGATTTGTTATATCATATCAGGAGAGACTACCCTGTTGATTACAAACTGTTTAATTGAGATAAAACTGGTGATTAGTGACTTAATTGGTGTCTTGTATTTTGTTTTCCACGGTGCATGCATTTCCCTTTTTTTGCGATTATAAATCTCCAATTACGTTTATGAGTTCTCGTTATATTTTGTTTTTCAGTGATGAAATTAATTTTTTTAACAATTGTATGTCGAAACGTAATAAAATGTTTTCATATAAACATCTTAATAATAAATGTTTCCATAATTTATGTAAACTTGTGTTTTTCAGGATGTATGTGTGTGTGCCTGTGTGTGAACATATATCATGGTACTTTATACGGTATATAAAATTATTAGTAATATATATTATTTGTTAATTTACACAAGAATGTAATTTTTGTATATTATAGTTTTGTGTATTTCTGTGTAAAATAACAAACAATATTTATTATTAATAATTATTAAAAAAAAAACAAAAATAATCATGAGGAAATGTGTGTGTGTGGGTAGGCATTATATTTTGTAATGCTGAACCAAATAAAAAAATAGAATTATGGACTAACATTAACTACAAGAGTAAGTGGCGTTTACACATTTCAAAGTATTCAATTGTAGATTTGTATTCATTAGTGGAGAACACAATTCCATAGTGACGGTGGAATCTAAAAATGTTTGAAGCTTATTCATAAATGTATCAGAACCTGTAGTTTTTGAACGAGAGAAGCGAGTTCTCATTTGTAACTCGACCGTTTGCCATTGCCTGTCTTCTATCTCTTATCTGCCTGTCTATCTTCTTACTGTCTGTATATTGTAACTTTGTCTGTCTCATGGTAACTTTAAAACTCATCAACAGATTTTTGTAAAACTTAGCACGCGTGTACATACTTTTACGCTATATAACCCTATTGTTTTTTTAAACTAGGTGAGCGGACTGTAAGGGAGGCCGTGTAGAGTATGAAATTAAAGGAAATTCAAAATCTGAATGTAGTGTACAGTTCTGGGAATTTAAAAACGTTTAGACCCCAGGGCTCAAAACGGGATCACAAATTTTTTTATAATTGTAAAAATCCAGCCGGTGTCAGATTAAACAAAATTTTCTTTAAAACCCCTAAGCGATGGGTGATTTCTTATAGATAAATCCTCTGCTCGGACTGCTTCCATTGTAATATTTTTCTAAACAACATAATATAACTTACAGTAAACTTTATAAAACAAAATATTAGCAAACTATACATAATTACGATTAAACTCTTTTCTATAACAAGCCTTATAAACATTAGAAACAACATACAAGAGTAAAAATATAAAAAACTAAACTACAGAATAATCTAAAATAAAAGAAACCTTTCTTACCCGTGAGTAGGGGTTGAAAGACCTAACAACGGCTAAACTAAAATCGGGATTTTAGTCATTTTTGTGATAATTGAAAAATGATCTAATATCAAAATTTATCCAATAATAAATGTACTTCGTTCAAAAGGGTAAGCGAGTTCTACGGCTCAGGGTAAAAAGTATTGAGGAAACTTTTCTTATGCGCGCGCGCGCGCGCGTGTGTGTGTGTGTGTTTTAGTGTACCTATTTATTGTCGACTATACTGACTTACGTGTTGAACGATTCAAGAAAAAAATAACTTGAACTGGTTTTTAGCGAGTTGTTGAAAGCAATCCTAGCTGATTTCTCGTCATATACCCGATCAATTTTATTTTCCTACAAACTCTCGCGTCTTTCATTCAGGAAACCACTTTATTGACTTTTTGAAAATTTGAAAACCTCGATCTCCTGATCTCACTCCAGCAGACATTTCGTTTGGGGTTGTATGAAATCGGTAATTTATTCCGCTCGTATTGGCACACAAGAAGAATTGAGACACGCATAATAGAATATGAAGCTCCTGTTAAGAATAATTCTGATGCTATAAAACGTGACCGGCTAGCATGGATTCGCCGAGCTGAATTCTGCATTCAACAAAATGGCCACATTGAACAACTGCTTTGAACGAACGTTTGCAGCTTTATCAATTTAACAATTTTGATATTTAATCATTTGAAGGAAAACTTCAATAATATAAGTTTTCAATTTGTTTAAAGTTACGTTTGTTGTGAAAACGTTTACGAAAATCTTTGTTCTGTTTAAAATTGTAAGACTTTTCTTGTGAATTAGAGGTGGCCATTTTACTGGTCCGTTTCGACTAATCCATCGCTTACCGAATGTATTATTTAAATGGTTCATCAAATCACAACAGTAGTGAGCAGATTCACCATCATTCAAAAACCACATCTGCACTCTATCTGCAAGTGGAATGACTTCCAAGAGTTCCATCAGATGCGTTTGCAAAAAATGAAAATGTAAGTATTGTCTTCCATTAAACATTGGTGGTAAGAAAAAAGGCCTAAGAGATTATCACCAAGAAGACCGCACCACATATTAAATGAAAAAGTGTGTTGGTCATGTCTTGGGGGCAGTCTCGTGGGTTTTCGTTTGCCCAAGTGTAGGTGTTTCGAAAGTTTACAATGCCATTTCTTGTAAATTGTAACACATTTCTAGCGCATTTTGGTTTGTTTTGTTTTTAATTAAAGTCAAATTTCTCAAATTTGTACTTACTTTTAATATACATTATACACATAAGTTTTCTCATTATTAAATTCTCTACAAAGTTAGACATTTTTATTTGTTTATTAGCAAATTAACGAAGTTATTTTATCCCAAATCTAAAAATGTGTGTGTTTTCGACTCAAATGTTTTGTGTTGTACCCAGTTTTTCTTAGAAACCAATTAAGATAGAGGTCTGGGACCTCTTTTATTCAATGTTTCAGATCAAAACTATATGAAACCACTAAATTTGCCCTTCACTTTATACCCCACGAATTTCAGTATGGCGTTATTTTACAGTGGGAGCAGAAATCAGGGCGAACTGGTTCGCGAGCCGTAACTCGCTAACGAACCTTTTTCGGACCTATGTTTATATGAACTTTTTTTCTTATCTTTAGCTATAGATTCGAGAGATTGGCGTGAAATTTTGAATCACCCTGTATATTATTTAATAATAAGTAAACATTTTGAACTTTATTCATATTATATATTGTGCGCAGTAAAAATCTTGTATATTTCTTTTCCTTTTTCAATTCTTTCCTCAAACTTTCAGACTTATTTTTTATGTTATGCTTTCAGACTTAAGTTGCTATACTTTTGGTGAAAGGCGTGACTTATTACATTATTGCCCATGTGAATAGTTTCCATTTACCAGATAACAGCAGACGTACGCCGGTACGAATACTCTGAGCTGAGAGGTGTACTGTGTAATGTGAAAACGAGGAACCTTGAATTACAAAAAAGATTAACATAGTAAACACAAATCTCGCTTGAACGTGTGTAACCTTGCTCTCAATATGTAGGCTCCCTTTGTAACTCGGTGTGTTTGTGTTCACTTACTAGTGTAAAGTTCAGCTGACCTATATAACAATTGAACTGTTTGCAGTAATTACAATGGGCGTTATCCCCAGGGCAACAGTACTGTGTAATTACTAACAAGTGTACCTATTTCACGCACAATTTATGTATCCCACAATGCAACTTAAGAAATTCGTATTACTACAGTGAATAGTTTTAAACGTTAAGTTCCTACTGAGTCAAATAGTTTTAATGTTTTTCCCAAAGTTATTTGGAATAGTATATAGTATATTGGCAGTAGTTATTTGCAATACATGTTTAAATTTTGCTCTTTTTGATACTGTGCAAACAAACTTGCACTCTTGTCATATTTTGCAAAGTTACTGTGCATTCAATGTCAATGCATAATTCTAAAGTTTAAAATAGTTAGATTATGTCTAACAATAGGTTGTAGAATTTTAAATCTGAAAGGTTTATCGACATCACCACATACATTATAATCGTTGAGATATAATTTTGCATTAGTAGATTAAAGGTTCAGATTTCTCTCTATCGTGCAAGAAGACAGCTACGTAAGGTACTGTAATACCATGCACTCCTAACAGCGTGTTACAGGTACTGCAAACTTAGCGGATTTTAAAATACAAAACACTTTAAAACTTGCAATTCTATAAACATGAAAGCATCGTTATTTTCTTTAAAAAATCACGTGTATAATTTTACATAATTTAATCACTTTCTAATATTTAATTCTATACAATTTTTATACGTGTATTGTAGAAAATGTTATCACTAGTTAATATTAAAGCATATTTTTCAGTGAAACTGGAATAATAAATTGTATTCTTTAAAAAATATTAGTATTTATCTAGTATTCTTTAGTGATATTCTGGATATGTAAGAAATTACAGTTGCTTTTTTTGTTTAAGCCTTTTTTTGTCTGTTATTGCATAGAGATGAGCTTCCTCATTACCTCAGAACTGATTATTGTATATCAGGCTGTGGTTGTTATAAAATTCTATACATGTAATAATTTGAAAACAGTGGTGAAAGGGGGACAATCTCCTTAAAAAAACTGCAAAGGTGCATTGACTGTTAGGAAAAAATGAAAACAACAAATGCGCTTCACAAAGGAAAACAGAGAGGATAAGAGTCTAAACAGGATGAGTAAAACAAGGGGAAACAAGTGAGAAACAGGAAAAAAGAAGGACGAGTGAATGAAAAACAAAAAATATAAAGGGGAAAGTAATGAATAAAAAATGAGAGTAAAAAAGGATTTGAATAGAGTTCAAAAGCTTGTATAAATAATATTGTTACTTTCTGTTTATTTTATTCTCTGTCACATAAAACATGTTAAACGGCACCTTAGTACATAAACTTTTGGTTTATGAAGTATGACAGCAGTGCTTTCCGACCGGAAAAGTTATTTTCACATTCCATGTACCTGCAACAAATATGATCTCATTAACTTCAGTGAACAAAACAGTCTTGCGATTTCTCAACTTTATATTGTGTAATTGTACTAAGGTTATCATAACTTTGTATATTTTATTTCAGACAGCGTTGCAAAAAATTAATATACATAAAAACAATTGTGAAAATCATTTTAATATATACCGGTCTAGTGATATCACAGTAATTGTCACTCTCCAGTAATTATGATTAAATCATAGGTTTAGGTTAAAGCACAATTCTCTCACGTTTTCGTTTGGTGTCAGTGGCACAGTACAATTTGCTATACGTTATTATCATATCTCCTGTTAGTTAGAATTCGAAATTTAGTATATTCAAGGTCAAAAGTTCGCTATAATCACAGAGAATATTATGCTTTTTGTCAAACACGCTCTCAGTTTGATACAGGAATGCAAATTTTCATTTTTCCAGTTGACCAGGCGATATTTCTTATTGGTTTTTCGATTACATTTCTAAATAGGCCTAGTTCCAAATCAAATATTTTTGCAATTAGCCTACAACGTTGACTGAAACGTATTTGTTTGCTTTGATGTAGCCTATAATCAGTATTACATCGCGGAAACAACGAAGTGGACCTGCTTCAGTTCCAATTAGCCTCAGATACAAAAACCCCCGAGAAAAATAATACTTTTAATTGACTAATGTTTAAGTCTTATATGAACTACAAAAACAAAAAATAAGGACTACTCAGGAGAAACAATAATTTAAATCGAAACTTTTAGATTATGGCGTGCTATTTCCAAAACGGAGAGTCTTATGTATTTTGAAATTTGTTGTTGTGTTCGCAAATGTTCAAAACGAACGCACTTTAAGAAATGTGCATCCTAATTTTAAAAAGGTTACAGAAACTAAATACAAAATTCAGTTTATTACGTAAGACATATGAGGCAAAGTGAATCCATAAATTAATAACGGACCTTTTAAAATACTAATTATTTTTAAAGGAAATCCGCCACTCGAGTTTTATGTAATTTTTTAGTACGTTTAAGTATTAAATTCTATGAAAAGAGTCTAAGCGTCAAGGTAACTGATGTGCAATGGAAGCCAATTCTGTCGTAATTACATAATACGTCACTGTAACTAGTGGTTTTAATTTCAAAGTAACAGTTATTACTATTTACTTGCATCTCCAGTTCTGTCACTGTAAACGTGCACATAGACAAAGAGTTTACAGAAAACTTTCACATCTTCCGTAATCAAGTACGTTGATCGTATAAAAAGCTGTGATTAGCTAAATTATTTTGAATTAGACAAGTGAACCATAATTGTAATCAGTATAGAGATATTTTGGATATTCTGTTATGTACGGTATGTAACCTTGATACAGTTAATGTCAGAAATAACTCTTGTCACGTGCGAAGCCTCTTATATTTTCATCAGGAGCTACAGTGCTGTGAATTTTACATGTTTATTAAGCGGTTGAAAGGAATTTGGGTGAAAATAAGTTATAAAATATTTCTTGATGACCTCATTGTAGGTAACGGTGTCAGTACTTTTTAATACGAAGACACAGAGTTGGACAGGTTACAGATCATAAAAAAGAAGCTCCAGCAGTTTCAACGAGTATAGGAATCAGAATATGAATATGCATCATACACCACAGAGTTCATCACAAAAAACGATGTCCAGCAATTTGAGCGTAGGCCTATATAGCGCCAGTGTGTATCGCACTCTTGTCTGTATATCAGCGTTAATTGAAAATTCCAGTAGGGTATCAGACATTGCTAAATTAGTCAACAACATTCATAAAACGTAATTATTCAATTTTTCCACAGAGTAAATAACAGTCGTACAGTAAACAATAAAATAAATAGGCTAACAGTCGTACTCTCGCTCGTAAGCTTTCATTGCTTTTACTCTTAATGTAATCTCTGATTTTTTTATTTTCCGACCTCGAAGTGTTTCGCCCGTACTACAACGACGCATCCCAGTGACTCGATTAAGATTGCCTCTCAGAATACCCTGTCGTAGTTCGGACAGAACATAAAAATAATATTCATCGGTACTGTGAAAAATAAAAAATATAAAACCAAATTACAGAGTTGCTATCAATGGCTATATTCTGTGAAATGGTTAGACGGCCATTTGAAAATGGCATGTTCGCCAGATAGATTGTTACGATAGAAACCAATGGAGTCGCCTTGGTGGGCGGGGAGTACAATCCCCAGTGAGATCTCTCAGGTAAAATATATTAAAATCTGTAACTATACGCCTTACTCAAGCGAGCGGCTTCAATGCTAAGATAGTTATATAATCAAAGCAAAAGCTTTTAGACCGGAAACTTATAAATGCCAAATCCAGAAGTAAATGTGTGTTTCTAATAACCGTACTCATTATGCGGATTTACTCATTAGCCATACACATCCATAATATCCATAGTCTTCATTTTTTAGATTACTTCTAATCAAATCAAAAATATCGGGGCATGTACTATTAGATAAATTTACATTCATTCATATGTCTCTTTCTATTAGCAATTAAAAAATTGATAGGTCTATGTTATACCTAGATAATGTCGGATGCAGTGAAGATATTGTTTTAGGGGATTTTTTTATAAACTTGGCATGCATAAATTTTAAATTGCAAAGTTGTTCTACAAAAAATCTCAATACAGTGTTCAGTTATGGAAATTTAAAAATTTCAGTTTACCAGGCGTGACATCTATTCTAAAAAATAAGTTATTATAATATTTATTTGGTTTTATTGTAAGTCTTAAAACCAAATACCTTAAGTCTTAAAACCACTCTGCTTAAGTCTTAAAATTACTGCTCAGAAAAGGGCACAAAACATTTATGTGATAATAAGTTAATATTTATTTACATAGCCTTACTAAATTAAATAATGTATTAGTAACTTTTTTAATTGTCAAAAATTAGTCTTTAAGAAAAAATTATAAAATAGTTACTTCAGAAGTATAAAATTTGAAGAAAACGGAAATTTTTCGGTAGTTTCCTAAAATTACAGTTTTGTCATGTTCCCATTCCCTGGCAAAATGTTCAATTAAGACCGAAATTTAAAAAGATTAATAAAAAGCAAAATAAAGAGGTCAAATTCACATACCTAAACTATAAAATTTATACTGTATATTACTTCCATGTTCCATAAGGATGTAAAGTATGGTGATGGCAGGCAAAAAAAATCGTGTTCGAGATAATTGCAGATTCTGATTGTACTACTCTCAAAACATGAAAAAAAGTCATTTTTCGATGTGTGTGTGTGTGTGTGTGTGTGTGTGTGTGTGTGTGTGTGTGTGTGTGTGTGTGTGTGTGTGTGTGTGTGTGTGTGTGTGTGTGTGTGTGTGTTTCTATCTGTCTGTGTTGATTTTTTTCTATGGCAAACGATAAGAGCCGCAAATTCAAACAGAATCAAATAATTTTTTGCATACATCCCTGAATTGTATAGTACTCAAGACCTATTGTTTTTGGTGAACATCGGTTAAGGGAAAGGGGTAGTTTACCTGCAACGTTTTATGTTTTAACAAGGATAATTTTTTTATGACGAACGATAACTGCGGTAAATTCAAACAGAATCAAATACGTTTTTACACACCTTCCTGAATTATAGAGAACTCAAGGTCTGTTGATTTTGGTGGAGATCGGTTAAGGGAAAGGGGTAGTTTACCTGCAACATTTTATGTTGTAACAAGAGAAATTTTTTCATGACGAACGATAACTGCCGTAAATTCAAACAGAATCAAATAATATTTTACATATGTGCGTGAGTTGTAGAGGACTCAAGGCCTACTGATTTTGGTGAAGATCGGTTACGGGGAAAGGGTAGTTTACCTGAAACATTTTTTGTTGTAACAAGAGTAAAGCACTTAATTTTGATAAATAAAGTATCCTGATTAGAAGATCTTAATAATCCACTGTAGAAACGTAGATGAAATATCTGTAAATGAAGAGGCTAGTTGAACGGGGTGGGGGTAATTTTCTATAAACGAAAATTATAGTTGAAGGGGGAGGGTATAATTTTTTATATATTTACTACGTTATCGGCAACAAAGAAGTAGTTTGTTGTTAAAATTCCTTCCCGGCCTGTTTGGCCGTAGACCAATGTTTTCTGCAAAACCAGACGTTTCGGCAGTACCATCGACTTCCATCATCTGTGAAAATGAGTGCGATAACGTGAGGTGGTATACGTTAGTGACCACAGTACTGTGGTTAAGGCTGAAGCAGTAAGTAGAAAGAAGTAGTATCTATGGAAATATTTCATTTCGAAAATGATTTTAAATATTTTAAATCTTAGAACATGGAAGTCATGTATGGTTCTCCATACCGATATTGTTCCTGGTCAAGAATTACATTATTTTCAACAATCATATACGTCATAACAAAGAACAGATAATACAAAACATTACATATTTACAAATCTTAGTGTAAATTTAAGTTATGAAACACAAGTAAGTTAAGTGCAAAAGTAATAAATATTACATTGGATCAGATGAAAATATTTTCAAACAGATTAAATAACTGGAAATGTATGTTAACAATTTAAAGATATCACAAAAATTAACATTAAAACATTGTTGTAAATCCATAGTAACAGCACTCGTTTGTTTGTCGTCTCCTTTTAACGGAAAATGTTCCTACAAGAAATTATATTCTTTATGTAATAGTAATTTAACCAGGACCTCCTAGTAAAGTGATTAAAATGTGTGTTTGGGGGGGGGGGGAGTTCGAATAGGTGTGTACGTAAATTGTTTATTACAATTTTGCACTGCTCTGGTTTATAAACATTATTCACATTTATCTCTTACACAGACCATACACTTTCATCTATTAATCATATAATAGTGTGCACAGTTATACATATTATCAGACACTATATTTAATTTTTGTTTCCAAAGGAATTTATTTACTAATTTTTGCAGTACGTGGGGTTACTTAATGTCCGAATCGTTCCTGTAGAAATTCTACTTACTCGCACGCGTATATTAAATACTAGATAAGAAACATCGTTCTTTATTAAATTAGAAATATTTTTAACATGATAATGTTTTTAGGCTGGGAGTCATTCCACAAAAATGTAACGTCATCGAAAAATGTAACGCTTCCACACTTTCGATTCCCCACAGTCTAGAAATCTTCGGTCTCTGTCGTTTTAACGATCATTTTAACAATTTTAACAATCAATGATTGTTATATAGTAAATATTTGTTATATGCACATTATACGTTTCAAAAGCCTAAAAACATTATCATGCTTCGATGTTTCGGTTTCGTCGAAATTTCTTTAAATTGTTTATTTATTTTATTTTTTCTATTGATTATTTAAGTTTGTTCCACTTTGGTTAATGGCTACTATATAAAACAATATTATCAAAACACACACTGATAACGCACCACGTACTTGTTTGTATACTATTAATTATGTAATCACTAATCGTTCACGTTCAGAATAATTTATAATTTACAAAATGTTTAACGACCAATAATACGTCTTGCTCATCAGTTGGTAATATTGGTACGGATACTGTGTTGTCCAAAGTAGCAAATGAAGTGCTCCGAACTTGGAAAGGAGGCTGCTCTTAACAGAAATATGTCCACTTACTTGTTACTAATCTACCGAGAAGTAGGCTTGAGAGTAGTAGCAGTTGTAGTTGTGTTAAATGAGCTGCCGTTTTCATATTTCCTTAACAACCGTTCCCTTCTAGACTTCCATAAAGTACCGTTCCGATCTTCATCCCCTGGCTTTGGTAACAGATATCCTGGTTTATACGGGAAATACAAGGAATCCCAGTTTAAGAAACCCGGATTCAGCGAGTCAACACGAGTGTTACTTGTGCCATTTATGGTTGTGTTACTAGGACGGTAACCGCTGCCGTGATAGTAACTGCTGCCGCCACCGGTGTATATTGGCACCGGTACCGGTACGGGTACAATACTGCCCCCTTTTAGTTTGTGATCTTTCTTCTTTTGAGATTTACTTTGGAAAGCATTCGAAGCGAACATATTATTGTTCTGATCGTAAACATGACGATTTCCATCAGGTCCCAAATGTTCGAAACCGATGGGTTTCTGACGACCTCCGCCTTGTCCGAATTGTTCGAAACCGATAGGATTCTGACGACCACCGCCTTGACCAAATTGTTCAAAACCGATAGGATTCTGACGACCCCCGCCTTGTCCAAACTGTTCGAAACCGATGGGGTTGTGATTGGATGGAGCCGGTTGCGAATGACTGGCCGATGAAGTCTTTGAGCCACCGAAACCGAACCAAGAGAATAACCCACCACCCTTACCCGACGATGAGCTGTGAGATCTGGTACGAGAACCGCTCGACCTGCTTCGGCCAGAACCGCCTCCTCTACGGCATTGGCACTCTGCCACAAACACAACAACGAGTAACAGTAAGAACGGCACTTTCATTTCGAGTCTACGTAACACAGTTAACTGAACAAACCTTTTGATAAATTGCGTTCAAGGCCGGAAGTTGTAATCGCTTTTTTGTTCCCATGCGAACGCGTAAATTCACTATTCCCCCTACCGTGGATTTTCCTGTTATCTTTTGGCGTTTCCTTGAGAAGCGAAAATTATATCAGTATTGTTACGAAACGCGTGTTTTTATTAAGAATTAATGAACAATAAAAATTAGTTAAAAATTTTTGGTTTCTACGTTAGTTGACTATCATTGTGCTTTTAACAGTAATTATGAAACACAAATGAGTAGTACAAGTTTTCATTATGAGGTAGTACTGATAATACAGTAATACAATTGAGGTAATACAAGTGAAAGAAGTAAATGTGCTAGTGTTATATAGTAAGGAGAAAGAAAGAGAAAGGGGGAGAGAGAGAGAGAGAGAGAGAGAGAGAGAGAGAGAGAGATGGATAGACAGAAAGGAGAAAGATGATAATTTAAAATTAATGTGTATATAAAATGTAACCCGATGTATGTATATGACGTTCATAGCTTCACCCTAACTTATCTTCGACAATCAGAAATAACAGTATAATAATTTTGTTTTATTAACAGGGCTGATTAATAATGTATACTGCACACTGTCTCAGTTCTGTGTATTTAGTTCATTAACTACAACGACCACACGCCGTAGACTGTAATTTTACACATATTGTCTGTGTATTTTAGACAAGATTTATTATTTTCATACCATATGTTACACGTTAAAAGTTAAGACGGTTTACGGTATGATGTGAGTCGACCTGAGACATACTAAGTTATCGTTGTAAATGTTAGAAGAAATTAAGAATAAATAGATGATTAAATAGTGATAGATACAAACAGTTAAACAGACATGGAATATAAATTATAAGAGTAGACCTATATAGCAATTGACTAAAGTGAATCTGTATGGCAGGTTGACTATGATCACTGTTACACACAATCATGAAATGAATATTGTTATAGTAACTTCTATCTGTTAGCGGCACAGCCAGGATATCCTTCTGGCGTTCTGGCAGGTTCTGAGAGGCATTTTATTTGTTTGCGATGAAAACTACAAAAAAGTAAAGAAAAGTAATTTTATCTTTATTTTGTTTTAATCAAGTAGGTAAGTGTAGAAACATAGGAATTATATATTAACTGATATCCAATATTTAAGAAAGTCATAAAACAATAAAAATTACATCTTATAATAGACCTATAAATAAATGTAACTGGAATCTGGCAAAAATTTCCCCCTATCTTCTTCAGACGCGGAAAATGCTGAATGTATTTTACAAATGTTTTAACACTTTGCCTTAATATCTACGAATATTGCAGCAAACAGGATTAAATCGGTCTACGCGCTTTGCCTTAGTAATTAATAAAAGAGTTTCATAAAGTGGGCATTAGAGGCCATCGAATATAAACGGTTTAAAGTTGGGCTATGCTATGCTCAAACACATACGTAGCTGCACATTAGGTTTTACGTTGGCGTACAAATCAGTTCATCGGTAGAGCCTTTGGAGCGCTTGTAAACGGCGTTCCGTCGTACCTACGGAATAACAGATACATTTTAAGACTTTCTTATTGAAATTTGAAAATGAAAGAATTTTGCTAAGCTTGTTAATTGATTTTTGTCAGATTGTATTTTTTATTATATAGGCCTATATTATCCGCCATACGCTTTTTTTAATGTGACGTCAAACTTCTGCTTTTGGTTTTCTTTCATTTTGAGTCTTCTTCTTCTTTCCTTTTTCTGATATTCAACAGTATTTAATTAAAATCAGTCAACAGTCATGTTTTTAAATTTACGTATAATTAATCACATTGCGTATATAACATGGATTACGCCGAAATAAATCTTCACTAAAGTACGCAAAAGAAAAATAATTGACTACACATTTCCATAGCACTAAACAAAGGTAGTTCAGTTTTTTAGCTGCTATAATAGCTAAAACCGTTTTAATAGATTCACGGACGTGCTGTTCGCATTACTAGATACAATAATGGCTCAAATTTTCAATTAAATCAGAAAAGCCAGAGAATCGGAAAGAGTTTATAAACAAACTCGGACCAAATTTTCAAAATTAATGCGATACGCTGCGTCGACAATAAATTGTTTTTTTTTTTTAAGAATTTACTATCACAAAGTGTATATGGAAGCAGAAACGGGGCACGTACAGTATTTCCTTTTAACTTCATATCTCTACACATATACACAAATATACACACGACCAAACAAGATGACAGACACACAAAAATGCACATCGATTAAAATAAAAGTATTTGCGTATACGAGAATGTATTAAATTTATAGTAAACTAAACAATATAATTTAATGATTAGGCTACTAAGTACAACATTAAAGTAATATACCTAACTGTAAGTATATACAAAAATCGTTTGATTATATACACGCTTGATAGTAACAAGAAGAGAAATCGAAATGGAGATAAACAAACTAGTATGTACGGATAGTAAGGAACAAAGTGCACATGATAGTAAGTTGGCAAAGACGATGTGCAAGTCAGTTGCGATCACGATACAAATAATGCCGAGCACACGTGATATGTACGAAACCGCGAACGTCAAATGGATTATTGTACTCCACATAATACAAGGTAGCACCTATACGACACTGTGCTCAGTAACAAAGACTAACGTGTCACAGCATAATCCTCTTGAGGCAAACACTGTAACCTCTCAAATGACCATATAGGCCTACATTCTATTCACATTTTGCCCTTCATTTTATCATACATTGTGTACTAAAACATTTCCCGTAACCCGTGCGTACGTGTGAATTGTGTGTGTGTGTGTACACCATGACTGACACGTAAAGTATTAAAGTGTTTGTTACTTTGAATTTTGATTAATTCGTTCCAAATAATCTCATCTCTCTCACTCAAACACACACACGCGCACTCGCTTACCTTAACACTACCATATTTCTCTGCACACGCCTAGTATGTCTTTCTTCTGTCCGGATATACATGGTTCCCTACTGCGATGTCTTCCGACCACAGGTTTGGGAAACATTTTTCCTCTTCTCGGAATCTCTTTAGGTTTGTGTTGTTGCGCGTTTTGAAATTTACTCTGTTTATTAGTTTTTACCTGAGACTTTCTGCTCTTCTTGTTGTTGTTCACGACAATCTTCTGCCTGAGCGTCAAGTACGAAGGCACTTTATGGATCATATTACTGAAACTCATCAGATCCCTCTGGTATGTACCGGTACCCACGTGTGGAATTACCGATCGTTCTTCGCTTCTGTCCACACATTCTGACTCTACAAGTAGAGTAATCACCGTAGTGACGAACAAGTAAGCGAGCACACGGCACGACATGATATAGCAGACGTTACACAGATATCAGAGCAGAACGTCTTATCAGTGTGTTTGAAAGACGCGCATTTAAACCATTTCCGCACACGTGCGGACGACCGTCGGTGTCCAGTGGCAGAACAACACTAACTGTAGGTAGGCGACAGTGTAGTAAAACTTTATCTCAAGTTCACAAACCAATACCCTGAATTGTATTCCCGCTAAGAAACACTAATTCTGGTTAACAGTAAGTCTCACTGATGACCCGGGTTATCACGATGCGAATAAATTTAATAAGTAATTGTTAAACAGGGGAGACAAAGTTCTTTAGGCTTGCTTTTCTTTTTTAACGATTAATTAATTAGCGATCAAGTTATTAACTTCTTTAAGCCAAATTAATTGAAACTGGATGGCTATTGTACAAACTGGATTGGGATTTAAAAAAATGCGTTTTTAATTTTTAATAATTAACTGTTTACCCTCATTATTTTAGTTAGAAAGACTAAAATTAACGTGCGCTATTTACATTCCAACTACTCTGTCTGCGATGAGATAATGTTCCTAAGTTCAAGCAGTTGTGAATTTGTACATTATACTGCTTTTGTTGTTGTTTGTTTGTTTGTTGTTTAAGTTTTTGTTCAAATAAACTAAAAGGTGTCGAATGTCGAATGATAGCGATGTTAATAGCACAAAATTTTAGAAAACGTAATTCTACAACATTTTATTTTGCAGGATTGAATTTTCGTTCCTGCACGAATGAGGAAACCATTCGTCTCATGTGATATCTCGACCAACTGTACAACTTATTTAATAAATTATTAAAGTTAAGCTTAATTTTTTAAATATTATAAAACTTTTATAAAAAATAATAATAATAGTTACTGCTGAGCGGAATGAGATGTGGAGCTGAAATTTGATATACATCGTAAGTGTATATTTCTTATAAGTTCATAACAAACCAAAATGGAATCTTAAATTTTTTTAATCGCGGCTGATTGGAATTTTTAACTCTGTCTCTCAAAAATGATTACTTATGACAAAACATGCCTTATAACACAAAACGTGAGCCCTTTAATTCTGAATTAAACAATACATTGATTATGAAATTCGGATAAAAAATAATAGAGTTATTACATTACCAAATAACATGACTGTTGACTGATTTTAATTAAATACTGTTGAATATCAGAAAAAGGAAAGAAGAAGAAGACTCAAAATGAAAGAAAACCAAAAGCAGAAGTTTGACGTCACATTAAAAAAAGCGTATGGCGGATAATATAGGCCTATATAATAAAAAATACAATCTGACAAAAATCAATTAACAAGCTTAGCAAAATTCTTTCATTTTCAAATTTCAATAAGAAAGTCTTAAAATGTATCTGTTATTCCGTAGGTACGACGGAACGCCGTTTACAAGCGCTCCAAAGGCTCTACCGATGAACTGATTTGTACGCCAACGTAAAACCTAATGTGCAGCTACGTATGTGTTTGAGCATAGCATAGCCCAACTTTAAACCGTTTATATTCGATGGCCTCTAATGCCCACTTTATGAAACTCTTTTATTAATTACTAAGGCAAAGCGCGTAGACCGATTTAATCCTGTTTGCTGCAATATTCGTAGATATTAAGGCAAAGTGTTAAAACATTTGTAAAATACATTCAGCATTTTCCGCGTCTGAAGAAGATAGGGGGAAATTTTTGCCAGATTCCAGTTACATTTATTTATAGGTCTATTATAAGATGTAATTTTTATTGTTTTATGACTTTCTTAAATATTGGATATCAGTTAATATATAATTCCTATGTTTCTACACTTACCTACTTGATTAAAACAAAATAAAGATAAAATTACTTTTCTTTACTTTTTTGTAGTTTTCATCGCAAACAAATAAAATGCCTCTCAGAACCTGCCAGAACGCCAGAAGGATATCCTGGCTGTGCCGCTAACAGATAGAAGTTACTATAACAATATTCATTTCATGATTGTGTGTAACAGTGATCATAGTCAACCTGCCATACAGATTCACTTTAGTCAATTGCTATATAGGTCTACTCTTATAATTTATATTCCATGTCTGTTTAACTGTTTGTATCTATCACTATTTAATCATCTATTTATTCTTAATTTCTTCTAACATTTACAACGATAACTTAGTATGTCTCAGGTCGACTCACATATACCGTAAACCGTCTTAACTTTTAACGTGTAACATATGGTATGAAAATAATAAATCTTGTCTAAAATACACAGACAATATGTGTAAAATTACAGTCTACGGCGTGTGGTCGTTGTAGTTAATGAACTAAATACACAGAACTGAGACAGTGTGCAGTATACATTATTAATCAGCCCTGTTAATAAAACAAAATTATTATACTGTTATTTCTGATTGTCGAAGATAAGTTAGGGTGAAGCTATGAACGTCATATACATACATCGGGTTACATTTTATATACACATTAATTTTAAATTATCATCTTTCTCCTTTCTGTCTATCCATCTCTCTCTCTCTCTCTCTCTCTCTCTCTCTCTCTCTCTCTCTCTCTCTCTCTCTCTCTCTCTCTCTCTCTCTCTCTCTCTCTCTCTCTCCCCCTTTCTCTTTCTTTCTCCTTACTATATAACACTAGCACATTTACTTCTTTCACTTGTATTACCTCAATTGTATTACTGTATTATCAGTACTACCTCATAATGAAAACTTGTACTACTCATTTGTGTTTCATAATTACTGTTAAAAGCACAATGATAGTCAACTAACGTAGAAACCAAAAATTTTTAACTAATTTTTATTGTTCATTAATTCTTAATAAAAACACGCGTTTCGTAACAATACTGATATAATTTTCGCTTCTCAAGGAAACGCCAAAAGATAACAGGAAAATCCACGGTAGGGGGAATAGTGAATTTACGCGTTCGCATGGGAACAAAAAAGCGATTACAACTTCCGGCCTTGAACGCAATTTATCAAAAGGTTTGTTCAGTTAACTGTGTTACGTAGACTCGAAATGAAAGTGCCGTTCTTACTGTTACTCGTTGTTGTGTTTGTGGCAGAGTGCCAATGCCGTAGAGGAGGCGGTTCTGGACGAAGCAGGTCGAGCGGTTCTCGTACCAGATCTCACAGCTCATCGTCGGGTAAGGGTGGTGGGTTATTCTCTTGGTTCGGTTTCGGTGGCTCAAAGACTTCATCGGCCAGTCATTCGCAACCGGCTCCATCCAATCACAACCCCATCGGTTTCGAACAGTTTGGACAAGGCGGGGGCCGTCAGAATCCTATCGGTTTTGAACAATTTGGTCAAGGCGGTGGTCGTCAGAATCCTATCGGTTTCGAACAATTCGGACAAGGCGGAGGTCGTCAGAAACCCATCGGTTTCGAACATTTGGGACCTGATGGAAATCGTCATGTTTACGATCAGAACAATAATATGTTCGCTTCGAATGCTTTCCAAAGTAAATCTCAAAAGAAGAAAGATCACAAACTAAAAGGGGGCAGTATTGTACCCGTACCGGTACCGGTGCCAATATACACCGGTGGCGGCAGCAGTTACTATCACGGCAGCGGTTACCGTCCTAGTAACACAACCATAAATGGCACAAATAACGCTCGTGTTGACTCGCTGAATCCGGGTTTCTTAAACTGGGATTCCTTGTATTTCCCGTATAAACCAGGATATCTGTTACTTACGCGTGCGAGTAAGTAGAATTTCTACAGGAACGATTCGGACATTAAGTAACCCCACGTACTGCAAAAATTAGTAAATAAATTCCTTTGGAAACAAAAATTAAATATAGTGTCTGATAATATGTATAACTGTGCACACTATTATATGATTAATAGATGAAAGTGTATGGTCTGTGTAAGAGATAAATGTGAATAATGTTTATAAACCAGAGCAGTGCAAAATTGTAATAAACAATTTACGTACACACCTATTCGAACTCCCCCCCCCCCAAACACACATTTTAATCACTTTACTAGGAGGTCCTGGTTAAATTACTATTACATAAAGAATATAATTTCTTGTAGGAACATTTTCCGTCAAAAGGAGACGACAAACAAACGAGTGCTGTTACTATGGATTTACAACAATGTTTTAATGTTAATTTTTGTGATATCTTTAAATTGTTAACATACATTTCCAGTTATTTAATCTGTTTGAAAATATTTTCATCTGATCCAATGTAATATTTATTACTTTTGCACTTAACTTACTTGTGTTTTATAACTTAAATTTACACTAAGATTTGTAAATATGTAATGTTTTGTATTATCTGTTCTTTGTTATGACGTATATGATTGTTGAAAATAATGTAATTCTTGACCAGGAACAATATCGGTATGGAGAACCATACATGACTTCCATGTTCTAAGATTTAAAATATTTAAAATCATTTTCGAAATGAAATATTTCCATAGATACTACTTCTTTCTACTTACTGCTTCAGCCTTAACCACAGTACTGTGGTCACTAACGTATACCACCTCACGTTATCGCACTCATTTTCACAGATGATGGAAGTCGATGGTACTGCCGAAACGTCTGGTTTTGCAGAAAACATTGGTCTACGGCCAAACAGGCCGGGAAGGAATTTTAACAACAAACTACTTCTTTGTTGCCGATAACGTAGTAAATATATAAAAAATTATACCCTCCCCCTTCAACTATAATTTTCGTTTATAGAAAATTACCCCCACCCCGTTCAACTAGCCTCTTCATTTACAGATATTTCATCTACGTTTCTACAGTGGATTATTAAGATCTTCTTATCAGGATACTTTATTTATCAAAATTAAGTGCTTTACTCTTGTTACAACAAAAAATGTTTCAGGTAAACTACCCTTTCCCCGTAACCGATCTTCACCAAAATCAGTAGGCCTTGAGTCCTCTACAACTCACGCACATATGTAAAATATTATTTGATTCTGTTTGAATTTACGGCAGTTATCGTTCGTCATGAAAAAATTTCTCTTGTTACAACATAAAATGTTGCAGGTAAACTACCCCTTTCCCTTAACCGATCTCCACCAAAATCAACAGACCTTGAGTTCTCTATAATTCAGGAAGGTGTGTAAAAACGTATTTGATTCTGTTTGAATTTACCGCAGTTATCGTTCGTCATAAAAAAATTATCCTTGTTAAAACATAAAACGTTGCAGGTAAACTACCCCTTTCCCTTAACCGATGTTCACCAAAAACAATAGGTCTTGAGTACTATACAATTCAGGGATGTATGCAAAAAATTATTTGATTCTGTTTGAATTTGCGGCTCTTATCGTTTGCCATAGAAAAAAATCAACACAGACAGATAGAAACACACACACACACACACACACACACACACACACTTCGAAAAATGACTTTTTTTTCATGTTTTGAGAGTAGTACAATCAGAATCTGCAATTATCTGGAACACGATTTTTTTTGCCTGCCATCACAATACTTTACATCCTTATGGAACATGGAAGTAATATACAGTATAAATTTTATAGTTTAGGTATGTGAATTTGACCTCTTTATTTTGCTTTTTATTAATCTTTTTAAATTTCGGTCTTAATTGAACATTTTGCCAGGGAATGGGAACATGACAAAACTGTAATTTTAGGAAACTACCGAAAAATTTCCGTTTTCTTCAAATTTTATACTTCTGAAGTAACTATTTTATAATTTTTTCTTAAAGACTAATTTTTGACAATTAAAAAAGTTACTAATACATTATTTAATTTAGTAAGGCTATGTAAATAAATATTAACTTATTATCACATAAATGTTTTGTGCCCTTTTCTGAGCAGTAATTTTAAGACTTAAGCAGAGTGGTTTTAAGACTTAAGGTATTTGGTTTTAAGACTTACAATAAAACCAAATAAATATTATAATAACTTATTTTTTAGAATAGATGTCACGCCTGGTAAACTGAAATTTTTAAATTTCCATAACTGAACACTGTATTGAGATTTTTTGTAGAACAACTTTGCAATTTAAAATTTATGCATGCCAAGTTTATAAAAAAATCCCCTAAAACAATATCTTCACTGCATCCGACATTATCTAGGTATAACATAGACCTATCAATTTTTTAATTGCTAATAGAAAGAGACATATGAATGAATGTAAATTTATCTAATAGTACATGCCCCGATATTTTTGATTTGATTAGAAGTAATCTAAAAAATGAAGACTATGGATATTATGGATGTGTATGGCTAATGAGTAAATCCGCATAATGAGTACGGTTATTAGAAACACACATTTACTTCTGGATTTGGCATTTATAAGTTTCCGGTCTAAAAGCTTTTGCTTTGATTATATAACTATCTTAGCATTGAAGCCGCTCGCTTGAGTAAGGCGTATAGTTACAGATTTTAATATATTTTACCTGAGAGATCTCACTGGGGATTGTACTCCTCGACCACCAAGGCGACTCCATTGGTTTCTATCGTAACAATCTATCTGGCGAACATGCCATTTTCAAATGGCCGTCTAACCATTTCACAGAATATAGCCATTGATAGCAACTCTGTAATTTGGTTTTATATTTTTTATTTTTCACAGTACCGATGAATATTATTTTTATGTTCTGTCCGAACTACGACAGGGTATTCTGAGAGGCAATCTTAATCGAGTCACTGGGATGCGTCGTTGTAGTACGGGCGAAACACTTCGAGGTCGGAAAATAAAAAAATCAGAGATTACATTAAGAGTAAAAGCAATGAAAGCTTACGAGCGAGAGTACGACTGTTAGCCTATTTATTTTATTGTTTACTGTACGACTGTTATTTACTCTGTGGAAAAATTGAATAATTACGTTTTATGAATGTTGTTGACTAATTTAGCAATGTCTGATACCCTACTGGAATTTTCAATTAACGCTGATATACAGACAAGAGTGCGATACACACTGGCGCTATATAGGCCTATGCTCAAATTGCTGGACATCGTTTTTTGTGATGAACTCTGTGGTGTATGATGCATATTCATATTCTGATTCCTATACTCGTTGAAACTGCTGGAGTTTCGTTTTTATGATCTGTAACCTGTCCAACTCTGTGTCTTCGTATTAAAAAGTACTGACACCGTTACCTACAATGAGGTCATCAAGAAATATTTTATAACTTATTTTCACCCAAATTCCTTTCAACCGCTTAATAAACATGTAAAATTCACAGCACTGTAGCTCCTGATGAAAATATAAGAGGCTTCGCACGTGACAAGAGTTATTTCTGACATTAACTGTATCAAGGTTACATACCGTACATAACAGATTATCCAAAATATCTCTATACTGATTACAATTATGGTTCACTTGTCTAATTCAAAATAATTTAGCTAATCACAGCTTTTTATACGATCAACGTACTTGATTACGGAAGATGTGAAAGTTTTCTGTAAACTCTTTGTCTATGTGCACGTTTACAGTGACAGAACTGGAGATGCAAGTAAATAGTAATAACTGTTACTTTGAAATTAAAACCACTAGTTACAGTGACGTATTATGTAATTACGACAGAATTGGCTTCCATTGCACATCAGTTACCTTGACGCTTAGACTCTTTTCATAGAATTTAATACTTAAACGTACTAAAAAATTACATAAAACTCGAGTGGTGGATTTCCTTTAAAAATAATTAGTATTTTAAAAGGTCCGTTATTAATTTATGGATTCACTTTGCCTCATATGTCTTACGTAATAAACTGAATTTTGTATTTAGTTTCTGTAACCTTTTTAAAATTAGGACGCACATTTCTTAAAGTGCGTTCGTTTTGAACATTTGCGAACACAACAACAAATTTCAAAATACATAAGACTCTCCGTTTTGGAAATAGCACGCCATAATCTAAAAGTTTCGATTTAAATTATTGTTTCTCCTGAGTAGTCCTTATTTTTTGTTTTTGTAGTTCATATAAGACTTAAACATTAGTCAATTAAAAGTATTATTTTTCTCGGGGGTTTTTGTATCTGAGGCTAATTGGAACTGAAGCAGGTCCACTTCGTTGTTTCCGCGATGTAATACTGATTATAGGCTACATCAAAGCAAACAAATACGTTTCAGTCAACGTTGTAGGCTAATTGCAAAAATATTTGATTTGGAACTAGGCCTATTTAGAAATGTAATCGAAAAACCAATAAGAAATATCGCCTGGTCAACTGGAAAAATGAAAATTTGCATTCCTGTATCAAACTGAGAGCGTGTTTGACAAAAAGCATAATATTCTCTGTGATTATAGCGAACTTTTGACCTTGAATATACTAAATTTCGAATTCTAACTAACAGGAGATATGATAATAACGTATAGCAAATTGTACTGTGCCACTGACACCAAACGAAAACGTGAGAGAATTGTGCTTTAACCTAAACCTATGATTTAATCATAATTACTGGAGAGTGACAATTACTGTGATATCACTAGACCGGTATATATTAAAATGATTTTCACAATTGTTTTTATGTATATTAATTTTTTGCAACGCTGTCTGAAATAAAATATACAAAGTTATGATAACCATAGTACAATTCCACACTATAAAGTTGAGAAATCGCAAGACTGTTTTGTTCACTGAAGTTAATGAGATCATATTTGTTGCAGGTACATGGAATGTGAAAATAACTTTTCCGGTCGGAAAGCACTGCTGTCATACTTCATAAACCAAAAGTTTATGTACTAAGGTGCCGTTTAACATGTTTTATGTGACAGAGAATAAAATAAACAGAAAGTAACAATATTATTTATACAAGCTTTTGAACTCTATTCAAATCCTTTTTTACTCTCATTTTTTATTCATTACTTTCCCCTTTATATTTTTTGTTTTTCATTCACTCGTCCTTCTTTTTTCCTGTTTCTCACTTGTTTCCCCTTGTTTTACTCATCCTAAACATAATATATAACTAAATATAAATAAAGGATTAAAATAATCAACAATCGATACATGAAGTCTATAGTCCAAGCATATGTTAATTAGAACATATATTATTTAATGTGAATTAAGTAAACAAATAAAGAACCTTTATATATTTGTCAAATCTTGTTATTTGGAGTATGGTTTAGTGAACTGGGAACAAAAAGTAACTGAATAAGTATAGAATAAATGGTTAATATAAACATCGAAATAACCTATAAGTTTCGTTGAGCCAATACTACAGCGCTTATAGCGGAATTATCTGACACCAAAGAGGGAGCGTAAAATTACAAAATTAGACAGAATTCTCTTCAAGGTATAATAGGGTTGGATGAAATTGTATAATAACGCTTAAGTTGTTTAAGTTCTAGGCACACTAACACTGTTAATTATTAAAGAGTTAAGTTAATATTAATTAATTACATCCATATATTCCACAACTCCAAATATCTCCGAGATTTATATAATTAAAGTAATACAAAACAAATTGACAAATACAACAGGGGGTTTAAAAGGAGAAGGACTCCGATCTTGTAACAATATATATATATATATATATGTGTTTATAATACGTTACACATTTTTAACAATAAAATTAAATACAACATTGAATACAAAACAAAAACATAACAAGACCTACTGTACAGACTTAACCACCGCTAGAGACAGTAGCCAACTATCATGTACGAACAGAAAGCCCACAAACACTAGCTGATCATACCTAATTATGCAAACCATCTATCACAACCAAAATAGCAGGTTTACATTTAGTTTTCTGTAGACGGTGCAAGAGACCAATAAATGAAAACAAAATAGAAAAAAACCATATCACACCAGGCAACTAAAGAAAATAAACATTATAAAAATACAGTGTAACAGAAAATAAAATACAAAATACATGTTGAATATTTTAGGTTTTCTCAGAAACAAATACATGAAATAGTTATATCAAGAAATGCAGACAACTTTTACATTCGTTACCAAAATGAAAAAGTAGGCTAACCAAAAGATTACAACATTATTCCATTGTATGGATATTAAATACATTAAAAAAAAAAAACAACAATACGATGGCTATTCAAAAATTATACCCACAAAGTTGGCTTGGCTGACTTATAAAAAACGTTTGCCGTAGTAATACGGCGCATTTGCAGTAACAACCAGTATTCGTTTACATTATTACATTCAAATCCGTGGCCCATTTGTTTATTTCCGTTCGAAGAAACATGAAGCCTGTTATTGCCTATTCCGCCAGCTGTAATGTATGTGTCGTTATTCTTTGAAAGGTCCTATCGTCGGCTGAATACGTTCGGGAGTCGGAGTCGGACGACTATGCGGGATTGAACCATCCGACCGCTGCCGGGGCCTTGCGGGACCGTGTCCAGAACGTTTCGATATGGACGGAGGATCAAAGGAAGTACTGCCTTATGCCTTATTAAGGGGTGGGCCCCGTCGTCGTGGGTATGAGTGTTGCGTACGGCAGGAAATTTACAAACGGGGCTGTAGGTAATCGGTTAACGTGACCTAGATGTGCGTGCAAATTTAAATACCGTATAATAGTATAATAAAATATTATGTCTAATTTTGTTTTTCTTTTCCAATCAAACGACAATTAATTTTTAACTGGCCATCGTAATATGCAAAAAATAAACCACAAGCAACACATTAAACAATGATATTACAAAATTGAGTGATATTTACAAAATTGAGCAACCGCTTTGAATTTGTCTGTCTGTCTCTATCTATCTACCTGTCTATTCTGGGTATGTTTCAGATAACTTTTAAATGCATCAACCGATTTTCGTAAAACTTGGCATGCGTATCTATATTTTTCCCATAGGCTGCAGATCTGTATTCTTTGTTGAGTTTGATCTCCCCCCCCCCCCCAAAGTAGGGGGAGACAAAAGTGTGAGGAGATTAAAATTTTGAAAAATCGCAAAAATTCAAGTGGGGTATTAATTTAAGAGAATTTTAAACAAACTCTGAATATAATGTTCACTTTTTATTATTTCAAAATTTCTAGGAGCCCAAAAAGTAGGTCAAAATTTTGATAAAATCACAAAAATCCACGTGGGGTACCAAAATAAATGCAACTCTTTTCAAAAAATAATGTACAGTTTTAGAAATTTCAAAATTTTAGGATACCAGGATTCAAAAAGGGATCAAATTTTATGATTTTCTACTTTACAATTGAAGGGTCAGGGGGAAAAACGATAAGAGTCAGTTTGACTTGAAACTGAGAAAACTGCATTTAAAGGTTCAACACGCTTTCTCTTTTAAGTAGTCCATTAAATCTATTTTATGTTTTTGAGTTTTCCTACTTTTCACATATTAAGTTTGTAGAAAATTAACTTTTTACATGAGATTTCTTTTTATACCATACTGTATATAGTTTTATGTGAGTAAACTACCTGACTTTTTGGGGAAAAATGATGAGAGTCACTATAAAAGTAGAAAAATGATGAGAGTCAATACAAAATGGGATGAAATAATGATGAAAGGTGAAGTATGCTAATAAAAACAATATTGTAATGGAAAATGTATTTTTATTAAATACAGTAGTCTGCATACTTTGATAAAAATATATTAATTAACTTTGATTAATTAACTTTTATGAACATTTATATGAACTTTAAAATTTTCACAATATTGACATTATCCTGATGATTATTTATAGGCTATCTTTCTTGAGTAAGCACTTCATTCCTCTTGCTTTATTTTTAGGTGGCAGTAGTTATCCTGAAAAAATCAATTCCTATAATAAAATGTGGAAAAACAACTGAGCTTACTTTATCCAACTATTTTTAGAGTTATTTATTGAATATTTCTTTCTTTGCCTGTAAATATGTTACATTTCATAAATATCACAAAATTATTTCCATAATTATTTTAAATTATTCGAAATTTTTCATAAAAATTTTTTTTTTTTAAACTTACCCAAAATATTCGTCACCATCTGATTCTTCTTCAACGCCAGCTGGTAGCAGATTATTATAAAACTCCTGTGCCTTCTCTGGCAGAAATTTTTTTAGGTCCATCAAATCCTTTAACTTCGCTTTTGCAATCGGAAGTTTTTGGGTATAGAGAGGTGACGGAGTTATTTGTAAACCCAAGTCCATTTCAACTGTAGGCTTAGACACTCTTTTGTTAGGCCTACTTCTTTTTTTCTTATTTATAGTTACATCTTCATGTACACTTTGAACAAAGGAGATACTCGAAAAGGCTCCACTGTATGAGTCACGAACTAGTATCATTCTTGGGTTTTTAATATTAACCTCTACTTCTCTTATAGGTCTCGATTTAAAGGGGCATTTTTCCTTAAAGTTTAAGGTTTCAAAGAAAGCGGTCCACCCAAGAAAAAGTGATTGACCACACTTCTTAACTAAGAATGGCGATGGTTTCTGCCTTGAATTTGCAATCACAGTGATCCAATCATCTGGGACTTCAACATAGGACTTTTGATTAATAAATCCCATGTTGCGATCACACTCCATGTACGAATGGCCACGGATGGGGAACACCATTTTCAAGTTATCAAGTCTACCACACACGTGAACAATATAGTAGGCAAACCTAAAAAGTGTAAAGTTCTTATTTTGGCCCGCACAGGAATCACAAAAAATTGTTAAGTGTCGAACTTCTGGTTTTAGAAAGTTGTGGATAAAATCATTTAGGATTGAAGTGACTTCATCTGATCCTTTTTTGCCTATGGTTTGATCATAGGCATAAAAGACACTTTCTTGAGTGGAAAGAGTGTGTATATTAAATAAGTAGTAAGAGAGTTGTCTTTTATAATAAACTTCATTGGTTGAGATATTTGGTGCACACAAGTTCTTTTGGTAATCCATGCAGATTGCTTCCACTTCTGGTGACTTTTGTGAGGCCTTCTTGGCAGATCTTTTTCTTTCATAAAATTTATCAGCCTTTCTAAGATGTAACTCATGCTCGACTTTTAAAGCATTTAAATCTTCTTGAAGTTTTCTTATTAAATCGCCACTAGAATTAGAAATTTGTAATTTCAAATCTTTTTCTCGTGCTTTGTATTCATCACAGGAGCTACAGGTATCGGTGCGTGGATAACCGAACCCAATGTTGTACTTGGTATTGAATATATTTCTGTAAGAGTCATATGAAGTAGGGTTATTTGGATAAGCTTCCAAGTATTGGCTGTATAGTTTCTTAATATCCAGAGTGTCATCTAGGTAAATCTTTTTTGAATCGTGCCTACTATAATGTGACCTGCGGCCCTTTAGTGACTGGATATGTTCGTGTATTTTATCCACACTTTCATCTGGGATTTTATTAGGCCTATTATTGTGACAGCCCCGACCGTCTTTCACAATTTTCCCCTTGGTTGTTAACATCGTCTGTAATGTTTGGACACGTCTAGGGGTAATGCCATGGATTGAAATGAACCCTTTATAACAAATAGGCACTTCAATCAAAGTGCCATCTTTCATGAACCTAACTTTATATGAGTATGAATAAGAATGGCTGACAGGTTCATTATTACCAGGTCTAGGCCGGCGTTGTTTTACAAAAGCGCGTGCTATCAAGCCACCTAGATAAAGGTTCTGCTCATTATAATCAGTCATGGCATTAAACTTACTAATTATGTCTTTCCTTGCAGTGTCATTAACAACATCAAAACATCTTAACCTAGAGCAGTGGCAATCAGGCCCAATGTCATGACTTTGTTTTAGCAGTTTCTTTTCACTTCAGACAGTCTACCAAGTTTTGGTTTCTTTTTCGGTACTACCTGAGTCGAATCACCAACAGATTACATTTTGAATTGGTTAAAATATTAATTAAAACACAATAACACCACCACAAACATGTACCACATCACAACATAACTTTTCGCACAGTAACAAACATCAAACACAACCTCAAAGACTAAACAGGGCCAGGAAACAGCTGAACAAAACAGCTGATTGTTGACTATCATCGTTCTTCCCACTTTTGCAACTGACTCTCATCACTTTTCCTCCTTACAACATATCTTTTTGCTTAAATATCTCCTGACCCTCATCGTTTTCCTCAAAACCCGTTTCATGGCAAGAAAGTATTTTAAATATTCTACAAGATGATATCACTATCTCAAAATTGTCAATTTCTTGACTCTCATCGTTTTTCCCCCTGACCCTTCAATTGTTATTTCACTAAAAAAAATAGTTTCGTAATTTTTCTAATAACTGAAAAATTACCTAATAATAAACGTATTTTGTTCATAATAGTGAGCAAGTTCTGTAGATCAGGGATCTTACCAGTATAGACCTATAGTTTGATCAGAACAGAACACAATTTAATACATGTTATATTGAATATCTTGAAGCATGTACAAAGTAAATATTTATAAACACAATTCATAACACATACTGTTATTACAAAATATAAATTCATAGATATCATTGATATGATGCTAAGAATACGTAAGTAATAGATGTATATCTGCCGAACCTGGCCCAATTTCGGGATTGCGATAATTGTGGAATTTTAAAGAGAATTATGGAAGAAACCTCCATAAAAACGTACACAAGAATTTGTATGGAACTTACGGAAAATGCCGTAAAATTACCTCAGAGGTATCTTTCGGGACCACATTTTAAAATAGACTATTTTCAGAGCCCTCTTCAGCTAGCATTTTTAGGAACCGTTGAAATTTAAATGAGCTTACTACAAAATCACCTACGTAAATTTACTCTACAAATATACTCCAAAACACTCTTTCGCGAGCACCTTTAGCGCTTTTTATCGCATGATCTCTGTAGCCCAAATTTATATAAGTTTGCGGTAAAATTTACTATAAGTACACTAAAAAAGAACACGCCACAAACAACTAAGTAAGCGCTCACTCGCTGCCACTGTTTAGTGGCCTTGAAGACGACTCTCCAGCAAGCACTCCATCGCAGACTACCCACCAGACACCCAGGGAATAAACTCAAGGGAAAACTCTTCCACACGGGTAAACCACGGATACTAGAATACACGGTAGGGGTCACGCGCAGGTGGGCTGTGAGCGGTGACGTCACCGCGTACCCACTCGCCTCGCCCCACCGCATAGAATCTTATAGGCACACCGCGCGCACATGTTTAACTCATTCACGTTTGTGAATATAATCGAGATTTTTCATGTTTTAGTGTATTATTATTATTACTAAGTTATTTATTAGTTAAATAAACAAATATATTTTTTCTATGGTCGGTGAAATGCTAGTATAAAGCCTCCGAAGGACGTCAACTTCTTTCACCATCTCGGAGGGCACTACTTTTTTTTTGCTGGCGGAAGAGGCTCGCACAGGCTTAGACGACATAGACCTGTGGTACGGAGAAACCCCCAATAATGTCATTTTAAACTCTTTAAAACAGTAAATTTTAATTTATCTTTACAAATTGTACATATCAATTATATTTATATACATAATATAAATCAACTTTTCTACTTTCACACCAAAGCCTTTAACTGTATTAGGCTAACGTGTTTCCTTTTCTTTATTCTGGAAAGTTATGTTGCAACTTTTTTCATTTTCTTCACTATTTGTCTTTGTTCGCCCTCAGTTCGCTTATTACCTTTGCATTTTTTTTTCTTGTTGATAGCTTTCATTCTGATGAAAGTGCGGGTCCTTACAAAACACATCACAGAAAAGTCCTCTATTCCTGGATATTTCGCGTTTATAACGTCCTTTAATCTTACAAAAACTTTTGGGTTACCATCAATGGAATTGCCGTGGAATCGTTGAAATCATTTTGATCTTTTCTTTCTTCTCATTTCCTTTTGGTATGTGTTTTATTACTCTCATTGTGAGAATGAGGTCATACAGCTTGTCTAACGCGCCATCTTGTTCTGGTAAACAATTTCCGTATGCACTTTTTAATTTATATCCATCAACAGAAGCTCTGGAGTTCAGCAAATCAAATCCATTGTTTATGACCTTTACAGCCTCACCAACATAACTGAACTCAGGAAGGTTATGACAAATGGCTTGTCCTACAGTGAGAGAAAACAGCTCAGCTGCTTTCCTTACATTTTGCCTTTCCGTACCAGCAACAAGCAAATGGTTCATGGTTAGTTTATGAGCGTATTGTAAATCTACGCCGGTGTCTTGAAGTTCAACTAACTTAATGAACGCTTCTTTTGTGAGCAAACTACCAGATTTAAGTCGATAACCATCGTCAAGCAGATGATTCCTTAACAGTTTTAAGGCATGAGGCACATCACAAAAAACCCATACTTTTCTGTTTTGATTTGATGGATTTTCGAATCCTGAGTCATCAAATGTAACCTTTAGATTCCCTATAAGTTTTCTGTTTGATGGCCCCATATCACAAACAAATGCTCTCACTTTAAATTCAACATTTTCTATGACTTTAATCATTTCAGTCAACAAGTCCTTAGAAACGGCCGTGTCAAAGTTATAATAAATGGGCTGCATCCATTTTCCTACTAAACTTCTGATGACCGCAACTTGAGCATTGTTGTGGGGTCCTCTGATAATCTCCTCTACCTGGTCAAAACATAAGTCACTGTTAACTTTCATTTCATCAAAGCTAAGAATTACGTCTTTTTCAAATGTAATTAGTAGCTTTGATTGGGTTTTCATGACAGTAAGGCTTAAATCAATAAAACCTGGTGGAACGCTAAACTGCCTGAGTCTTCTTTTAATAGTGACTTCATTAGGAAGAGGATATTTCAATACATCCCTGACAAAAGATAACGCTTTATAAGATATACAACGTAAAGTCGCAGCCTTTGCAATATCTTCAGATGACCAATTAGTGCACCGTCCTTTCATAACCACTTGTTGTTGACAGTCAGAAAAAGAACCCTCAACCACTTTTAGCGAATGTTTTGTTTTAAGTAACTCATCATTACACCGAGAGAGATGATCCTGTAAATTTGTATTCTTTTGCCTAAGTTCTTTTATTTCTTTCTCCATAATTTCTAATTTTTGACATAAGCCCACAGTGTCGCATTTACAGCATTGTTTGTTTTCATAGTTGATGTTTTCTCTACTAGTAGTTTCTTCATTAGTTGGTAATATATTTACCTGTAAAATCTCTTCTACTTCTTTACGGTAACTTCGTTTTTGTGCCCGAATTTCTCTCTCATTATTAGGCTCATTACTACCCCGTAAATCAACACTGGAGGATGGGAGATGTAAATTTGGAACAGCATCAGGCTTCAACTTGCGTTTCGGAGGAAGATTCAACAGTTCACTTTTCAAATCCCTTTCATAATCAGAATCAGCAAAATGTATTGAGCACACACGCGCATTATCAACTGAAAACGAATCGGCACGTTTACAAGCATTTATCCATTTTTGTTTCGTCTCATTGTTCTTAGGAAATGTATGAAAATTAATTCATAACTTACTTCCTTGACTGCCGTGGTTAGTACAACTCGCGATCGCACAACAAACCATTATTTTTTACTCAAAACAACTTCAAACTTACTCTCAAAAACCCCTCAATACACTGATAACTGCAGCGTAACTCTGCACTTAATCGTCAATCACCGATAAGAATTTACACTCACGTAAACAACGTTGTATTCACTCATAAACGCAGTAACAACACAATAGGTTATGGCAGTGGAGCGGTGGCTGGGTTCGCGGTGACGTCAGCGGCGCGGCTTGCTACTGCGCACACACCCCGTGACCCCTACCGTGTATTCTAGTATCCGTGGGGTAAACCAGTCTGCGGCAGACGTCTGCCGTAGTAGGCTCACCAAGCGCTCCAGTCTCAATTTAGTCAGTGAAGAGTAAACACTCTAATTCAGCATATTTTTTTAAATTACTTTTTTATACAGTACTTCAAAATTATGAATGAACGGGAATAAGTAGTTGCAATATTGGCTCTAGTACTAATTGAAAATAGAAAAAGAAGGAACAGGAAAATTTTGATTGACCCACTAATAAACGACAGACTTACCACTAGTAGTTTTGCATTGTTGTATCACGAACTGAGAAATGACAATGAAAAGTTTTTTAATTATTTTAATATGTCGATTTCTTCTTTCCATGAATTGCATAGTTCGTTGGAGAATAACATTCAAAAACAGAACACCAACATGAGGAATTCCGTTTCAACAGTTGAAAAGTTAGCGGTTACATTAAAAACTGTATACACTTAAAATTTACAATACACATTGTTTTTTATTCAATTTGTATTTTTATTAGTAAAATTTGTAAGTACAATTAATAAGACAAAACTGCAGTGACTGTTTACTTATCTAATGCAATTTTGCTTTTTCTTGACATTTCTTCGTAATCTTCACAGGCAATTAAAAATATTTCGTTCCAGGACTGTCGTTTTCTTATTTTATTACTATTATATTTTCAAGAACAATCCCATATAGCTGGACGATTGCGAATTTCTTCAATAAAGGATTCGACATCGAAAGTATGAATGACTTTTTCCATACGGAATTGGCAGACGTTTGCCTCTATGAAAAGGTTCTAAGACACTTTGGGAGCCGGAATTTATTCTCTCTCTCACTCTCTTCCACCATGACTCTCACATACAGCCGTATAGCGTCCTACGGATACACATACACGGAAAAATATACACAAAACAATCTGTGCACAATTCAATGCAGTAATCATATACTATTAGATAGTATTGTGTGACGATTTAAATAAAAGAAATAATCTAGAAAATACAAATTTTAAAAATTTAAGGTTGCGAGCTCTTAAGCTATTTAAATCTCACTGTTTTAATATAAGATACCTGTATGTACTCAGTTATAAGTTATAACTTAATCAGTTATAATTAATTAAGTATAAGATACTCAAATAAAAAGATAAATTGTAAAGCGTTATTAATATCGTATTTAACCCTTTGCTTGTAAGCAGGCGCTTTCCTGTTGATTCCAGACTCGACATGCTTTCAGAGTCTTGTGTGAGTAAGAATAAGATAAAAAAAAACTAATGTTAATAATAATAAAATCTGAAGACATAAATAGTCGCTAAAACAACTGATTTAAATTATATATATTTGTTTAGGGATAGTTTAAATAAATAAAAATGTTAACTTAAATATAGTTAGGAACTATATTCTCGCGCGGAAGTTGTCCCACTAACTTTTGTCCAGTACCTGGCGAAGGGAGCGTAAATTCTCTCTCTTGCAAGGGCGACTCCGTACAGTGTAGACGTAAGAGCTATGCTCTTCAAATATGTGTATCATATTTGGTTTCATCTTCAGAAAGTGTACCAGATGTAGTTTGTGTAAAGCATCTGGATGTATTAATTAATGTAGTCATGTGAATAGACAATAAGTTTAAAGTTATGTAAAACAAAAAGTATTGAAACGTAACAAAAAGTGTAACACAAGATGACTACGTACTTCAACGAATAACAACTATTCCAAAGTAATACCCGGAGATGTGAACTAGCAGAAGCCACAAACTCTACTGCACGTGACAGAATATGCAGATCAGGACATCCGAGAATCTACATGATCATCGTAGATAACTACATGACCTATTGTTCTCCCTGCTAAATTTTGGAACCTTTACAGAGGAAAGCCAGACCGAGATGACGACGTAGCTGTTCCTGTTTCCCAAGACTGATACCCCAGGAGGAGTCTTCTGCATACCAACTAAAAGGTGACTCGATAGCCTGTCTATCGAGGGTTACTAATATTTGTTACACAACACATCTTGAAAGAGACTTTTCAGAAATGATTAACTTTGTAAAGACTTATAAATTAAATCTAATGTTTATAAGATTATATCTTATTAATTAATATTTCATGTAACTATTCTAACTTCATACGTTGTAACAGTTTATATGTTAATGTAGAGTAATATAACTCAAGCAATAATACCATTCTTAAATGTTGAATTAAAAGAAAGTCTTGCAAGCTAATATCATGAAAAGAGTATAATTAAAAGTTTTACTACAGAAAGTTCACCCGGATCCGAGGTATAACTATATAGAATCTAGTTTGATGCCAAAGTTTAAAGAAACCTTTCGATAATTTAATAATTGAGTTAGTAATGTCATGGCATCAGTCAGTATATGTTTTTCTTAAATGTTGAATAAAGAGAAGTCTTCTTGTTACACACATATGAGGAGTGCTTAAATCAATTGTATACCTTGCCATTGTTTCCTTACACAAAGTAAACAATTACACAGCTAGTAAGTAATATGTTATTTTAATTATTTGTGATCAATTCTGTTACAACGTAGGCAGCCCTTCTAATTAACGGAGTTTAATTACGAAGGGTTCCCTGGATTTGTAACGCGGCGAAAAGCTAGTTACAAAAGTGCGCCACTCTGCTAAATTGTAAAAAAATAAAAGGGTAATTGTTTACAGAGTGTCATAAAAGTGCATTCACTCTGCTAATTTATGTAAAGGGTTGTTAAGCATCGTGACGCAAACAAAAGTGCGTTACTCTGCTTACATTATTTGAAATAAAAAAAAATATAAAGGAAACAAAGGAAAGAGTTTTAATTGTGTATATGTGTCACAAACAAATTGCATTCACTATTTATGCGTGGATAAACATAAATAGTATAATTAATAACTAAATGTTTAATATTGATATATGCACTCAGAAAGTTACTTTAATAAATGTAATGTTCAAAACATATTTAATACACTATTAAATAACGTAATATGTATTAATACGTAGATGGTAGTATGTATAAGTAAAAGGTCATTAGCGTCATACAATGCAAAATGCTATATGCAGGTTCCTACCGGCACAACCTGAATAATTCGATGTAAGTACTTGCATACATGAATTGTGACCAAGCATAACAATTTTGGTCAACCGAACAATCTGTAACAGGTTTGTTTACGACAAACTACGACCTGTTGTCTCCTGAATCATTCTGCACAGTGTATGTCCAACTACATAGCTTACATACACTAGTATGTGTTATAAAAAAAAAATTGATTAAAAATAACTTTGTAAATAATAATAAAGTAATTAAGTAGAAGTCGTGATTTAAAACTTGTGAACAAAATAAGTAATTATTTAATTGAGAAAGGTTTATGAATGAACGAAGCCAAAGTGTTGTCTAAGCGGAATAATAATAAATGTGTTGTACAAAAGTGTGCTCCCCTTCTCAAGTTTAAAACGACCGGTTTCAAATCGTTGGTGTTATTCAGTCGCATTGTGTAGACAATAAGATGTAAAAGCAAACACCCCATTGTCACACACTCTCACCCTCCTTTGTTAACTAAATATGTAGGCCACCCTCTGACCTACATTCCAGTAAACAGCTGATCGGCTATTTTTCATTGAAAGATATGTGTGTGATTTCTGTCTCTCCCTTAGAAGAGAAATTGTTCTTTTCTAATTAGTGTAAATTGATTACTTATGAATTTGTTATATGTAATATATGTGTAATATAATAGTATTAAATTTAAGTACGTGCTAATGTGTTAGAACAAAATGGCTCAATTTAACCCGGTTTTGTTATTAAAAGACGAGCTGTCTTACGAAGCTCTTTTGCGTGGACTACCCCATGCTGATGTAACAGTCGCGGAATTACGAAGTTCAATTCGCGAATGTGGATTTGATGCGCCCGTGCAATTAAACAATCTAAGCCAACTCGATTATGAAGGCGAGAAAGAAATTTGTACTGCCAAGTATAGTGAACTATACTTATTGTCTCAAACACTTCAAGACGAGAAATCTCCGGCAAAAATTTTGCGGACTACCCAGAGAATAGAGCATTTAACCAGGCGAATAAAAAATTTGTCGATCTGGCCGAATCTCAAAGTAATACCCGAAGATAGATCTCGACTATCATTGATGAATAGACCCAATACTATTGCTGATCTGGAACAGTGCAGTATCCATTCTTCAAATGTATGGTACTCAGATCAAAATAGAGAAGCAATGAAAACCTCTGGAAATAATAGACATCAATTGCAAGCACTACTGCCTGATGTAACAACCTCGTATGAAAGTCAAGTTTCTAGTAGACCTCACTATGTGCGCAAAGCTGGTAAGTTAACTGTAAAACCAGATAAAGCGGAAACCAAGTACCCACCTCGCAGAAAACCCACCTGTTATAATTGTGGCAAATATGGACACATAAGGAGAGAGTGCAAAAGTAAGCCATTGGAACGGAACCAACCTGTGAATATAAAGTGTGCTAAATAAATATGGTGATTAAATAGACGATAGTTCTAGGAGCGTTTCTTAAATCCCCAAAGTAGTTTAATAAATAATAAAGTGAATAATAATAATTGATTTAAATACTAGCGCTAAATAAATCCTAAGTTATACTAAAAATTGTGTGAAGTGTAGAAGTAATTAAAGGAAAAGAATAATAATAAAAGGTAAAGTTGCGTATTGTAAACACTTCGCAGTGGTAGCAAGTAAGAGAAATTAAAGCGTGTTCGGAATTGTAGTAAACAGCCACGCACCCTCCCTATTGTGATAAACCGGTGCTAGCCTGAACAATTGAAAACCACCCCTAGTGAGTATTACAATGCATTGTGAAGTGTCTCCTCTCCCGCATAGTTTGTTTAAGTATTGTTAAAAGAGATAAAAGAGAATCATATTCGTGAGATTCCGCTTCTCTCAAACCAGTGATCTAAAGTGGAGTATGGGATCCTCTTTAGATTACATAAGAAATAAGTTTATGAGATATAATCAAGTATTGATTATATATGTAACGTAACAGGTCACAACGGCGCCGACTGAAAGGGTAATGATAGGGCTGAAATGTGGCAAAGATCATTAATAATTGCTGAAAGCTAACTTCCGTAGTTAGAGTAAGCTGGTGTCAGTCGGGCCGGGATGTTGTGAGTTACGGATAAGTAGGGATCATTCCAATCTAAGGTTTGGAAATTAGGATTAAGATTAAAATGTAAGTTAGTACTTAAGAAGTAAGAAAAAGGGAATTTCACGAAGGCGATCATTTAAATGAATAATGTCATTTAAAGAAATTAGGAAAAACCAACTGTGCACTAATAATAAATAACTTCACACACTGCCACTAATCGTACTCCCAGTCCCCAATTACCACGAAGGTCACAAGTCGACCCCGTTCGAGTTACTATACAAGTATAGACCAAACCACCCTTTGTCCACAAAATGGAATATACACGATCTACTGCCTCCGCAAATAACGGATAAGCAGATAAAGAGAATATGGAACAAAGCCCGCTCTAACTTGAGAGCAAGCTTGGAAAAATCCAGAAGATACCACGAGAAAGGTAATCATAGCAACTCAGTCAGGTACCAAGTAGGTGACTTGGTAATGTACAAGACTCACCCCATTAGTAGTGCGATTGATAAGACCACCTCGAAACTATCATTCAGATGGTGTGGCCCTTATCAAATCCAAAAGTACCTAACTCCAGTTACAGTAGCCCTGTGCGAACCTGTAACTCAGACATATGTGCGGAGATCGCATATTTCGCAACTAAAGTTGTATAAGAAGAAGTGAAGGTATAGTATAACCCAAAAAGAAAAAGGAATACTAGGTAGTAAAGAAAATTATATTTCTGAATCCGCGTAAGAAATGTAAAACGTAATTAAACGTTTGGAAACGAGGCCTGATCAACCTGAGTTCCAGTTCTGCGGAGCATGCATTAATGAATAATCATTAACTAGATGGGTACTAACACTCATTAACTACATGAGTTATATATATATAGGACTCACAGAAGAAAAGATAGAATTCTAAATAGTAGAGATTTAGAAAGTTACTCTACAGAAGAGAGAGTAAGACAAACAAAAAACCGGTAGTAAAATTAAGTGATAGAGATAAGAAAGAGTTTTGTGTTTTAATTGTGTAAATATTTAGTGTAAATAGTATGTAAAAAAAAAAAAAGGTAGTTCATAAGAATATAAAGTGTACTGTGTTGTAACTATAGGAAATAACTATGTGGAGAACGTTGTAAAGTGTACAAGAAAGTATGTGAAAGAAATTACACACACTAAACCCATTCAATATCCCAGTGCCCAATAGTGAGTTAGACTCAAAAAGCTAAACCGTAGCGTGCAATTCAAGCGGTGGAGTATGTGACGATTTAAATAAAAGAAATAATCTAGAAAATACAAATTTTAAAAATTTAAGGTTGCGAGCTCTTAAGCTATTTAAATCTCACTGTTTTAATATAAGATACCTGTATGTACTCAGTTATAAGTTATAACTTAATCAGTTATAATTAATTAAGTATAAGATACTCAAATAAAAAGATAAATTGTAAAGCGTTATTAATATCGTATTTAACCCTTTGCTTGTAAGCAGGCGCTTTCCTGTTGATTCCAGACTCGACATGCTTTCAGAGTCTTGTGTGAGTAAGAATAAGATAAAAAAAAACTAATGTTAATAATAATAAAATCTGAAGACATAAATAGTCGCTAAAACAACTGATTTAAATTATATATATTTGTTTAGGGATAGTTTAAATAAATAAAAATGTTAACTTAAATATAGTTAGGAACTATATTCTCGCGCGGAAGTTGTCCCACTAACTTTTGTCCAGTACCTGGCGAAGGGAGCGTAAATTCTCTCTCTTGCAAGGGCGACTCCGTACAGTGTAGACGTAAGAGCTATGCTCTTCAAATATGTGTATCATATTTGGTTTCATCTTCAGAAAGTGTACCAGATGTAGTTTGTGTAAAGCATCTGGATGTATTAATTAATGTAGTCATGTGAATAGACAATAAGTTTAAAGTTATGTAAAACAAAAAGTATTGAAACGTAACAAAAAGTGTAACACAAGATGACTACGTACTTCAACGAATAACAACTATTCCAAAGTAATACCCGGAGATGTGAACTAGCAGAAGCCACAAACTCTACTGCACGTGACAGAATATGCAGATCAGGACATCCGAGAATCTACATGATCATCGTAGATAACTACATGACCTATTGTTCTCCCTGCTAAATTTTGGAACCTTTACAGAGGAAAGCCAGACCGAGATGACGACGTAGCTGTTCCTGTTTCCCAAGACTGATACCCCAGGAGGAGTCTTCTGCATACCAACTAAAAGGTGACTCGATAGCCTGTCTATCGAGGGTTACTAATATTTGTTACACAACACATCTTGAAAGAGACTTTTCAGAAATGATTAACTTTGTAAAGACTTATAAATTAAATCTAATGTTTATAAGATTATATCTTATTAATTAATATTTCATGTAACTATTCTAACTTCATACGTTGTAACAGTTTATATGTTAATGTAGAGTAATATAACTCAAGCAATAATACCATTCTTAAATGTTGAATTAAAAGAAAGTCTTGCAAGCTAATATCATGAAAAGAGTATAATTAAAAGTTTTAATACAGAAAGTTCACCCGGATCCGAGGTATAACTATATAGAATCTAGTTTGATGCCAAAGTTTAAAGAAACCTTTCGATAATTTAATAATTGAGTTAGTAATGTCATGGCATCAGTCAGTATATGTTTTTCTTAAATGTTGAATAAAGAGAAGTCTTCTTGTTACACACATATGAGGAGTGCTTAAATCAATTGTATACCTTGCCATTGTTTCCTTACACAAAGTAAACAATTACACAGCTAGTAAGTAATATGTTATTTTAATTATTTGTGATCAATTCTGTTACAACGTAGGCAGCCCTTCTAATTAACGGAGTTTAATTACGAAGGGTTCCCTGGATTTGTAACGCGGCGAAAAGCTAGTTACAATTGCACATATGTTATCATCAGCCACGCGCAGTCAGTATTGCGGAAGTAATACGGAAAACAGTTAGTAGTATATCAGTTACAGGCGAATAGTACACAGCATGGCTTACAGTTCCAGTGGACATTTGAACTTACCGAAACAGCCTAAATGGGGTCTGTCGTGTTTTATTAATCTTCATAAATATGCTAACAGTGTACAGCCTAAAGACTTACATTTACGTTATTCACGTTTAAGCAGTCTTTTAATGTCAGATTTAAATATAATAGGGAGACAGTATGTTCTTATAAAACGGACATAAGTGGATATATTCTTTCTTTAACTTTCGATAAAAAGAAAATTTAAAACAAAACATTTTTTGTAAATTCATAAAAAAGTAAAAATTCTACATAAATAGTACTTTGTCCAGGAAGTTTCTCTCTAAGTCAGATGACAAAATGCTTAATGATCTTAACACGAGTCAAAACCTGAATCATTTACAAGGATCTGAAGCTCCCGTTGTCAGAGCTTAAAGCTAACTAAATACAGGTTTTCTCTAGCATTAATTTACGAGTGTTTGCTGTAGATGTCTCTTGAAGAGCACTAAAAAGTTTTTGGAAAAGAATGCTTCCTTAGGCCCGGCGCCGCGCCGTTTGTACCCCGTATTGATAAACCAGTACATCTGGGACGTTGTACTGTGTCTGCTATAATAATGACTGGTAAATTTACAGTTTTTCCAAATGGATGATCGATAAAGCTTACTGTAAGTACACAAGTACTTTGTACTATACTTACAACGTGAAAAGTGACGGAACATCGTAAAAATGCGTCCATCTGTTAAACATTCAAAAACCTGTAGCTGCAGCTTTTGTCGAATTATTTAATGGTCTGAGAAATTACGAAAACAAGTTTTCGACTTCTTAGATCCGATAGCAATATTTAATGAACTGCTGAATAAAGTACTCGAACGGACTCTCAGAAAAAATACCAATATGAGAGATACTATTTCACAAACTGAAAGACTCGCCGTAACTCTAAAATAAGTGGTTTTAGAAGTTATTTTGCTGTTTACACTAAGAGCACGAGTACTTTACAATACAGTTGCAGACAGCAGAATGCTGAACATGTAAAATCCAAGTACCACCACACCACCGTTTGTTAATTCTGAAGAGTTATGCGTTCTATCTACTCACCAAGAATTCTTTCTGTATCAGCTGCAGTACACGGCAGCGAATCTAGAAACGCGTCAAAACTTGGCATTATCATCACGCGTCTGTTGGAATGTCATTTCATAGCGATTGTGATATAATCTGTATTAAATTTTTCTTGCTTACTTTTACGTTTATCTTTATTGCAACTGAAATTTAAAATTTTTCTAATTTTCTATTATGAATTAAGTTAAATTTTAGAAATTTAACTTAACATTTATTATCAATATTTATCACCAGAAGTAACTTAAATCTGAATTGACGTTTAATGAAGAAATTTGTGTTAGTGGTTGAAATCACAATCAGAATGATCACTGTTGCACACCACTATAATCGGAATAATTTTTATATAGTGGTGTGCAACAGTGATCATTCTGATTGATAAATCTGAATTGTTAAATTATGAAGGCAAACATACTTTCTGACTTTTATAGAGAAAATTCCGTGTATGCAATACAGTAACGCAGTCATGGAATACTTTCATATTAAAGATGGAAAATAATTATTAGATAATTTATAGACAGTGGGTCAATACTGAAATAACACACACTGCTATGTAGAATTGTAGCAGGCACAAGCTTATTATTTAAACATAACATTATTTTAAATTTATATAATGCAGTAATTCATAAATTTATCTAGGATAATTTTTATAACTATCAGATTACATATTACAAATTACAAATTTAATTATTCTGTTTAATACATATGATCATTTTATGTAAATGCAATGAAATCCTCCATAATTTTCTTTAAAATGTGATTGCCAATATGAAGAGTTAGTAACATGGCATTTCTGTACAGTGCTGTAACACACTAAGGTAAGTTTGCAAACTTTGTCAAACCTTGTATTTTGTGTGAACAGAATTTCTGAGTTAACTTATATGAATATATAATTAAATCAGATATCTTTCACTGAAACAATGGTATGTGAATGTACCCGAATAAGTTAACAGAATAACATAAATAAAATGTACATTACAACAATAGCAATAAATGTGTCATAACTTTCTCAAATTTATGCTAAACCAGTGGGAGTATGGGAAATGCAATACAGGGGTGGAGAAGGAAGATGATTAGAAAATACTTGGAAGGAAAACAGAAAGTGGATAAGTCAGAAGACAAATGAGGAAATATAAGGTGTTTGTGGCAAACCAGCAGAAGATTGTAATGTTTAGACAAATTATATTCACACAATAATACCAATTAAAAAAAGGTAACCATAACAACACACAAGTGCTCCACAAGATCCAAAATTAGGAAGGCTGAGGATGGAAACACTGCATGTCCCGAAACATGTTCCAAATAAAGAAAAACATCTTGAGGTAAAGTTACAATAAATATGAAATTATTATTATATATTATAAAAGTTACAACAATTAACAAGTCAAGCATAAAACTAACTGTACATGTTAAAATATACACGCGCATGGGCGTATGTCTCCTTGAGTTTACAATGAACAAAAAAGTAGATCACCAAAGAGATGACTTGAATATGTAATCTTAAAACAATTACGGTATAACATAAGTGGTAATTATTACTTACTGATGTGCTGATTAATTTAGCTTGTACACTGTATACAATATACTAATATTATAATGTATCACATCATCTAATAGCCTGATTATTGACTATTATATAAAAATATAATTCATGTAATATTGTGTGTGCGTGTGTGTGTGTGTGTGTGTGTGTTACACACTTTACAAAGTGTCAATATATTTTCACAAATAGAAACAAATGGTGAAAACTAAACCATTGAATGTATATTAATATATATCATAAGTATGCTGAAATAACTGTTAATTGTGCTAACAGAATAGACAATTCTAAATAGATTAAATTTCACCAAAACCAAACACTCTCTCTCTCTCTCACACACACACACACACTGTTGTTTATGTTGTTCCAAGCATAAACAAAAGGTATGCTAAATTGTGTGTTAACAATACTGATTGTGTTAAATACAATTTTTAAAATGTTTACATACCACTAAATGCAGTTAATGTGAATAACTACATTGCACTATATGCCACTTCATAATTTACAGTAATTAACAGTTTCATTATAACCATTAATTTCTTGAATGACAGCCATTGTAGATTCTCAGATGAATATCACCAGAAAAGATAAGAAAACTGCTCTCAGTAGGTGAAAAGCTCAAATTATGACCATCATAAAAGAAACAGGTCTATCAGAAAAATATCAAATAATTATTTTAATATCTAATTCTCAGTAATCATGTTTCCTAATAGTATTAATAATAACAAGTTTTTATTAAAGTATAAGTTACAATGAATTTTGTATAATTATGTACACTGTAATTGGAATATAATCTGGGTCTATCTAATATAATAGAACCGAAGAACTGGTAAACCTTATTCCCTTGACACAGCAGTAAATGACTTCTATCGTGTGTATTAAAGGTGCAACATGTAAGTTCAGCTGAATATATGTTCATACTACACTGCTGTAAAACAGATCTGTAGAGATTATAATTAACTGATATTAGCATAACATTTTACTTTATTTTGTGGCATAATTATAGCAGAAACTTTTCAGTAATGTTACAAATGAACCACATACACATATTTGAACTCTAAATTTAAAAATAAACATTTCATATTAATATACTAATATTAACTTTAATACACATTACACAATACAATCCATTGTTAAAAAGAATGATACTAAGTCGAGAAATTAAAATATGCAAACAATTTATAAGTATTTAAAAAGAGCTTCACAACAAAAATGTATTGTCGCTACATTATGTTAACTTCCATACTATGCAACTATGCAACAGTATTATTTTATTATCTTGTAACAATAAACACTAGAGATATTTAAATAATTTTGTTTATCATAAAAATGCATAAATACATTTGAACTGATTTTCCAGCACAGCAGTACAATGAAAAAATTACCTAATTCCAAAGTGTATTTTTCCTTAATGAGTTGTGAAATCTGTCTAATCACCATCTATTAGGATGCATTCGATAATCTGGATGGATTGGTGTATCCAAAACTGAGTAACTGCATTGCTTGCCTGGCCCACATTCTTGTCTCATTTTACGTAAATATTCCAAAGGCACTCTAACTCTCTGTAGCCGAAGATTATCAGGTGTATTGATTGCAACATCAACTACACATGCTTCATTAACCACAAGGTTTAAACATATTAAAATTATTATAAAATACTTTAAAGAAACACTGGCAAACATTATTAAGCATAATTAAACTAAAAAGCAAGCAAACATGTCTTACGATTGTGCATCAAATTAAAAAAAAAAGTGTTGACTCATTACTTCATTTGATTATCCTTTTGCGTTACACCATACAACCTACTTTTTAATGCTTCTGTCATATGTAGGTTATGCATTACATAATAGAAACATAGTTGAAAACAAATGAATCAATCACATTGTATTCTGATACATTTATTGTGTTTCTTGCATATTATGTGTTCAAAAATGTTACAACAAATGATAATGTCATCATATTTTTACAAATGCATTGATCAAGATTCCCTTCAGCATTTTTAAAAATAAGTCTGCATAACATTATCTGTAGCTTAATTCATTTTGTTTTCTTTATCTCAATAAAAGATTATATAGAAGCTAATATTTCTCTTCTCAGGGGAGATAGGAGATATATACTGCTAGTGGTGCAGTGAAGGAGGTTTTGGGCGGCTAGGGGCTTAAATAGAAGCATCCAAAATAAATTAATATGCTGGTAAAAATATAAAAATCTAAGTCAAATTAAATAATTAATTGGCTATCTGAGTTTAAAGATTATTATTTGTAGTATGTTATAGTCATCTTGTCAGTAAGATTACTTTTGCTGGTCTGATGCTTACAATTTCTATATTTGTTTAGGGATCGTATTCTCTTATCAAGTAGGAAACAGATAGAGATTAGAGTCATAGCCTTCAAATGTTTATTCAGCCCTCAGGTATCCAGCTCTGTTCATGATATTGATAGTAACTTATTCCATAGAAACTTATAAAAAATGTATGTATACTAAAAACTCGTTTATCCGAAAATCCAGTTTATCTGAAACAATTTTTAATAAATTTTAAAAATACACAAAACCATTTTCTGGCAGAACTTCTAACAATGAAACGACTTTGAAATCGGGCAGCCAGAAAAACAAGCTTGGGCAAAAAACTATGATTGATTACCGTATGAACAAGCAATAGGACTGTTCCAGTACTGTAGAAACTATAATTTAGAGTGCGGTGCCGTTTTATAGTTTATTGTATCATATTCACTGTAAGTAACTTTTAAATTATTATTATTATTATTATTAATTAAAGTCACTGTACTTACATATGTATTATTATTTAAATAGAAGTTTCAGTTTATCCGAAAATTCATTTATCCGAAACGGGCGCAGTCCCATGAAATTCGGATAAACAAGTTTTTAGTGTATTGAAATAGAATTCTGCTTGCTATTGGAATCTTTACATGTTTTTTTATCATAATTGATACACACTTAGTAATTTGTTAAAACAGTACTTTTTTTGTTTAGTTCTTCAGTTTAATGCTATTTTGAACACAGTAGAACAATAAAAAGCATAATATGTTTCTTCACACACATGAAGGCCTAGAACCAAACTGTACTTAAATCTGTTTATAAATACTCCAGTGAACCGATCTGTATGGTAGCTTTAACAAAATTTGCAGCCAACGGTGTATATTTCCACACCCTATAACATAACTTTGAAATGTTTTAGTCTCTGTTTAACTGATGTTTACCATAACAAAACAGTTAACAATATCAGTATCTGCAGAGGTTAGGAGTAGGTTTGTGCGGTTTTTTTTTTATGTTCTTTAATTATATGGTAATATAAGAAATCAGCTTTATTTTTTTATGCATTTGTTAAGTTTTAGGTACCCTATAAAGCAACTCTTATGTTTCTACATTTATCATCTTAATCATAAGAAACTGGCAAATGATGAGTTATTTTTCTTTTGGCTTTTGTAGATGTATTACAAAAATCTAACCCCCTCCCCAGAAAAGAAATTCTGACCACAGCCTTGTATACTGCAGTCATCAAGTGAAACATGATGACTTCATGCCTTCATCAAGTGAAACAAATGTAATTGTTTTACTGATGATTTGTTTGTTAAATTTAGATACTAAATTTAGATAATAATTTAGATACCTAATGTAAAACAATTTAAAGCTAATGATATACAGGTTAGTGTAGCATAATACCTAACTGGTGACTAACACCACTAATCCCCTACAACAAATGACGTTTAAAACAGAAACATGCACACAGTACCTACAGAACTGATTACATATCAGCAAAAATTATGGCACACTACTGCACAACACTGTATAAGCACATTCACTAATAAGCTATCAAAGGCAACATCAATATTGCTGTAATTTACAATTTTTTAATTTTATTAGGTAATTAATGTCTTACAACAAATATAATTGTTATTAGAAAAATGTTTATTTGAAATCTGAATACCCACTATAACATCTCACTTGTAATTAACTTTTAATCATTAATTAAACCAGCTGTAGTTATAACTAAAGGAACTTTTACATGGGGGTCTGATGATTTATTCACTCAATATTTTAGTGTAAAGTAACGACATCTCTTTATTAAACCATTACTACAACAGCTCTACATAAATGTTCCCACATAAGGTTTTCTTAATAAAAGATTACAATTTATAAAAGATTTTGTGAAAAAAAGGGGCCAAAACATATGGATTTATAAGTGCTAGCATTATCCACGGATCTGGGACCTTAAACTTGTTTGTGAGTTAAGCTCACTTATTCATATTCTATCATACTATTTGGGGGCCATTTGAAGAATGGACTTAATCTAAAAATTTTGTATCAGTGAAGCTATGTATATATATATATATACATCAGCATTACTGGGTACTACAAATATTTTGAATCCTAAGACATACTACATCTTATAGAGTGATTATCATTAGACCCTTATATATTTATTTAAACTGTCTTTAACAATTCATTTGTTAGAATTTTAATTAATCACAGAGGACAAGTCTCCGTGTCACCTGAGATATCCAGAAGTTTACTCGATGTCCGGGTCCTTGGTCCTTGCGGTATTCGTCAGCGGTTGATCTTTAGTGAAGTTAACTTTCCTGTTGAAGTTCCTGAAGTGATTAGTTCATAATGAAGTAGCGTTGAGGTCCTCAGAAGTCTAGTAGTTAAACATCGTTAGTAGTATAAGTGCCGTAAATGTTCTTGTTTGTGCCAGAATCGCACACCACATTATTGTTTATAAAAGTTCTCACTTTAGGTAGCTCGTACCATATTATTTTAAAACAACATAGACATCTTACAAATTATACATATGAGATGTCATCCCTTACACAGTTATTTATTCCTTTTGGTTTTTACATTTAAACTTATTAGCACACTAATTTGCCACTACTTTTCGCTACACATTGTTATATCTGTCCTCTAAATAAAAACATTTTGTCGTTCTCCAGGACATGGTTCAAGCGTGTGTTTTCTACGCGAGCGCTTGATCTCGATTGAATTACTATGTTAGGACGGGTCAGTTAATCGCGCGGAGTTTACGCGTCGCAACAAAATAGTTCCACCTTTATTCTCTATTTAAGGGGTTAACGTTTGACCTTTTAATTATCCAAATATATTCTTTATTACAGACTTTATTATAGTACACTATGGTGGTCTTGTTTATTTATTTATTTAATATCAATTTACAAGGATTATTAGTTTGTTTATGGGTCGGTAATCAAGTTAATTCTGGTTAGCGCATGTCTATGCAGGGTTAATTAATAAGGGTTTCCCTATCTGTACACTCGCATTCCTTTTTTTTATTAAATCTCTTTATTAAATATTATTATGATTTATGATAGTGATTAAAATTTAGTTTAAATGTGCGATTTATAAAATTTAAATTTCTCAGTTTTTAACATTTCCTATTTTATTATTTATTTTATTTTTTAATTAATGAAATCGTCACACCACCAAAGTTTCACCAAAAACCTGTTGCTGAGGTTCACCATTCAACATTATGTTTTCAATGAGAAAACAAATTTTCATACGTTTTAACTGTTTAACCAAGTCTCCTATCCTTGCCTGATTCTTCAAAGTATAATGGGCATTAAATTCGTATGTGTAATTTAGACCACTGGTACGGGGTTCATTTCATTGTAATCTTAAGTAAATAAGTATTTTTGTTTAAATATAATGTAAAATAACTGAAAATTAATGGATGTGATTTAATAATGTGAATTAATGGATCACAAATTTCTTTCTTTTACGTTTAATTATTACTATTATACCCTCTGACAAGATAGCCCCCCCTCAATTATAAGCTCTAGAACCACCATTATCGAGACTATAAATTATCTGATTTGCCAAACACATTATCTGTTGTAATGCAGTGCCTCCACCTGAATTACATAATAATATATAAATATCGGTATGGAGAACCATACGTGACTTCCATGTTCTAAGATTTATATTTAAAATCATTTTCAAAATGAAATATTTCCAAATAAACTACTTCTTTCTTCAGCCTTAACCATAGTACTGTGGTCACTAACATATACCACCTCACGTTAGCACACTCGATTTTCACTGGTGATGGCAGTTGATGGTACTTCCGAAATGTCTGCTTTTGCAGAAAACATTGGACCACGGCCAAACAGCCCAGGAAGGAATTTTAACAACAAACTACTTCTTTGTTACCGATAACGTAGTACACATATACAAAATTATCCCCTCCCCCTTCACCATCATTTTCATTTATGGAAAATTACCCCCTCTCCCTTCAACTAGCCTCTTCATTTATAGATATTTCATCTACGTTTCTACAGTGGATTATTAAGATCTTCTTATCAGGATACTTTATTTAACAAAATTAAATACTTTACTCTTGTTACAACAAAAAATGTTTCCAGTAAACTACCCAACAACAAGTGCACATAATATGCTTATATCTGCAATTTTATTTTTGACAAACACGTTTCTTGTGTGATGTGTGTTTTTATGTTTTTAAAATTTTAACGTCTGATGATGATGCCTTGAAACGCGTAACGCAAAAAAAATTGAGAAGTCACACGGCGGACCGAATATAAGGTAATAATTTACTATAATTATAAAAGTGACTTGGATACCAACACGAACATGAATGTTTCAGTCTAATTGTTGCATTAATATTGTCTCTCCGGTTCTTTACGGATAGTTTACATCTGCTTGTTTTTTTAAACACACACACACAATCATTTCACGTACGAGGCTGTTACTTATTCAAACAAATTAAGATGCCAGAGCAATGTGGATCATATATTTTTAAGTTTTTCGTGAATCGTAACATGTACACAAAGTGTACACATTCCAAAGTATACAACGATTGTTGATGTCTAGCCTCGACTTTCGAGAAACATTGCAACAGACACAACACGCCAAGTCACTGTTTACAAAATAATGGAAATCTTTATTAGGCCTACATTGTCTCTTTCTATTGTGTCTGACGCTTGTTTCGTCTTACAAAATGTTCACGTTTACTGTCGTAATCGAAATCAAAACTTAGGCTACCTACAACCGAATTTTGTAGGTAACCAAATTTAAGGTTTAAACCTTAAAAACAATTAAAATAATAACAAAAGAATTTTCAAATTATAAGAATAATTGGTTAGTAAAAAGTTAGGTAAGTTAGTAAAACGTAAGTTACATATATCTGTGCGTGCGCACGCGCGCGTGTGTGTAGGGCTGTAAAATTTAGTTTGGTAAAGTATTTAGTAATATAATTAAAAATGTAGCTAATGAAATGTAAAAAACAATAAATAGGCTACATAAAAACGTTAAAAATTAAAAATAAACAATTGAAAACACTATAAGAATCATAGACAATAGAAAACTAAATAAATAAAGTTATAAATATAATAAAACGAAAATAATTGTGAATCGACAAAGCAGTGTAACTGCTTTATTTCAGTTCTCATTATAAGCGATATCAGTTTTCAAATTTTACTACTTTTACAGGGAAAAACGTAAATTTAACTATTATCTTTCATCTTTAATTATTAAAGAAGTGTAACTTCGGCACATTAGGTATAAAAGGTCAACCCGTGTCGAAATAGATTACTCCTGTCATATGTCCGTCTTATTAGCAATTCAGAGAGTAGACTAATATTTTCAACTGCGTTAGTAGACATTTTCCTCTCTCGTGCCTTTCACTGGTGCCGTCTTCTCCCAACTACAACCTGTGCGCTGATTCATGTCTGTTTAATATTACTGTACCCTTTTTATTTATAGATAATTCATTTACCTTTCTACAGTGGATTATTATGACCTTCTTTTGAGGATACCTTATTTATCAAAATTAAATACTTTACCCATGTTACAAATAAAATGTTGCAGGCACACTACCCCTTCCCCTTAGACCGATCTTCACCAAAATCCATAGGCCTTGAGTCCTCTACAACTCAAGTACATATGCAAAAAATTATTTGATTCTGTTTGAATTTACGGCAGTTACATTTCGCCACAGAAAAAATTACTCTTGTTAAAACATAAAACGTTGCAGGTAAACTACCCCTTCACCTTAACCAGTCTTCACCAAAATCAATAGGCCTTGAGACCTCTACAATTTAGGCACGTATGCAAAAAATTATTTATTTCTGTTTGAATTTGCGGCAGTTATTGTTTGCCATAGAAAATATTCCACACACACACACACACTTTTCGAAAAATTATTTTTCTTCATGTTTTGAGGGTAGTACAACCAGAATCAGCCCTTATCTACAACACGTTCTTTTTTCGCCAACACCATACTTCCATTTCCTAATGGAACATAGAAGTAAAGTAGCTTTAAATTTTTGTTTTCAACAAAATTATATTTCAATAAACCACTGTTGATGACTATTTTTTAAAATATCGGTATGGAGAACCATACATTACTTCCATGTTCTAAGATTTATATTTAAAATCATTTACAAAATGAAATGTTTCCATAAAAACTACTTATTTCCACTTATTGCTTCAATCTTAACCACAGTACTGTGGTCACTAACGTATACCACCACACGTTATCACACTCGATTTTCACTGATGATGGCAGTCCACCATACTGCTGAAATGTCTGGTTTTCCAAAAAACATTGGACTACGGCCAAACAGGACGAGAAGGAATTTTAACAACAAAATACTACTTTGTTGGCGATAACGTAGTACACATATAAATATCGATATGGAGAACCATACATGAATTCCATGTTCCAAGATTTATATTTAAAATCATTTTCGAAATGTAATATTTCCATAGAAACTACTTCTTTCTACTTACTGCTTCAGCCTTAACCATAGTACTGTGGTCACTAACATATACCACCTCACGTTATCGCACTCGATTTTCACTGCTGATGGAAGTCGATGGCACTGCCGAAACGTCTGATTTTGCAGAAAACTTTGGTTTATGGCCAAACAGGATGGGAAGGAATTTTAACAACAAACTACTTCTTTGTTGCCGATAACGTAGTACATATATAAAAAATTATACCATCCCCCAACAACTATAATTTTTATTTACAGAAAATTACCCCCAGCCCATTCAACTAGCCTCTTCATTTATAGATATTTCATCTACGTTTCTACAGTGGATTATTAAGATCTTGTTATCAGGATACTTTATTTATAAAAATTAAGTACTTTACTCTTGTTACAACAAAAAATGTTTCCAGTAAACTACCCTTTCCCCCTAACCGATCTTAACCAAAATCAATAGGCTTTGAGTAATCTACAACTCAGGCACATATATAAAAAATTATTTGATTCTGTTTGAATTTACGGCAGTTATCGTTCGTCATGAAAAATTTCTCTTGTTACAACATAAAATGTTGCAGGTAAACTACCCCTTTCCCTTAACCGGTCTTCACCAAAATCAACAGGCCTTGAGTTCTCTACAAACTAGGGAAGTATGCAAAACATTATTTGATTATGTTTGAATTTGCGGCAGTTATCGTTTGTCATAGAAAAAATTAACCTTGTTATCACATGAAACGTTGCAGGTAAACTACACCTTTCTCTTAACTGGTCTTCATCAAAACAATAGGTCTTGAGTACTCTACAGATTAGGGCTGTATGCAACAAATGTTTAGATTCTGTTTGAATTTGCGGCTGTTATCGTTTGCCATACAAAAAAAATACACACACACACACACACACACACACACACACACACACACACACACACACACACACACACACACACACACACACACACACACACACACACACACACACACACACACATTTCGAAAAATGACTTTCATGTTTTGAGTGTAGTACAATCAGAATCTGGAATAATCTCAAACACGATTTTTTTGCCATCACCATACTTCCATTTCCTTTAGGAACATGGAAGTAAAATTATGCATGTTAAAACACAAAACGTTGCTGGTAAACTACCCCTTTCCCTAAACCGATCTTCAACAAAAACAAAAGGTCTTGAGAACTGTACAATTCAGGACTGTATGCAATACATTATTTGATTCTGTTTGAATTTGCAGCTGTTATCGTAGAGGGGCCACTAGATACTTAAAACTAGGCAGAAGGCCTAGAGAAGCAAAAAGTGAGACGGGACTTGCAATTAAACTCTCTGGTAACTAACAATAACAGCATTTATTATGTGAAATTACATGCATCACAATTCCAAAAACCCCGTAATACCCTGTAATGTCCAAAATCACATAATTATACATATATAGCCCCTGTTTATAACACATCAACAACAAACATAAAAGTTGAACATAATACATTTATATATATATATATTCCCCTCAATCTGAACTGCTCATGATGATAACTCAACAAAAATTTTTTTTTTTTTAATCTCGACATTATAAAAAGGTACTTTTATATCTATATATTTATCACTCCCTCCCTAGAACACATAACAGCCTCTAACCTCACAATTAAATTTCATAAAATCACAGTTACAACTCATATGCCATCATACTCAAACGCCCCACGGCCCGCCTGTATATTATTCCTTTATCGCTCCGTGATATAGAAACCTCAAATAACTGACCCGCCAATATCTATTAAATAATTGGAAACTAATGTCATCGACCAAGACCACCACATGTACATACATATACATGTTTATAATGTCGGCAACCCGCATAATTAACTAAGAACTGTAACAATTCCATGTCGGATACAAATATACATTATAAATTGAGAAAACATTTGGAATGGCTCGTAATTAAAAAATATAATGATACGTTAAAGCTTGCTATAATGATAAGCAAAATGTGAAACTTGTTGATCCATATAATGCACAGAACCTTTCTAAAAATCGGTCATAAGAATGTAAAATGTTTAAAAATTATTCATTTATTTAATTATATACCTAGTCATTATTTAACCATAAGGATTTGATAGTAACAAAAGCATAACTGCAATTAAGGCTACATGCAGCCTGCCTGACCTTCACAAAATCTGACAATCACAAAAATTAACAGACAGGTTTAGCATATAATGGCCAGAAAATCTAAGTTACAAATATATAAGTACCGCCTGTACAATTTCATTCCATGTAAAATTTTATAATCTCAAAATATTAAATATATAGACCTTAAAGAAATAGAAAATGTTAATTTCAGCCATCTGTGCATATATAAAATAAAACATGCTGTATTCGTCCGGCTGCATGAGTGTACCAGAGCAAGCCTGACCTGACAACATATGACCTGTAGAAAACCTGCATGAAATGGCACCAACAGGTGCCTACCTTGTGAACAGAAAACCCATTTATAAAATAACACCCGGAAACAGAATAAAAAACAACCCCCCCCCCAGCCCATGTATACAGGAAAAATCATAAAATGTAAAACCACGGTAATAATCTAAGAAAGACATCCGAACCAGCCGGTTCGGAATCACGAAAATCATACCTTTATACATAATTTAGAAAAAATTTTCCCTTACAACTTTTGCACCCATAATATGTAAGAAAACAGCTCTGGTACCCTCCCACAGGTCGGCCTACAATTGCAGTGGTTGTACTGTATTATCAAGTTTAATTTACATTAAAATTGTCTTGCCGACACACCCTCGATTTAACCACGTCGCTGAATAAAGTTAAACTGCTATAGCACAAACACCTCCCATGGGATGTTCCGCGGGCCAGGATAGAATTAAAAAAAGAGTTTATATCACCTCATATGAAGCAGGCGGTTCCATCATTGTCAGCGGGAGCTGGTTCTCCCTCCTCGGTTACAGACGAAGCTTCAGTGGTTCATAGCTGGTGATGGTGGCAGCACACCAAGCTGTGGTCAGATCTCCATTCTTGGCGAGAACCCGGTGAGTCTTAAGCAGTTAGCCTGCCATAAAGATGAGGAAGACGACACACAAAAAATGGACTGCTACCGAGGAAGAAGCCAGATGTTTTCGTACCGAGAGCTTTGGAGTGACTTGCTCTCGCAATGTGCCCGGAAACGCAACTCAAACTCGGCCGTTAGATAGCGTTCACAGCTGAAACAGTGGCACCAAAATTTCGCTCCCAAACTAATAACTAGACACTTATCCAAATCAAGAAAAAAACTAGGATTTGCATTTCCTCGAACGCCGGGTTGTGCAAACTCCAGCACACCCCCACCCCAAAAGGGCAACCTGGTTGCCCCACACTTGAACTCAGGGGTACGCTGCAGTGTACCCCTATAGTCTTGAAAACACGATTTTCAATAGTAATCTCAGTGGTCCTTGCTCTCAGGAGAACAGAGGCTCAGAAGGAAAACGAAAGAGCAGAAACAAGACGTGTAGTGTGTAAGTGTGCTGGCACTGCACGGTGACCTGATCAGGGCCAACCCACAGCAAGAAGGGATAGAGAAGAAAAGAAAAAGAACAGTTCGGGAGCTCCCTGAGTTCTGACCTCCTGAGGCTTGTCCACTCATGCCTGAGACACCAATGCTACTTTAACAGGGCCACATGCCCTACAGTTACACGGGAGGGTCTAACCCAAAAACAAAACAACCACATTATCTCAAAAACAACCTGCATCCCACACGACTGGGGGGGGGGGATGGCCTCCATGCTGCGATAATCCAATTTCCATATATTGTAACGTTACATAACCCTGTCCCAATAAACTAAATCATAATAACATCAATGTTCAGAAATGGGTAACCTATGGCTCGCTCAAAATTAAATTATATCACTCAATATGATAAACAATTCGAGTGGTATACAGTGAAAATGAGTTCTAGTGTACCCATTGAGGTGAAAAGTAAAAGTGAAAGTAAAGTATTACCAAACTGTGTTATGTGTGGGGAAATTATAAAACTATGAAAGTATGCTATAATACTAACTGATCTTGTATTTTATTTTGTTTATTGTATTATTTATATTGTATGAACAACTAATTGTTATACCCAAGTTAATATTATATTTTTCAAATAATTGTGTTAGATTATAAGAAAACCCAGGGTTAGTTTTAAAAGACATAAACATTTAATTACCAAAAGATAATAAAAATTAAAATAATACTATGAGGGAAATGGCAACAGGAAGTAGTGCCGTGTAGGAATACTATGAGAGACTAAATAAATAATATATAAATTTATTTAAAGATAATAAAATTATCAAATACTTATATACAATGTCATAAGAAAATAAACCAAAACTTATTATGTAAACTAAATTAGTAAAGAAACCGGAATGGAAAGGAATTATTTTTCCATAAATAAAATATAAATTTATAATAATTACAAACTGCCTGCATAATAAAAATACTATGTGTTACTAAGAGTGATGAAAAATAACAAGTATTGTTAAGAAAAATTTTGAACAAAAAACCGTAGAGTTGAAGAAACGATGCTACTATAATTAAAAAAAAAAAAAAAACTTTTTTGGAACGTTGGAGGAGTTGAAATTAACGCAAGATTGACAAACAGCATGACCACTATCTAATTATACATGATTAATCCAAATTAAATGGTTATATTCATTAATAAACAGTGAATGAAAACCTTCTGATGATCCAACATGGTTTCGGCCTAGTTCTCGTGGACAATTGGAAAATACTCCAGACGGTAAGAAAATTATAACGCAAGACGGACCTCACCACAGAAAAAGCTTCAATCCAGTAAGAACCATACAGAGCGAGGTAATATAAACACTTTTTCGTAATAATTCCAGAAGAAAACTCATTCTGAACAGTGATATAGAACAAAAAATAATCATTTGATCATATGTTTTTTAAAGTAAACAAATACACGCTGCTCTCTTACGGCAATTCCTGGAACTACATACTACATGAAAAATAAACAAAATTATTTATTAATTTTTCGGTATTTGTAAAGCGTAGTAATTATCCATTTCTGACACTCTCGTAACAAAAAGAACTTACCCTGAACCCTGGGGAATTATTAAGAATTATGTATTAATTGATGTTTTTTATTATAGCGTAAAAATTGGGTAAATAACACCATATATGTTTTGCTCCTTAGACAACTCTATGTTTACTCGGTAAAGTCGAGATGATGTTTTATTGAAGATAAGATTAATTGTGATACCTATATTTTGGTGGCAGGAGACAAAAGTCAATAATAAATAAAGCAATATTATTGAAAATTAATCTTGAATAATAAAGTGTTATAATTTATTGTAGTGGGTAGTTATAAGAAATTTCAGCACAACAAACAGAAGAAATCGTCTCAACTGAGTGGAAATAGTGATGCTTGCTCTCTCTTCTGCATAAGGCTGAACAACTTCCCTCCTTGACCCCAAATCACACACTCTCGATTTCTCTTCAGATTGAGTAAAACAAAATAAACAAAATCCTTTATTTATACTTTTGAAAACGTCAGTTAGTATAATTCAGAAGTGACGCATCCTGCGTGAGGCATATAATATAACTTGCAAGTACCTCATTAAGTGGGACGTTACAAGTTTGGCAAACCCAACATTTGGGGCTTGACTAAAGGTGTACGTTTCGCAAGTACCTCACATTAAGTGGGACGTTACAGAATTGGCGTACAACTGTGGGGCTGAATTAACGAAACCGGTATTTGCAATACACTCATAAGTGGTGAATGCCTCTCATAAGTGGGACGTTACAATATATATATATATATATATTGTACTGCTGTTAAAATGCAACACAGTACATAATAGGGAAATAATAAATTTTAAAAGAGAAAAGATACAAATTTAATATTAAATGGAACAGATGTTTTAAAATGTAAACAAAAACATTGGGACTATCGACTCACTCAGTCAACATAGAGGTCCATTCCTATATGATATAAAACAATATTAAGTTATATGTTCTGAAAAGAATATATGAAATTGGAATGAATGTTATAATAAGAGTAAATAGTAATAAAATTATAATTTAAGAAATACCAACTAGAATTATGAATATTAGAGATAAAATAAAGATGTTTAATAAGAAATAGAAAAGTGATATAGGTTTGTAATAGGTACATGATAAACAAATGTAATGAAAGTAGGGAATTATCAAAGTGGCAAATTTGTAAATTGTTAAAAATTGTATTGTATAGAGATGAAAGGAAATGTTTTTAGTCTTGAATTATATGGAATAAGAGTAGCATGAAGAATTTAAATTCATAAAATAAAATTTGTACATCATCAAGTTTAATGTCATATGTAAAAGAAAATACAGTAAAGGAATTTAATTTGTTATACAAGAGTTTTGATTATAAAGTTAATAAAGTAAACAATCAGGAGGAGAGATTCAACCTTCCTATTGAGTTTAGTAAAATAAACTAATATTCAATAAATAAATAATATTACAAGAAATATAAACATATCCTTAATAGAACGCCGATAGAAGAGGGAAATCCTGGACTGAAGAATAGTTTAAGTGGCCATAAAATATAATTAAGTATTCCGAGGAGACATCTGTGTTGCAGTCGTCTTAGAAAACCACATTCAGCGGTGAAACCAATAAGAAATTTGTGTGAAGGAACGGATCGCCAAGCCTGATATTGCTTTTGAAAATAATAAACATCAACCAGAAGTGAACCCGTGGCAGCTGGAAGAATTCAGAATCAGTCAAGTTACATTTGTTTGGTATTTATTTTTTACATGGTTATTTCTCAAAATACTACATACTAACTGTATTTGGTTTGGTTTAAAGAAAAGAACATATTATATACAATCGTAAATACGATCAAACAGCTTAATAATCATTAACCCTGAGAGAGAGAGTTTCTTTTCATGTACTGATAAACAAAAAGTATAATAAAGGTAGTTACATATCATAATTACAATACATATCCCTAACAGATATCCGGAAGAAGAAAACCGTGGTAGGAATCAAATAGTAGAAAGGAACGACAAAAGAAATGTGCCAAGATACCAGGATAGGGAAGGTGGAAGAAATTACTACAGAAACGATAATCGGAATGACCGGAGATATGATAATAATAATAATAATAATAATTACAATAATAATTATAGGGGCAACCACGCTTCAAATAACTATCGAGCAAATTTTATACGCCAAAACTATGATTCCCGATTTTACAATAGTCGTTACCCGAGGGAGACTGATCGAAATGAATATTCTCGCAGTGAGGAGAGACAGAGTGAGGTGAACAACAACTATGAACAGTTAAGAAATAGAGAGCAACATAGTTCCCTTTCCCAGTCAGAAAATAGTCAACAGGAAGGAAGGAGAGAGGAGAGAGTAACCATAAATGAAAATCAGGAAAACTAGAGAAGACTGTGAGTGAGTGCAGTGGTCAACCACAGTGAAATAGCCGATCACCGTCTTGGATAACCAGTTTAGGTCAGGATTTTATGGACAACGAGAGAATCAATAAAAATGTAATTGAAAGTGATGTAGTGTCTATTACCGGTCAATATGGCAAAACCAATCAAAATTTTATTATTGATACTGGTGCCGAAATATCATTGATGAATATGACTAAATACCATGAATTAAAGGAAATGGAAAAGGGAAACATGTCATCCGAAGGAAAGGCTAATAGAATCTATGAATTACCTGTGAGCAAAATTACTATAGTGGGTGTAACAGGACGAGCCAATCAAACTGCTCGCAAACAAATAGTGATAAATGTACAATTCAATGGAAGGGTGATACCATTAATATTTGTAGTATATCAAAATATAGAAACGGAAATATTAGTCCGATGTGATAACTTGCGGAAGTATAAAACTATTATTGATTTAGAAACTAATCAGGTGGTATTTACATATGATAAAAAAAAAATACCTATAAAAATTATAAATAGAAATGAAGGTGTAAGGAAAATGGTCAATTCAACCAAATTAAGTGATAAATTTGAATACTCATGTAAGGATAGACCAATCAATAGAAAGTCACTACAGCAGTTAACAGTAAATAATCCAATGTGGGAGGAGAAAATGCAAGAAATCAGACAATTCTGTGATCATAATAATCAACTAACAAAGAGCAAATAGATCAATTAATGGAAATTTATTTGAAACATTATAAAGTATTTTCAAATAAACCTGGCAAAATAGTAGGAGTGCAATGTAAGTTACCACTAAGAGAAAATGTGACATTTAACAAAAGATCATATCCCATACCCTACAAATTAAGAGAGCAAGTACAGGAAGAAATCGACAAAATGCTTCGTGAAGACATCATTGAACTAAGTCAGTCAGAACACACTAGCCCATTAGTAGTAATTCCCAAAAAAGATAAGTCATTAAGATTGTGTTTAGATGCACGTCAAATTAATCAGATAATAATTGCTGATAAGACGTTGCCCGAGAACATAGGAGAAATTCTAAAACGTTTTAATAACGTACAATTTTTTAGTAGTTGGGATGCATCCAGAAAGCAGAAAATATGTGAGTTTCATAGTAAATGGTAGGAATTATTAATTTAAAAGATTACCTTTTGGTCTGGTCAATAGTGTGGCTATATTTATAAAATGTCTTGATGGAGTATTGGGTAAGGAGATTTTGGAATTTACTACAGTATATGTCGATGATTTGGTAATTGCATCAAGCAGTTGGGAAGAACACTGTCATCGAATTGATAAGGTACTTACCAGATTGGGGGAACATGGAATTACGCTAAAATTAGACAAGTCAACATTCATAGCCAGCAAGATTAAGTTTTTAGGGTTTATAGTTTCGAATACCAGCATATTTGCGGATCCTGATAAAATACAATCAATACAGAATTTCCCATGTCCAAAAAATATAAAACAATTAGAAAGTTTCTTAGGTCTTTGTAATTATTACAGAAATTTCCAAAGTAATTACTCCGACCTAACACATCATTATCAACATTTAATTTGTAAGAAGAATTAATGGAAGTGGACCGAAAAGGATGAGGAAGTATTCAATGAAGTGAAACAGAGATTTTTACAGTGCGTCATGTTAAGTCACCCAGATTTTAGTAAAGTTTTTTATTTAAATTGTGATGCCAGTGGAGTAAGTTTGGGATCGGTGTTATATCAAGAAAATGACAAGGGAGAACCAAAGGTAATAGCTTTTGCAAGCCGTACACTAACTAAAGCAGAATTTAATTATACGATAACTGAAAAAGAGACATTGAGTGTGGTTTTTGCAATAACTAAATTCCGAACATACTTATTAAACAGTGAGGTAGTAGTACGAACCGATCATCAAGCAATAACCTTTTTTAAAAACTGTAAGATGTCATGGAAGGCTCACAAGATGGATGCTCCAGTTACAAGAGTATCATATAAAATGGGAGTACTTACCAGGCAATAAAAATATAGTAGCGGATATATTATCCAGAGTAGGTGATCAAGAAGAAATAATGGCCAAAGAAGCACGTAAAATTTTGGCATGCTTTAGGAATAAAAGAGAATTAAAACTCATCGTGGAAGAAATAAAGAAATTACAGCCAACCGATTTTAGAATACAAAAGTTGACGAAAAGGATGGAAAGCACTTCCAACACTACATCACATTATATGATTTTTGAAGGAATGATGTTTAAGAACACCGACAAAAGAAATACTGATTGGAAAATTTTAGTGCTGGAAGAGGTATGTAATAAATTAATTGTTGATTATCATGAGAGATATGGACACCAAGGCCAGAAAAAAGTAGTGTCAGCACTCAAGGAACACTTTTACATGAATAAATTAGAATAGAAAGTAATTTGATCCATAGAAACATGTGATATTTGTCAAAAAGTCAAGTTAGCCAATATCAGATATGAGGGAAGGTGGATAAATAATCAAGCACTGAGATCGCTAGAACAAGTTTTTATTGACATTTGTGGACCATTCCCAACTAGTGGTAGGAGACGTAGCAAGTACGTACTGATTGTCATGGACAGTTTTACTAGATTCACAAAATTATATCCCATCACTAAGGCCAATACTTACACTATAGTTAAAATAATTAAAGAAAAGTTTATAAAGGAGGTAGGGTTGCCTCATAGTATTATATCTGATCATGGAACACAATTTAAAGGTGTCAAGTGGCAGAATGCTATGAGAGCCATAAAAATTCGGACGTATAAAACATCGGTATACCATCCCAATAGTAACCCGGCCGAAAGAATGCTCAAAGAAGTGGGTCGTTTATTCCGCACATATTGCCATGATCAACATAATAGATGGAGTGAATATGTTAGTAAAGCAGAGGAGTTTATAAATTTAGCAAATCATGATAGTACCGGTGTGACACCATATGGGGCAATGTATAAGAAACGCCCACCCAGAATTATCGAAAGTTTAGTTGATTTTACATGGTTCACTCAACCACAGAAGGACATACAAGTTATTATGGAGAGTCGGATTAAAGTGAAGGCAGAGGAAAGAGCCAGACGACAATACAAGAAGAGGTATAAACAAATAGATTATCATATAGGAGAGTTAGTACTGGTTCGTAATAGACAACTTCCCAGCAGTAAGGAGAAGTTGATGAAAAAATTATTTTTATGTTATGTAGGCCCATTCATAATTGATACAGTGAATGATAACAATATGGTAGTAATAAAATACCAGGATGGAAAAATTAAAGGAACCTACAATATTAATCAACTTCGCCCATATAAGTCAGATAAGAAATAAAGGAGTATGAATTCTGAAATAAAGAACACAGGAAATGTATAACCAGGATTGGGAAGGTGATGTTCAAAAGAAAGATAATGTTTTAGTCATGTTTTTGAGTTTTTTAGCCATGAAATTAGGCACAATTGTTATTTGTTATTTATTATTTTGATGTAAAACCAGTTGGTTTAATTAATGTTGTTTTAAGTCATAAATGAGTGTTTAAGATATTGTGATTCATGATAATGATGGACCATATTTGTAATATTAATAAAAGAAAAAACCAATTTGTTAAAAGAATTTTGTGAGGTACAAATAACTAATTAATCAGATGTTTACATATTAAGATTAGACTATGTTGGTTATTTCAAAATTTCATCTAAAATTGTATCTGAAATTATGAAATAAGGGAAGGTATTATGTACTGCTGTTAAAATGCAACACAGTACATAATAGGGAAATAATAAATTTTAAAAGAGAAAAGATACAAATTTAATATTAAATGGAACAGATGTTTTAAAATGTAAACAAAAACATTGGGACTATCGACTCACTCAGTCAACATAGAGGTCGATTCCTATATGATATAAAACAATATTAAGTTTGTAGCGTGACAGATGTATGCATAATATTGAATGGCAATTGATCATTAGAATAATGAAGTTATAATGTTTAAATTTGGAAGAAAGCATTAAGTTTAATATAAATTAATTAATTCATAGCAACTGTGGAAAGAAATCATTATTATAAAGAAAATACAAGTTAAAATAAAAGGAGTTACTAGTGATGAGTCATTCAAAACCAGTCTCATAACCAAAGGTTTTCAAGGTGTAACCCAGGAAGGTAAAATAGTAAATAACAAAGCAGTACACCATATGACCAAACCCACAACGAGGGAGAATAAATAAAATAGAAACCCTAAAATAAGCCAAGATCAACCAATACAGGTTGTGTATTTCTGTGATAAAGAAGAAGATGGAGAAGATCCCAAGAAACCTGATGGCAACAAGAAGAAGATGGAGAAGATACCAGTCCCAGAAGGCAGGAGAAAAGAAGACTGAAGAAAGAAGAAGAGGGCAGCATCCTGAAGAAGATGTCATGCTCTTATAAAAGACACCCAAATCCCTATATCCCCAAAATAAATATCTAAAAATAAAAGTATAACGAAATAAAAACCACATGTATATAAATTTAAGAGAGAGGAGTGTATAAAGTAAAAGTTTCCTGTGAACTAAGATGAAACAATAATATAGTACCCATGGAACAAATCTCCATTGAAAAAACGCTAACCAATTTATTATGTTAATAAGACTATACGACCATTTAGCATTAACATAATATATAAGTGAAAGTGAACCAGTGATAGTTTTGGGTATTATAAAAAATGAACCTTGTGTTTCATTCTTGGCAATCACAAACATTGGATGCAATGAAATATGCATTTTTCAATGACTTAAAATGTGTACGGTGACAATATGTTGTTCATAAGACATGAATCTGTTTAAAATAACATTTTTGTTTTACATGAAAAAAGAAAAACAGATTTCATAGTGCTTTTTGAACGGTTCATACTATTTATTTGTTAATGACAGGGTACAATTCCCCAAAGACAAGGTATAAAAGACTGTATAAAAACTGTAGAATCCTACTTATAATAATAGTTAGAAATAAGAATATAAATATAAGGTTTTAATGTATATAGTACAAGAATGTTTAAAAATGTTTTAGATATAAGGCCATTTGTTTGGGTCTGAAACAACTAACATCAGAACTATAAAAATAAGTACCACTTGTAAATAGTAGAGAGTAATTAAGATGTTAGTTAGTACAAAACCTTTGTTGTAAACCATATTTCCATGTTGGAAATGGGAATTTTGTTGCAAAATGTCTGATTTGAAGACAACCATTTATTTAAAAAAAATATTCTTTATTTCTGTTTGACTATTGTTTGTATTGTGGCCAATACTAGTTGTTTTTGTGTAATTTGAAAGCATGTTTAATTTATAATACTATTTGTAAAAGTCAGAGAGGGTATCACACATCATATATTGTTTGTAAATTATTTTGTAAGAAAAATTGTTTAAAAAAAATCATAGGCCAAAAGAATGGAAACCAAACTTCATCAAAACAGAGAAATTACCCATTTAAAAGCAAATAAACAAAAGGGGTTTAGACAAAATAAACTTGAGATCATGCCATATAATTGCACATACCATTTAGAGAGATTTTAACAAATTATATTCAGAATTATAAATAAAAATGAGAATGACTAGACTCAGAAATTTGGACATGGGAGTCATATATTTCAGAATAATGTTTCAGAATACAACTAATTCAATTAATTACCAGAAAATAAGGGAATAGGAACCTTTTAATACAATATAGAATTATTAATATTAAATATAACTGATAAAATGGCTGAATTTATATAATGACAGGAAGTAAATTTTAATGTTTTGACTTCCAAACAGAGTATACCAAACTGAAAGTGAAATTACTATTTTTTGGACAGAAAACACTATAAAATGGCATTATTTAATCTGAAAATAACCAGAATGAACTGAAAGATTAATTTAAATCAAATCTAGTGAATAAAATTGACAAATAACCAAAGTATAGGCATTCATATAGTGAAAATGTAAAAGTGCATACAGGATGTGAAAAATATTTGAACAATGTTAAGGATAATATTATATGGGCTAAGAGTTTAATTGAAACTGGAGGAAACAGTTAGTTAATTATTGGTAGTTGAACGGTTAACATGACATACCTTTGATAACGTGAATAACCTAACCTATAATCGTCATACAAAGCGAGTGTATAGTGAGTTATTGTGAAATCGCGAGTGACTTGTAAAGTACTTCTGAAACTATCATATTATAACAGAAACGATCAAGTAACACTCCATAACACAGAACAATATAAATCTACTCCGAAAAACACCATAAAACACTAGAAAACTGTATAATACATTAAACCAAATTAGTGACGGAATCGGAGAAAGTGTTTGAACTAATAATTATACAGATACACTAAATACAACCCAGAATCACTACACCAGTCACTACACAACATATAACAAGAGATTTGCGGACACGAGAACAGAAATATTGCGTCAAAATACATTATTTGGAACGCAGCAGGGACGAGTCACATTTTGATCAACTTGACGGCGGCCATTTGCTTTGACAAACCCAGTGCCTCTTCTTGGTTCATCACAGCTGTTTGGTGAAAACAATTATTATATTTACAATTTATTATTCAATGTCTGTGTTTATTAATAACTATTAATTTGATTGTAACGTTATACTTTTTAAATATAAGCCCGATTTCTCTGACTTTGGTAATAACTGGCTGTTTAAAGAACCCTATATAATTTTTATAACATATACTTGTAACTTTTTTTCGATATCCTGAGAATCGATACTAATCGATAAGAGTCAATATTGCTGTTACTTAATAAAACATTAATACTTTTCAATACTTAATAGTTCTTTATTTCTTCAATAATACTAATTACCAATAATATAATTCTAATTGATAATCTACAAGGACTTTACCACCCGTAAGTGAAGATAACCTAAAAAAATAGAAAGGTAAACAAATATCGATTGGTTTACAGACAGTCTTATGAGTGGTGATAGATTATTTAAATTATACTAAAACTTTAATAAAAATTTTCAGAAGAGCATTACACTGTTTAAAACTTCACAGCCCTATATTAATTAATTGATTCTAATTAATTAATTAATAAAATTAAAAATTTTTTTTATTATTTTTTTTTATAAACATAATTTTTTTTTTAATTTTCTTCAAAACAATAATTTTTGTTTTGAAACTTTCGGTGAAGCTGAGCATATCTATTTCTTCATCAACTTTACGCTACTCGACCGGTCTTGCTACCATTGGGACTCGACCAGCTGGGAAACTTAAGGAAGTGTTTCAGGCCAGTAAGACGTCGAGAGCCACACCAATTACACACCAATTAAACACCTTACAACTTACAACTTATTTATTAATTTATTACAAATTGGCTAGCCCAAACAGTGCGGCTTGATTGCATCGGAGTCTCATACTCCATAATAAGTATATCATCAACACACATACACTTATTTAAAATTATTACAAATTGGCGCACAACTTTAGGGGCTTTAATTAGCGATTGGAAGGCCAATAAATTCTGCCCAATCACTAGTTGGAGCTAGGCAACAGCTACAAAGCCAGAGAATTTCAAGGGAAAATGCAACGACGTGCAACATCTAAGAAACGGGCGGCGGAGGCCGAGAAAGAAATAGAAGTTGACATGGACAACAAGGAAGCAACACCAATAGACGCGGAAAGTTCGTTGCCACCAGTGTTGTCCAAACAACATGAACAACCAGGGGAACAACCTGAGATGCCTACTCAGACAGAGGAAGTCAATGTCCAGGAGGATCGATTGGAAAAAACAAAACGGACGGAGGATGAGAGATTACATGAAATGCTCAGAACAATGATGATGGAAATGAGTAAAGAAATAAATAAAAACATGGACAAGAAGATAGACGAAAGTAATAAGGAAAGGAAAGAAGATAGTCAGTCTTTGAAAGAAGATATCAAATCCGGCAAGGAAGAAACAAATAAGAAATTTGAAGAGTTGAAGGGAGACAACCAGTCTTTAAAAGAAGATTTGGGAAATAAAATAGAAAAAACAAAAGAAGAATTGAGTGGGATGAACAAGAAGATGGAAGAGAAGATGGAAGAAAATAGCAAGAAGATGGAAGAGAAGATGGAAGAAAATAGCAAGAAGATGGAAGAGAGGATGGGAGGAAAATTAGAAGAATTGAAGAAGGATAATCAATCCACAAAAGAAGAGTTGACTGGGATGAACAAAAACATAGAAAATTTAAAGGAAGACAACCAAGCGTTCAAGGAAGAATTCAAATCAACTAAAGAAGAATTGATTAATAAAATTGAGAACACCAATCAGAAAATCGATGAAACCAGGAAGAAGATAGAGAAGAACAACCGGCAATTGAAGGAAGAGTTGAAAGAAGATAACAAGAAGTTGGAAGAGAAGATGGGAGAGAAATTGGAAGAATTGAGAGAGGATAATCAAATTTTAAGAGAAGAATTAAGGGAGGTAAATCAGGAGAATTTGGACAAACTGGACGAAAGAATGGAATTGTTGCGAGAAGAAATGAATAAGGAAATTAAGGTTAACAAAAAAGCGATGGATAAGAAGATGGAAGAAGAAAATATAATGGTCAATCGACAGATTCGAGAGATTGATGGAAAGTGCAACCAGACCGAAAAGGAGGTGAATGAGTTTAAAGAAGTGGTGAACATCAAGTTCACAAATATCGAAGAACATAGTCGTAGGAAGGTAGAAGAACAGAGGAAGGAAAGTCAAGAAGAATTCGGAAAAGTACGCAACCAGGTTACAGAACGATGTAATGATATACAAGAGACCATGGCCAATATCACCGGTCAGGTGCGACAAAGCCGAGAGGAGATGGAAGCGATTAGAAACAGACCGACTCATTTCACCGGATTGCCCGTCAACGAAAGCCGAGAGTGGCTCAACTTCCGGCAATACAAACGCAAGCCGATGGAGTTCCTGGCCAGGGTAGAAGAATATTTGACCAAGCATAAAATTACCCAATGGAGCCATAGCAGGGAGATATTCGACGAGTCCTTCCGAGACATTACAGATAATTGGTGGATGGCCAACCGGAGTGAAATTTCCGACTACCAACAGTTCCGGAAAATGTTTAAGACAAAATACTGGTCTGAGACCACCCAGAACTTGATCCGTGACAATATTTGTAATGGAAGATACAGGTCACAGTTAGGTAGCAGTATGACGGCGTATTTCTTGGGGAAGGTGTGTATGGCAAAACACCTTGAGCCAGCAATCCCAGAAGAATGTTTAGTGAATAAGATATCTTATCACTATGATGAGGACATTATCAGGGCCCGGAGAGGTAGTCAGATCAAGACGATCCAGGGAATGACTGAGTTATTGGAGGGATACGAGAATGAAGAGTATTATCGGCAGAGCAGGAAGAGAAATGAGAGACCAGAAGCAAGGCCGACTACTTACCCCAATAACGGCAATAACCATACAAATAACCGGAACCAGCCCAGTAATTACGACGGCCCTAACAACCAGCCGCGTAATAACCAGTTTAACGGAAATTTTAACGGCGTTAAGAATAACAACCCCTACCCAAACAATAGAAACAATTTTTACCAACATAATAATGTCCCATACAGTCAGAGAAATCCATATCCCAACAATAATGGTAACAGGCCTTACCCACCTAACCGAAATTACTATAATGATAATATTAATAATAATAATAATAGCAATAGTAATAACCGAGTGTCGCGCCCTAGGGTAAATTTTATAAGAGCAGAAGATCGCGGACCCAGGAGATATTATCAACCGAGGAGGAGCAGCTTCCACGGCGCTGACCGAAGATGGCGGAGTGCGGAACGAGACGGCCCAAGATACGAACAGGAAAGACGAAGTACCAGCCTGGAAGATCTTGGCAGACAACCGAACAGGGCGTTAAACATTAACCAGGGTACAGAACGTCAGGAGACAAACCAGAGTTTCCCGAACGATGCCTCGGTCAATAATAACTCAAACAATGAACAAAATACTTTAAACGAGAGGAGGCAGTAATCAACAACGATGACCCGTTACTGCTTATACTTCCTGGGTTAGAAAAGGATGATTTGCAACAAGCAAACAATGATAAAAACATCACTATTATCAGTAACCATTATTTGAAAGACATACGAACTGAACTTTTGGAAGAGAACGAGAAGAGTCTCAGCAACAGTAATAATGAGATAATTTATATAACAGCGGAGGTGGAAGGAGTTCCCGCTAAAATAATGATAGACACAGGAGCTAATATTTCAATAATAAACTCCAATGAGTTGGAGAGAATACAGAGTACATGTGGTAAAACTTTGCCAATGTTACCAGTCAACAACATTGTATTGGTAGGTGCAACTGGTCGCCAAAATAAAACCATCAGGAAGCAAGTTTCCTTAAGTGTCGTTAGCCGTGATATAGCTTTAGACATGGAATTTTTAATCGCCACCGGATTACCATTTGACATCTTAGTCGGTTGCGATATTCTTCGTAGATATTCGGCAGTAATCGATCTTAATTTAAATAGAGTATCACTTTTCCCAGATGGAGTAACATGGACCGCAGATCTGGTAGGAAGCACAACTATACTTCCCAGCCCAATACATCAACAACTTCGAAAAATTAATATTATAAGAAACAGCCCTCTTTCTAAACCCATAATATACAATAATGGAGGAGAGGATTTATGGTCAGTTAAGATCCAAGAAATACGTAATTTCCAGTGCGGAAGCGATAACAAGAAAATACCAACGCACATGGCTGATCGTCTAATTGCAATATATGAGAAATACAAGGCGGTGTTTTCTGATGAACCAGGGAAGGTAAAAAACTACCAGTGCCAACTTCGTTTTAAAGAAAACGTAGAGTTTAACCGGAGGTCATATCCAATAGCGCAGTCGCTCAAAGAAGCCGTGAGAACAGAGATAAACAAGATGATTGAAAACGACATAATTGAGATTAGTCAATCACCTTACACTAGTCCAATTATTGCTGTTCCGAAGAAAGACGGACAAGTCCGGCTCTGTTTAGATGCGCGTGAGTTGAACAAGACAATTGTGAATGACAGAACATCTCCCAGTGAAATAGAAGAAATCTTAAAGCGTTTTCATGGTACTAACTTTATTAGCACCTGGGATACGGTCTGTGGTTATTGGCAGGTAGAGCTGCATCCACAAAGCCGCCAGTATGTAGCGTTCATTTTCGAAGGGCGCAATTACCAGTTCAAGAGACTGCCCTTCGGACTTGTCAATTCTGTCGCCATATTTGTGGCATGCATGGACCAAATTTTGGGACCAGAAGCGCTCCAATTTACCACCGTCTATGTTGACGATTTACTAATCACATCCGGAACCTGGGAGGAGCATTGTTACAGAGTGGAATTTGTACTAAACAAACTAGCGCAGAACAACATAACACTGAAGTTGGAGAAATCCAAATTCATAGCGCGCGAGGTACAATTCTTAGGCTTCAACCTAGACGACAGAGGTATTACCCCATCAGCAGAGAAAGTGGAGGCAATTCAGAGGTTCCCGCAACCAAGAAACAGGAAACAATTGCAATCTTTCCTCGGACTCTGTAACTATTACAGGAAGTTTCAGAGCCGATATTCCGAGTTGACCGCCAAGTTTCAACCACAGTTATCTGCCAAAAACAAATGGACTTGGGGTGAAGATCAAGATATTACTTTCCGATTAATAAAAGAGAAGTTTCTGGAGAGTGTGATACTTCGTCACCCAGATTTTAAGAAACCGTTCTTTCTAAACTGTGACGCTAGCGATCTAAGCTTAGGAACGACATTATACCAGGAAGATGAGGAGGGACAACATCTGGTAATAAGCTTCGCTAGTCGCACACTGAACCAGTGCGAAAAGAACTACAGTGTGACAGAAAAGGAATTGTTGAGCGTGGTGTTCGCATGCAGCAAGTTCCGGACGTACATTCTCGGATATCAAGTCACGGTACGAACTGATCATAAATCCATCTCGTTCCTTCGTAGGTGCAAATTGAGTCACGGCCGATTGGCTAGGTGGGTACTCGCCCTACAAGAATATGACCTGAAATGGGAATACATTCCAGGAAAGAAGAACGTGGTAGCAGATGTGTTGTCACGTATAAATCTGGAAGATCAGACTTTCGAGGGAGAGAAGGAGAGCTTAGTAAAAATTTATAACATATTCACGACCAGAGCCGATTTACAAGCTTTGTTAATAAATATCCGAATCCATCAGCAGTCTGATCCTAAGCTGAAAAACATTGTGAGTCGTTTGGAAGCCAATGATGAAACCATTTCTAAATACTACCACCTTAACAAGGGAATTTTATTCATAAAAACCGCATTGGACGATGAGACATGGAAGGTGATAATCCCACACCAAATCGAAAAGGAGGTCATCATCGATTACCATGTCAGGTATGGTCACATGGGAGCGTTAAAAGTGATACAAGCTCTAGAGGAAAATTGTAAGATAAAGAATATCAACCGCAAGGTGAGGACATACATCAAGTCCTGTAAGATCTGCCAATGTGCAAAAATAAACAATGAAAAGACAGAGGGTATCATGATACCGATAACTTCCAACGCAAAACTGGAAAAAGTGTTTTTGGATATATGCGGGCCATTTCCCCGTAGCGGTGGTCGACACAGATATAAATACTTGGTAATCATAATGGATCACTACACCAAGTATATAAAGCTATATCCGGTTAATCGGGCAACGACAGCAAAGGTTTTGGCGGTGATTATTGATTTGTATATCCCAGAGATCGGTAGACCATTTTCTATTATTACCGACCATGGTACACAGTTTAAGGGGAGGAGATGGCGAGACACTTTATTAGCACTTGGGGTCAAAACATATAAGACATCAGTCTACCACCCAAGTAGCAATCCGGCTGAGAGAGTACTAAGAGAAGTGGGTAGGATATTGCGCACGTACTGTCACAACCAACAGAAAAAGTGGCAAGAGTACCTAGCAGCGACAGAAACATTCCTAAATTACGCCCACCATCCAGCTATAGGAATTCCACCGTACTCAGCCATGTATGAGAAGCCGACTCCCCGAGACATTGAACAAATCATTGAATTTCCAACGAACAACAATAGGAAATTCAACCAGTTGAAGTTTTACAATAAGGTAGCAGAAGATCAGGAAAAACGGCAAGCCAAATACCAGAAGGCAATAGGGCGAATTGTAACATATAAAGAGGGTGAGAAAGTCCTCCTAAAAAATAGAGAGCTGCCTAGCACCTTAGAAGGCATAACCAAAAAATTATTATTACTTTACACCGGACCATATGTTGTGGTAAATGATAAGCATAACAATACATATGAGTTGAAGGAAATTGTTTCAGGAAAGATCAAAGGAGTGTACAATCAAGCTTCTATGAAGAAATATTATGAAGAATGAGTTGTGAGTTATAGAATTTTGAATTTTTAATTTAAAAAATTCGAAAATAATGTAAGTACATCTTACAACCTAATATTTTGAGAAGAACATTCTGGAGAATTATAAGAAGAAGAAATTTAGAATTTTTATTATAAAAATTTAAAAATAATGTAAGTACATCTTACAACCTAATATTTTGAAAAGAACATTCCGGAGAATTATAAGAAGAAGGAATTTAGAATTTTTAATTTTAAAAATTCGGAAATAATGTAAGTACATCTTACAACCTAATATTTTGAGAAGAACATTCTGGAGAATTAAAAGAAGAAGAATTTTTTAATTTAATTGAAAAAATTCAAAAATATGTAAGAACAACTTACAACCTAATAATTTTGGAACAAACTTTATGAAAGAAAAAGAAAGACTTTTGAATTGAAATATAATTATGAAAATTTAAAACTGAGTAAGTACATCTTACTACCACTGAATTATGAGAAAAACATTTTGGAAGAATTAAGAAGAAAGGAATTTTGAAGTTAATATATGAAAAATTTAAAAATGAAGTAAGACCAACTTACTATAACTAAGTTTATGAGAAAACTTTATGGTAAATAATTAAGAAGAATTTGAATTTGGAGAAATACCAAAACATTCAGAAATAATAGTAAAATCACAATACTATAAACAATTCTGAATGAGACAATTCTGGGAATAAATGAATTAAACAGAATTTGAATGTTGATAGAACGTCAGTACTTTGAAACAAGATAAGATCAACATATTACAAGGATTTATGAGAAATATTTTTCAATTAAATAAAAGGAATAGTTTGAATTTTACATTAAAACTAACCAAGTTCCAAAAAATAATTATGTGTCAATTATGATTGAATTGAGAAGAAAATAAAGTGATTAATTCAGAAAAGAGAGTTAACGTTAATCCAGAATAAATGCTAGACATTCACAATAGCATTTGAAGGAGTAGAGAAGACTAACAAAAAAGAGTGTAATATGCCAGAGAAGGAAAAACTTTGGAAGCAAAGAGACTAATTACCTATGAAACGATAATGAAAACAGTTAATTAAGAGCAAAGAAGAACAACTCATACCAAACATATGGAGAAGATGATTTTGGACTGATAATAATAATAAAACCTATATGAAATGCAAAGAGAAGAAATACCACATGAAATATAATATAAATGAATTAATGCTAATGAATGCGAAGACGGATTAATAACTTTCTAAGAGAAAGGAAAGAACCAAAATGTTTAAATAAAATGATCAATATAACAACCTGTATATCTAATGTAAAGATACAATGTTAAAAAATTAAATATAATATATTAAGACCATTCAAATAATGAATACGAAAGACTATTTATAAAGACCATGCTAATACTATGAATAACCAGAAGAAAGTATAAAGAGAATTCAGATGGAGAAGAAAGAGAGTTACACTGTAAACAGTAACCAGAATTATTAAAAGAAAGGTTTTCAACCATAATTAAATTAAATATATCAGACAAGTTAAGAGTTTTGAAAAAATATATATGTAATGAGTATAATAATGATTATGAAGATTTATTAAGATAGAAAATGTGAGATAATCTGAGAGACTACGAAGTGGAGAATCCAAAGATATTTTTATTAGTCGAAAATGAGACTACTTTTTATTTATTTATTCGATGACTGACTGAAGATAATTCCAGCAGCATTATGTTTTTGAGCAGGGATGGATATGCCTCTGTAATCAATATATAGAAGTGGTGTATGGCCAGCAGAGAAGTAGCGTACAGTGCCCCTCTGATCTGCCCCAGCCCACGTGATAGGGAATGTTAGGGAATTAATATCCCAAGGATACAACGAGAAAGTTGATATAGAAAGAAAATGTATTACAATTATAATATATCTCAGAAGACACTAACTATCCGAAAAGGATCAGTAGTAAGACAAGTAACCATATATATAAAATTAATAAAACTCTAATATAAAAAAGCCGATATAAAAATGGAGAAGAAAATGAATTATAAGAAATGATGAAATTATCATAAGAAATTATTTCATCCATAAACATGTCTGAAATAATTACTTCTGGAGGAGAGCAATCTGTAGCGTGACAGATGTATGCATAATATTGAATGGCAATTGATCATTAGAATAATGAAGTTATAATGTTTAAATTTGGAAGAAAGCATTAAGTTTAATATAAATTAATTAATTCATAGCAACTGTGGAAAGAAATCATTATTATAAAGAAAATACAAGTTAAAATAAAAGGAGTTACTAGTGATGAGTCATTCAAAACCAGTCTCATAACCAAAGGTTTTCAAGGTGTAACCCAGGAAGGTAAAATAGTAAATAACAAAGCAGTACACCATATGACCAAACCCACAACGAGGGAGAATAAATAAAATAGAAACCCTAAAATAAGCCAAGATCAACCAATACAGGTTGTGTATTTCTGTGATAAAGAAGAAGATGGAGAAGATCCCAAGAAACCTGATGGCAACAAGAAGAAGATGGAGAAGATACCAGTCCCAGAAGGCAGGAGAAAAGAAGACTGAAGAAAGAAGAAGAGGGCAGCATCCTGAAGAAGATGTCATGCTCTTATAAAAGACACCCAAATCCCTATATCCCCAAAATAAATATCTAAAAATAAAAGTATAACGAAATAAAAACCACATGTATATAAATTTAAGAGAGAGGAGTGTATAAAGTAAAAGTTTCCTGTGAACTAAGATGAAACAATAATATAGTACCCATGGAACAAATCTCCATTGAAAAAACGCTAACCAATTTATTATGTTAATAAGACTATACGACCATTTAGCATTAACATAATATATAAGTGAAAGTGAACCAGTGATAGTTTTGGGTATTATAAAAAATGAACCTTGTGTTTCATTCTTGGCAATCACAAACATTGGATGCAATGAAATATGCATTTTTCAATGACTTAAAATGTGTACGGTGACAATATGTTGTTCATAAGACATGAATCTGTTTAAAATAACATTTTTGTTTTACATGAAAAAAGAAAAACAGATTTCATAGTGCTTTTTGAACGGTTCATACTATTTATTTGTTAATGACAGGGTACAATTCCCCAAAGACAAGGTATAAAAGACTGTATAAAAACTGTAGAATCCTACTTATAATAATAGTTAGAAATAAGAATATAAATATAAGGTTTTAATGTATATAGTACAAGAATGTTTAAAAATGTTTTAGATATAAGGCCATTTGTTTGGGTCTGAAACAACTAACATCAGAACTATAAAAATAAGTACCACTTGTAAATAGTAGAGAGTAATTAAGATGTTAGTTAGTACAAAACCTTTGTTGTAAACCATATTTCCATGTTGGAAATGGGAATTTTGTTGCAAAATGTCTGATTTGAAGACAACCATTTATTTAAAAAAAATATTCTTTATTTCTGTTTGACTATTGTTTGTATTGTGGCCAATACTAGTTGTTTTTGTGTAATTTGAAAGCATGTTTAATTTATAATACTATTTGTAAAAGTCAGAGAGGGTATCACACATCATATATTGTTTGTAAATTATTTTGTAAGAAAAATTGTTTAAAAAAAATCATAGGCCAAAAGAATGGAAACCAAACTTCATCAAAACAGAGAAATTACCCATTTAAAAGCAAATAAACAAAAGGGGTTTAGACAAAATAAACTTGAGATCATGCCATATAATTGCACATACCATTTAGAGAGATTTTAACAAATTATATTCAGAATTATAAATAAAAATGAGAATGACTAGACTCAGAAATTTGGACATGGGAGTCATATATTTCAGAATAATGTTTCAGAATACAACTAATTCAATTAATTACCAGAAAATAAGGGAATAGGAACCTTTTAATACAATATAGAATTATTAATATTAAATATAACTGATAAAATGGCTGAATTTATATAATGACAGGAAGTAAATTTTAATGTTTTGACTTCCAAACAGAGTATACCAAACTGAAAGTGAAATTACTATTTTTTGGACAGAAAACACTATAAAATGGCATTATTTAATCTGAAAATAACCAGAATGAACTGAAAGATTAATTTAAATCAAATCTAGTGAATAAAATTGACAAATAACCAAAGTATAGGCATTCATATAGTGAAAATGTAAAAGTGCATACAGGATGTGAAAAATATTTGAACAATGTTAAGGATAATATTATATGGGCTAAGAGTTTAATTGAAACTGGAGGAAACAGTTAGTTAATTATTGGTAGTTGAACGGTTAACATGACATACCTTTGATAACGTGAATAACCTAACCTATAATCGTCATACAAAGCGAGTGTATAGTGAGTTATTGTGAAATCGCGAGTGACTTGTAAAGTACTTCTGAAACTATCATATTATAACAGAAACGATCAAGTAACACTCCATAACACAGAACAATATAAATCTACTCCGAAAAACACCATAAAACACTAGAAAACTGTATAATACATTAAACCAAATTAGTGACGGAATCGGAGAAAGTGTTTGAACTAATAATTATACAGATACACTAAATACAACCCAGAATCACTACACCAGTCACTACACAACATATAACAAGAGATTTGCGGACACGAGAACAGAAATATTGCGTCAAAATACATTATTTGGAACGCAGCAGGGACGAGTCACATTTTGATCAACTTGACGGCGGCCATTTGCTTTGACAAACCCAGTGCCTCTTCTTGGTTCATCACAGCTGTTTGGTGAAAACAATTATTATATTTACAATTTATTATTCAATGTCTGTGTTTATTAATAACTATTAATTTGATTGTAACGTTATACTTTTTAAATATAAGCCCGATTTCTCTGACTTTGGTAATAACTGGCTGTTTAAAGAACCCTATATAATTTTTATAACATATACTTGTAACTTTTTTTCGATATCCTGAGAATCGATACTAATCGATAAGAGTCAATATTGCTGTTACTTAATAAAACATTAATACTTTTCAATACTTAATAGTTCTTTATTTCTTCAATAATACTAATTACCAATAATATAATTCTAATTGATAATCTACAAGGACTTTACCACCCGTAAGTGAAGATAACCTAAAAAAATAGAAAGGTAAACAAATATCGATTGGTTTACAGACAGTCTTATGAGTGGTGATAGATTATTTAAATTATACTAAAACTTTAATAAAAATTTTCAGAAGAGCATTACACTGTTTAAAACTTCACAGCCCTATATTAATTAATTGATCCTAATTAATTAATTAATAAAATTAAAAATTTTTTTTATTATTTTTTTTTATAAACATAATTTTTTTTTTAATTTTCTTCAAAACAATAATTTTTGTTTTGAAACTTTCGGTGAAGCTGAGCATATCTATTTCTTCATCAACTTTACGCTACTCGACCGGTCTTGCTACCATTGGGACTCGACCAGCTGGGAAACTTAAGGAAGTGTTTCAGGCCAGTAAGACGTCGAGAGCCACACCAATTACACACCAATTAAACACCTTACAACTTACAACTTATTTATTAATTTATTACAAATTGGCTAGCCCAAACAGTGCGGCTTGATTGCATCGGAGTCTCATACTCCATAATAAGTATATCATCAACACACATACACTTATTTAAAATTATTACAAGTTATATGTTCTGAAAAGAATATATGAAATTGGAATGAATGTTATAATAAGAGTAAATAGTAATAAAATTATAATTTAATAAATACCAACTAGAATTACGAATATTAGAGATAAAATAAAGATGTTTAATAAGAAATAGAAAAGTGATATATGTTTTTAATAGGTATATGATAAACAAATGTAATGAAAGTAGGGAATTATCAAAGTGGCAAATTTGTAAATTGTTAAAAATTGTATTGTATAGAGATGAAAGGAAATGTTTTTAGTCTTGAATTATATGGAATAAGAGTAGCATGAAGAATTTAAATTCATAAAATAAAATTTGTACATCATCAAGTTTAATGTCATATGTAAAAGAAAATACAGTAAAGGAATTTAATTTGTTATACCAGAGTTTTGATTATAAAGTTAATAAAGTAAACAATCAGTAGGAGAGATTCAACCTTCCTATTGAGTTTAGTAAAATAAACTAATATTCAATAAATAAATATTCTTCGTATTGTTTAAATTAGCAGCCATCCTTACTATTTCTTTTATGAATTTGCTAACTGCTACAATTTTTTATTGTTCGACAAAGCTTTTCGTCATCACTGACATCTTCAGGTCTTAAACAACGTCTGTCAACTGTACGTTATAGACTTTTATACTTTAGGCCCCTCCCCTTATGTCATCGCCCCTCCTATTGGTTCTAGCTGCTGCCGCTCTTCACGGGATCTTTGTCTACATTTTTCCGTGAGGCATTTTTCTTTACGTCCGTCAAATTGTTTTAAGAATCTCCCGTTAATTTCTTCATTCTTAACTTATAATTTTTTGTAACCTTTTACATTTCGTCATTTTTAGTGTGTTATTCTTATTATTTTAATTTATTTTTGTTTATTGTTTAATATATAATAAAATATTTCTTCATTTGTAAAATCTACTTTTATATTCATTAATTTATTCTTATCTTCTTTTTTGACTTTAAGTATTTCTAATTCTTCTATTAGTTTTCTTTTTTGCGGATTGTTTTCTATTTTGATTATTTCCATATTTTCATTTGGATTTATGAATTTATGGCCTGATTCATTGAAATGTCTTGCATATAGTGAGTTCGTTACTCTAACCCCTTCTCCTTTTGCATGTTCATTCATTCGAATTTTAAATTTTCTTCCAGTTTCACCCAGATATATCTTATTACATTCCCCACATTTTAATTTGTATACGCCGCTTTTTTCTGTTAATGGAATTTCTTCTGTTTTAGCATTTTTTATATATTCATTTAAAATATTTTTACATATTTTAAATAGAATAGTTAAGAAAATAGAGGAAAATAAAGAAATAGAAAAGAACAAAAAAGAAAAAAACAAATGAAGAAAAAAAATATAAAGGGGCAATAACATACATAGGATATCAAACAAAAATGCTTCGAAAAATATGAAATACAGATAGGAATAAAGAAAACGAAAAATGTATTCGAATATATAAAAAATGCTAAAACAGAAGAAATTCCATTAACAGAAAAAAGCGGCGTATACAAATTAAAATGTGGGGAATGTAATAAGATATATCTGGGCGAAACTGGAAGAAAATTTAAAATTCGAATGAATGAACATGCAAAAGGAGAAGGGGTTAGAGTAACGAAATCACTATATGCAAGACATTTCAATGAATCAGGCCATAAATTCATAAATCCAAATGAAAATATGGAAATAATCAAAATAGAAAACAATCCGCAAAAAAGAAAACTAATAGAAGAATTAGAAATACTTAAAGTCAAAAAAGAAGATAAGAATAAATTAATGAATATAAAAGTAGATTTTACAAATGAAGAAATATTTTATTATATATTAAACAATAAACAAAAATAAATTAAAATAATAAGAATAACACACTAAAAATGACGAAATGTAAAAGGTTACAAAGAATTATAAGTTAAGAATGAAGAAATTAACGGGAGATTCTTAAAACAATTTGACGGACGTTAGAAAAATGCCTAACGGAAAAATGTAGACAAAATTCCCGTGAAGAGCGGCAGCAGCGAGAACCAATAGGAGGGGCGATGACATAAGGGGAGGGGCCTAAAGTATAAAAGTCTATAACGTACAGTTGACAGACGTTGTTTAAGACCTGAAGATGTCAGTGATGACGAAAAGCTTTGTCGAACAATAAAAAATTGTAGCAGTTAGCAAATTCATAAAAGAAATAATAAATAAATAATATTACAAGAAATATAAACATATCCTTAATAGAACGCCGATAGAAGAGGGAAATCCTGGACTGAAGAATAGTTTAAGTGGCCATAAAATATAGTTAAGTATTCCGAGGAGACATCTGTGTTGCAGTCGTCCTAGAAAACCACATTCAGCGGTGAAACCAATAAGAAATTTGTGTGAAGGAACAGATCGCCAAGCCACACAGATTGCTTTTGAAAATAATAAACATCAACCAGAAGTGAACCCGTGGCAGCTGGAAGAATTCAGAATCAGTCAAGTTACATTTGTTTGGTATTTATTTTTACATGGTTATTTCTCAAAATACTACATACTAACTGTATTTGGTTTGGTTTAAAGAAAAGAAAATATTATATACAATCGTAAATACGATCAAACAGTTTAATAATCATTAACCCTGAGAGAGAGAGTTTCTTTTCATGTAGGGGGAAGGTAGCGTACCTCGGGCCACTTTTTTTCTATCGGTCATATTTTTTTTATTTTGTGATGTAATTAAATAATTTTTACGTGACAAAATCACAAATTTAGTTTGGTATAAAGTAATATAGTTAAAGTATTATTATCTTCAGCTATTGTTATTGAAAAATAGGTTTTTAAAAAAGTTGTTAAATGGCCCGAGGTACAATTACACGTTGTACCTTGGGCCACACTATTATGTACCTTGGGCCATATCCTCCAGCATAAAAGTAAGCAGTTATATTTTGGTGGAATATGAAAAAAACTGACAAATTATAAAATGGCTTTTATTGTACATAAATAATTAATTAAAATAGCTATAAAAGTGACTTAAATACAAATGCAAAAAGTGAAACAAAGGAAAAAATACACTTTTATTTCTCTTAAAGTTCTTCTAGCTTAGTGAATTAATGGTAATACTATGTAAACATTTTAACACACTTTAAACCCATCAAATGAAACTTGGAAATAGAATCCTCCTCGCTTTTGTTCAATCGGATTTGGCAAGACAACAACTATTTCTTCTTTTTGTATTTCTGATATATCTTCACCTTGCGGCCAGACAAAAAAAGAACTGCTTCTCACTCGCCTTAAAAATTTCACAGTTGGTAATCCATCTGTCATTGAAATTATCTGACCCACAAAATGTTTTACAGTTCTCTTTGTAAAAAATGAAACAAGGACCCATTTCCCTTCACATATTTCAATATCAGTCTGTTGAAGAAAAGCATCATCTTCTCTTTCATCATTGAAATTGGCCTCATATGTTTGGGCTAATTCATCTAAACTAATGTCACTTTCTGAATCTTCTGGTAGCATGACACAAGAATCATCTGATGATGAGTGCTCTAGTTCTAAAGTTTTATCTTTTGCGGTTTTCTTAGTTCTCACCTAAACAAATAATTTTTTCCTGCCTTTGTTTGTTGTTTGTTTATCATTATGCTTCCGTTTATTTTTGTTTGGTTTTCTTCTTAGGGTTTCCATTTAAATAGCATTTTTCTCAGGGGTGTCAGTAATGACTCTACATCTGCCAGGTTTGCGACCTCCTTTCTTCCTATTTTTGGCCTCTGTCTTCGGATAAGGTCTGATTTTTTCAATTAAACTCATTAAATCATCACATGAATTGTTTTGTGATTGCTTTGGTGTTGAACAAAGTTTGGACAATGAAGGAACATTGTTACTGTATGTTATTGCTGTTCCTGATGTAGCTTCTTGAGTAGGGGAACCAGGATTCGTTGGTGATGGAGCACTGATTGTTTTATTAGCATCTAGCAAATCAGTTATGTCTGATGATGTAGCAACCTGAAGATTGTAGATATTTTTCTCAATTGTTTCAAGGGGGGGGTTCTTTCTCAGGAATGCTAGATTGTTCAACTGGTTCCGGACGATCAGTAACAAGACTACTAGGATATTCATTATCATAAAAAACATCTGGATTTATGGGCCATAAGCCACTGACAGAAAAACCAGATAAAATATTTTTTGGGGTAAAAGCCATAGGATATGCTTGGCCTACTAAATAACCAACCTCATAAATTGTGATTGGTTTTGCAGGATGACTTAAAGTCCAGTTTTGACAGGCCTTATTGTAATAACTTTTAAAGGGACCGAAAACTCCTCTATCAAGTGGCTGGAGCTTGTGACTGGTGTGGGGCAGTATGGTCAACATGACAATACCGTTTTCCCTAGCCTTGTTTATCGCTTGAATTGTTACATGGCTTTCATGGTTGTCCATTATGATAAGGACCTTGTTTTCTTTGGAAGGATGTGCATGCTTTATAAAATGGTCTAAGAATTGGATAAAAATATCACTAGTCGACCACCCAGAAGGATTGCAGGTTCCATAGGTGCCAGGAGGAGCACCAGTTACCATATGATTTTTGAAATTAACCCTCGGGAAAATAAGGACTGGTGGGATTGAGTTTCCTGTGGCACTTATGCATGAAATCATGGTTACGTTCACTCCACGTTCACTGCTAGTCACACCCCCTACTTGCTTTGTTCCTTTAGGAGCTATAACTTTAGGGGGATTATGGACAGTGGATAGCCCACTTTCATCCATATTGTAAATGTTCTGGGGTTCAAACTTGTGCTTTAAAAGCACCTCCTTGTATTTTTCAAAAAAGCCTTTGACTACAGGTCTATTGAAGCCTACAGCTCTAGCAATGCTAGTAGCTCTGGGTTTTCGAAGTGACGGAGGATGTTTTTTTTTTATGAACTCTGTAAGCCATTTTAGACCAGCTTGCTTATTGGTATCCCAAGAACTAGGATATTTCTTTCCTATGGTCTTAGCGAATTCATAGGCTAAGACCATCACCTTATGTCTGGTTAGACCGTAATGCATATTGCTGGCTTTAGTTAAATATGTAACTAAGCATTTTTCTTCTTCCAGCATGAATACTCCCCACACATCATTTTTATTTTTTACAGTAAAGGTGTTATCACCACTGTGTTCAAAAGCACTTAAATGTCTCTGGAGTGTTGTTCGCGAAACACTGAACTTCTTAGATGCCAACCGAACGGATATACCATCTTCTTTAACTGCTTTAACAGCATTAGTTAAATTTTCTTCTGAAACTTTGGGCCTTTTTATTCCTTGTTTACTTCGCGGCATCTAAAAATAAAAAAAATGTACCAGTTACTACTCAATTGTAGGCCTATAGATAAAATAATAGGAGGAGGCCCAAGGTACGAGTATAAAAACGCCATTTAAACCGGCCCGAGGTACATCGGGTTGTCCCGACCCCGAGGTACAACGATGTGTGGTTTACTTTTAGGTTATAATTATTTCGTATTAAAAACTAGCATTTGTTATTGTTTTATATCTTATTCTATGCAGAAAAATACGCTTAACAAGTTATAACTAAGAATTATTCTTAACTCTGCTCACCTTAATTGATAAAAATCGAAAAGTGAAAAAGAAAAATTTTACTTGGAGCAATCTTAAACAAACACACTGTCACTGAGCACTGCATTTGGCGGCAAACTCAACCAAACTAGAACATATGGTGTTCAAACAGTGTGACCAACCTATCGAGCCCACAAATAGAATTTTCCCTTCACTCACTGGCTAGAAACTACAACTGGCCCGAGGTACATCGTGGCCCAAGGTACGCTACCCTCCCCCACTGATAAACAAAAAAATATAATAAAGGTAGTTACATATCATAATTACATAATTACAATACCTGTATAAATAATTACAGTACATAAATGACGCATCCAACGTGGTGCATATAATAAATACATTATCTAGAAAATAACCACAGTACAATATATATATATGTATATATATATTTATTCCTATAAGCTAATACATGTGTGCTCCAAGGGCATGTGGTGAACAACGTGAAGAACCAAGTGCACAACTGCCCCGCTCCTCCACGTTGCTCACCCTCCTCTCTCTAACTCCTTTTTTTTGACATTTTCTCAATTTTCTAATTTTTTTTTGACTTTTGTTTTTTGCGGGAAGGGTTAGGAAGATCGGGAAGAGGAAAAGGCAAGGATCATTGAAGGTGAAGAGCTAGGACTAAAGGTGGGGACATGGCTCCCTCCGAAAACAAGGATGAATGGAGGAAACCAAGGCTCGCGTAGGCAGGGGCGCATCCCTGAAGTAGACGAACACCACCGGGACTGTGAGGAACATTTACACGCTACCTTAACATTCTCGATGACACCCCCGGAGCACCCCCCTCAGAATGACAAGATCCCTACTAACGCAGAGACCATCAAATATCCCCCCCCCCCCATATCAGCCCGTCTACCCTTTTCGACAGAGCTTCAGCTTCGAAATATGTGTAGTAATTTCCTTAGAATCACTACCAGGTTCGCCCAACCGAGCCGTCACCGGCGACGCGAACCCCAGGATACGATATGGCCCCGACCACCGATAATACAATTTGGCGGCTCTCTTATCGGCAGCTGAGCTGATCGGGTGGCTCTGGCAGTAGACCAAATCTCCTACTTTAAAGGGATTTGGAATTCGCCCCTGATTATACCAACTACGGACGCGCTCGTGTGCACGGAGCAAATTCTTCCGGGCCTCTTTCCACCTATCTGCCGTCCTAATGTCCGGATTACTCGGCAGAAGATCGTCTATGTTCCACAAGTTGGCCAAGGGAAGCGTAGGCGAGAAACCAAACATAACTTCAAAGGGAACGGCCCTATGACTGTCATGCAGGGCCGTATTAAAGGCTAGCTGTAACCACTTAAGATTCTGGTCCCAGGTGGTCTGTTGCTCTGCATGATAAGCAATAAGCGCGGACCTGAGATTCCTGTTGAATCTCTCCGCGTGTGACGGCTGTGGGTAATAGGGAGAAGTGGTTACATGTTTGATACCATTGGCGAAGCACATTCGCAGAAAATCGCCTGAAATAAATTGTGGACCATTGTCCGAGACAATGATGGCCGGAAGACCGAAATGCTGAAATACATGACTCTGGAGCGCGCTTATGGTTAAACGAGCCGTTGCCTGCCGTAAGGGCAATAGCCAGGCAAACTTTGAAAAAGCATCCACACAAACAAGCAGGTAAGAATTACCTGACTTGCTACGCGGGAAAGGTCCCACGTAGTCTATGAATAACTTCTCCATCGGTCTGCTCGCCACGTCAGATGACAACAGCCCCAACTTGGTGTTCTGGGCAGGCTTGCTCAAGCCACAGAGATGACATGCTTTCACCCGAGTTGCTATGTCCCTATCCATGCCCTTCCAGATGAACTGTCTCCTAATACTGGAAATGGTCTTCGAAATCCCCTTATGTCCACCTACTGGGGAATCATGGTAGTAGCTGAAGACCATTGGCACGACCTTGCTAAGCAGCACTATCTTCGGGGCACGTCCCTTTCTCTCTCTGCAGCACAGGACGCCCTTGGACAAGAAGTAAGGGACCTGTACGTTACCCTCTTTTAGATTTTGGATGATCGGACCCAACTCTTCATCATTCAACTGATGGGGTAACACATCAGTGAAGGCTAACGGAAAGTCCAGTAAGACAGAACAGGGTTGCTCAGGTTGGGCTTCACTGGGCTGGGAAAACATGCGGGACAAAGCGTCTGCAACCACATTTTGAGTTCCCCAAATGTGTTGCACCTTGAATTTAAAGGATGAGATTTTGACCACCCATCTTCCAATCTTACCCAGTTGCCGGGGATGAGCGAGAAGCCAAGAGAGAGCCTGATTATCGGTTTCGAGCAGGAACTCAGCATGTTCCAAGAAACGCCTGAACTTGTCTAGAGCGTACACAACAACTACACTCTAGCTCATAGACTGAAGACTTTCGTTCTTGTTGGGTCAATGTTCTGGATATAAACGCCACAGGCTGCCTAGCACCATCAACAACTTGGGACAGAACCGCCCCGAGCGCAATCGAACTTGCGTCCGTCTGGAGTATGAACGGCTTCGAGAAGTCGGGCATTCTCAGTACTGGAGGGGAATGATGGATTCCTTCAGGGTCTCGAAAGCCTTCTGTTGTTTTTCCCCCCATACAAATTTGGCGCCCTTTTTCCGGAGTTCATTCAGAGGTGCCGCAATCTCCGCCGCGTTCGGAATGAAACGCCGATAGAAGTTGACCATCCCCACAAATCACGCGATGCCTTTGGCATCCTTTGGTGGGGGAAAGTCCCTGATTCCCTGTGTGCGCTCAGGATCCACAGTGACACCTCTATAAGAAATCAGGTGGCCCAGAAAAGAAATCTGTGTCTGGGCGAACTTCACCTTTTCGGGGTTGACAGTGAGGCCAGCACCCCTCAACCTGCACATCACCTCTTCGAGATGACCCAAATGCTCCTCATACCCCTTGCTGTACACCAGCAAGTCGTCAAGATAATTGAAGACATATTTGAACTTGACATCGTGAAAAACGGTGTCAAGTAAACGGGTGAGAGTTTGGGCCCCTACCTCTAGACCCATGGGAACCCTAGTGTACTGATAGAGGTTCCACGGAACACAGAATGCCGTGTAGGGCCTACTTTCTCTCGTCAGCGGGATCTGGTGATATGCAGAGTTGAGGTCAATGATGGTAAAATACCTCGCCTCACTAAACCAATCAAACGCGGAATAAACGTCAGGAAGTGGGACCGAATCTACTTCAATGTTGGCGTTGAGTTTGCGGTAGTCGATCACCATCCGATGTTTACCTCCAGGCTTGGGCACTAGGAACGCTGGACTGGCATAACTGGACTGAGAAGGTTCAATCACCCCTTGATCTAATAACTCTTGAACCTTCTCCCTCAAGATGCTCATCTTTGGAGGGGCAAATTTATAAGGGTGGGAGCGCACCACCTTGGAGTCCGTTAGGCGGATCTTATACTCCAAGAGATGTGTGAGCCCAAGGGCCGGAGTTAACACAGTGGGGAAACGCTCACACAACTGATCTAATGCGGACCGCTGGGACTGGGAGAGGTGGTCTCTAGATGTGTCGGGGCACTCAACCTCTTAAATATCTTGCCTGGTCCCCTGATATCCAAGGAAAGGAATTACAACTCCCCGATTAAATTTAAAATAGCATTGGTGCTCTTGGATGTCAATAACGAGACCACTTTTGCAGATGAAATCGGCACCAATAATGCACTCAACTCCCAGAGCAGGAGAAACCAGAAAACTCCACACCCAAGAAAATCCCTCGATCTTAAATTTAAATGAAACTACCCGGGAAATGGGCAGAATTTCCTGGGATGCCGTCCAGCACACCACGGAAGACTGTTCCGACCTTTTAATTAAACCCTTGTCTTTCAAGGTCCTCGCACACTCTAGATGAAATGAGAGATCTTGCTGATCCGGAGTCAACTAATGCTCTGAGTTGACTCCTTTTCAACTCCACCAGCAAGAAGGGGCATACAGAAGTAGGCTTAGAGAGGGTTTGGAGGACCTTGATGCCCGAAGAACGGGGACCTACAAATGGCCTGGAGGCGCGTACCTTAGAAGACCCGCGACAGGGAGGAGAAGACCTCCGACATATCTTCTCCTTATTGACCACATTCTGAATGATGGGCGCCTTGGGGAAGGGCGTTGGACTCGACCCAACCCCAGTACAAAACCGCCTTATGTGGCCCCGTTTACCACACTTAAAGCACGTCACATTCGGGGAGAGACGACGCCTCTCGTTGTAGGAGTTCCTAACTTTAACTTCCGCACCGTGTGATGATGGAACAATTCGCCATCCCTGCGTCTCGTATCTCAATGCATCATTCACTGCTTGATCCCGGGACTCGTCAATCTCCTGGACCGTTCTGGAAACCACACACAGCCGGTCAAGGTCCGCAAAACAACGTGGACGGTCCGCGAACACCAAACGGGATCTCTCTTGGGGCGTCACCCCTTCTAGAATAACTCGAACAATGTCCTTCTCGGGCAACCCCAACCTCAAAATCCGGGCAATTTTACGTATATCCTGCACAAAGTCCACCAACGCCTCTTCGTTGGCCTGTGCAACGAATAGAATCGATTACATTTCAACTGCTCACGTTGCCGACGGGGTATGAAAGAGTCCAACACCTCCCCATGGAGAGAGTCGATACTGCCACCACGACGCAGGGTGTTGTTGACCAGCTCAGCCAATGAACCCCGGCAATACGGGTATATAACGGACAAGAGGACATCATCGGACAGGACAGCCCCGGAAAATCCGCCAACTGCAGGACGATGTCCAGGAAAACCAAGATTTGCCCTCATCTTCTCCATCCACCACCGGAAGTTTCTGGAGAATGCCGGAAATAGGGTTGGGTAGTCTCTGGTAACCTACCCCCGCCAGAATCACACAATACACCAAACATAACAACCAAACATAATCACAAAAAATCCGGAAAAACTCGAGTACTGATCCTTCCTTTGAACAGACACCCGGGTTCCCTAGCGCTGCGGAGACCTGACCCACTCCTGAACCAACCTCGTTGACATCACCGAAGAGAACAAGCAACAACTAACATGTACATAAAATACACAACACCTAACACCAATCACGACATACAACGCCTCACCAACACGTAGCTAACAACCATCAAACGGCATTAAATCCCGAAAATTCTCAATATGATTTAAGTCGGTGACGGTACCGACTTCCGATCGGGCCATACCGCATCCCGCTAATCCCACGCGCTATAATTCGACCTCGAATTACTAATACCTTCTACCCCACATGCAACGCTTAAGACCCCCGGCAGTTCAATATCTCATAATTTTCTAACTACTAATGCCTGCCTCGTGGTGCGATCAGACTCACAAGTCAATCAAGCTAACAATTATACATTCACATATACATATAAAACATTGAACATGATATAACATTGACCTACGTGTTAATCTCTTTTTTTTGAAGTTTCATTTTGCCCCAAATGTTTTCTGAGTTTGCAAGCCCCGTCACACCCAAGGATCAAGGGTTCAACCCAAGATAGAACTCCACACCCAAATGCTCTGCTACCAAATGTAACCCCTCTTCATTTTTTTTTTTTTTTTTTAACAAAGACAGGTTTAGCATATAATGGCCAGAAAATCTAAGTTACAAAAATATAAGTACCGCCTGTACAATTTCATTCCATGTAAAATTTTATAATCTCAAAATATTAAATATATAGACCTTAAAGAAATAGAAAATGTTAATTTCAGCCATCTGTGCATATATAAAATAAAACATGCTGTATTCGTCCGGCTGCATGAGTGTACCAGAGCAAGCCTGACCTGACAAAATATGACCCGTAGAAAACTTGCATGAAATGGCACCAACAGGTGCCTACCTTGTAAACAGAAAACCCATTTATAAAATAACACCCGGAAACAGAATAAAACCCCCCCACCCCTTGTATACAGGAAAAATCATAAAATGTAAAACCACAGTAATAATCTAAGAAAGACATCCGAACCAGCCGGTTCGGAATCACGAAAATCATACGTTTATACTTAATTTAGAAAAAAATTTTCACTTACAACTTTTGCACCCATAATATGTAAGAAAACAGCTCTGGTACCCTCCCACAGGTCAGCCTACAATTGCAGTGGTTGTACTGTATTATCAAGTTTAATTTACATTAAAATTGTCTTGCCGACACACCCTCGATTTAACCACGTCGCTGAATAAAGTTAAACTGCTATAGCACAAACACCTCCCATGGGATGTTCCGCGGGCCAGGATAGAATTAAAAAAAGAGTTTATATCACCTCATATGAAGCGGGCGGTTCCATCATTGTCGGCGGGAGCTGGTCCTCCCTCCTCGGTTACAGACGAAGCTTCAGTGGTTCATAGCTGGTGACGGTGGCAGCACACCAAGCTGTGGTCAGATCTCCATTCTTGGGCGAGAACCCGGTGAGACTTAAGCAGTTAGCCTGCTATAAAGATGAGGAAGACGACACACAAAAAATGGACTGCTACCGAGGAAGAAGCCAGATGTTTTCGTACCGAGAGCTTTGGAGTGACTGGCTCTCGCAATGTGCCGGAAATGCAACTCGAACTCGGCCGCTAGATAGCGTTCACAGTCGAAACAGTGCCACCGAAATTGCGCTCCCCAACTAATAACTAGACACTTATCCGAATCAAGAAAAAAACTAGGATTTGCATTTCCTCGAACGCCGGGTTGTGCAAACTCCGGCACACTACCCCTTTCCCTTAACCAATCTTCACAAAAACAATAAGTCTTCAGTACTCTACAAATAAGGGCTGTATGCAAAATATTATTTGATTCTGTTTAAATTTGCGGCTGTTATCGTTAGCCATAGAAAAACATTACCCTTAATTAAAAAAAAAATCGTTGTCGGTAAACTACCCTGTTCCCTTAACCGATCTTCATCAAAACAATAGGTCTTGAGTACTCTACAAATAAAGGCTGTATGCAAAAAATGTTTTGATTCTGTTTAAATTAGCGGCTGTTATCGTTTGCCATAGAAAAAAAATCTACACACACACACACACACACACACACACACACACACACACACACACACACACACACACACACATTTCGAAAAATGACTTTTTTTAATGTTTTGAGTGTAGTACAATCAGAATCTGCATAATCTCGAACACTATTTTTTTTGCCATCACCATACTTCCATTTCCTTAAGGAACATGGAAGTAAAATTACGCATGTTAAAACACAAAACGTTGCTGGTAAACTACCCCTTTCCCTAAACCGATCTTCAACAAAAACAAAAGGTCTTGAGAACTCTACAGTTCAGGGATATATGCAAAACATTATTTGATTCTGTTTGAATCTGCGGCTGTTATCGTTTGCCATAGAAAATACCCTTGTTAAAACATAAAACGTTGCCGGTAAACTACCCCTTTCCCTTAAGCGAGCTTCACCAAAAACAATAGGTCTTGAGAACTCTACATTTCAGGGGTGAATGCAAAATATTATTTGATTCTGTTTGAATTTGCAGCTGTTATCGTTTGCCATTGAAAAAAATCTATAGCTAGACAGCCCCCTAGACAAACAGACACATACACAGACACTTTTCGAAAAATGACTTGTTTTCATGTTTTGAGGGTAGTATAATCAGAATCTGCAATAATCGCGACCACGATTTTTTTTTCCATCATGATACTTCCATTTCCTTATGGAACATGGAATTAAATATCGGTATGGAGAACCATACATGACTTCCATGTTCTAAGATTTATATTTAAAAGCTTATTCGAAATGAAATATTTCCATAGAAACTGCTTCTTTCTATTGCTTCAGCCTTAACCACAGTACTGTGGTCACTAACGTATACCACCTCACGTTTTCGCACTCGACTTTCACTGATGATCGATTTTCGGCAGTCGTTGGCACGCCGAAACGTCTGGTTTTGCAGAAAACATTGGACTACGGCTAAACAGCCCGGGAAGGAATTTTAACAAACAACTACTTCTTTGTTGCCGATAACGTAGTACACATATAACAAATTCTCCCCTCCCCGTTCAACTATAATTTCCATTAATAGAAAATTACCCCCACCCCGTTCACCTAACCTCTTCATTTATAGATATTTCATCTACGTTCATGCAGTGGATTATTATGAGCTTCTTATCAGGATACTTTATTTATCAAAATTAAGTACTTTACTCTTGTTAAAAAATAAAACGTTGCAGGTAAAATACCCCTTTCTCTTAACCGAACTTCACCAAAATCAATAGACCTTCAGTCCTCTACAATTTAGGGATGCATGCAAAAAAATATTTGATTCTGTTTCAATGTGCGGCAGTTATCGTTCGTCATGAAAACATTTCTCTTGTTACAACATAAAATGTTGCAGGTAAACTACCCCTTTCCCTTAACCGATCTTCACCAAAATCAACAGGCCTTGAGTTCTCCACAATTCAGGAAAGTATGCAAAAAAAATTATTTGATTCTCTTTGAATTTACGGCAGTTATCTTTCGTCATAAAAAATTACCCTTGTTAAAACATAAACTTTTGCAGGTAAACTACCCCTTTCCCATTACCGATCTTCACCAACACCAATAGGTCTTGAGAACTCTACAATACAGGGCTGTAGCAAAACATTATATGATTCTGTTTGAATTTGCGGCTGTTATCGTTTGCCACAGAAAATAAAAATTACCCTTGTTAAAAAAACGTTGCCGGTAAACTACCCCTTTGCCTTAACCGATCTTCACCAAAACAAACAGGTCTTGAGAACTCTACAATTCAGAGCTTTATGCGAAACATTATTTGATTCTGTTTGAATTTGCGGCTGTTATCGTTTGCCATAAAAAAAATCTACACACACACGTGCGCGCACGCGCGCACTCTTTTCATTAATGACTTTTTTCATGTTTTGAGTGTAGTACAATTAGAATCTGCAATAATCTCGAACACGATTCTTTTGCCATCACCATACTTCCATTTGCTTAAGCAACATGGAAAAAAAATTATCCCCTCCCCCTTCAAGTATAATTTTAATTCCATGTTCCTGAAGGAAATGGAAGCATGGTGATGGCAACAAAAAAATCGTGTTCGAGATTATTGCAGATTCTGATTGTACTACACTCAAAACATGAAGAAAAGTAATTTTTCGAAATGTGTGTGTGTGTGTGTGTGTGTGTGTGTGTGTGTGTGTGTGTGTGTGTGTGTGTGTGTGTGTGTGTGTGTGTGTGTGTGTGTGTGGATTTTTTATTTGGCAAAAGATAACAGCCACAAATTCTAACAGAATCAAATAATTTTTTGCATACAGTCCTGACTTGTAGAGTACTCAAGACCTATTGTTTTTGGTGAAGATCGGTTAAGGGAAAGCGGTAGTTTACCAAAACGGTTTTTTTTTATTCCAAGGTAATTTTTTTCTATGGCAAACGATAACAGCGTCAAATTCAAACAGAATCAACTACTCCTTTGCATACAGCCCTGAATTGTAGAGTTCTCAAGACTTATTGTTTTTGGTGAAAATTGGTTAATGGGAAGGGGTAGTTTACCAGCAACGTTTTATGTTTTAACAAGGGTATTTCCTATGGCAAACAATAACAGCCGAAAATTCAAACAGAATGAAATAATGTTTTGCATACAGTCCTCATTTATAGAGTTCTCAAGACTTATTGTTTTTGGTGAAGATCGATTAAGGGAAAGGGGTAGTTTACCAGCAACGTTTTTTTATCAAGGGTAATTTTTTTTGGCAAACGATAACAGCCGCAAATTCAAACCTAATCAAATAATATTTTGCATACAGCCCTTATTTGTAGAGTTCTCAAGACTTATTGTTTTTGGTGAAGATTGGTTATGGGAAGGGGTAGTTTACCGGCAACGTTTTATGTTTTAACAACGGTATTTCCTATGGCAAACAATAACAGCCGCAAATTCAAACATAATCAAATAATATTTTGCATACATCCCTTATTTGTAGAGTACTCAAGACGTATTGTTTTTGGTGAAGATCGGTTAAGGGAAAGGGGTAGTTTACCGGCAACGTTTTATGTTTTAACAAGTGTATTTTCGACAGCAAACTATAACAGCCGCAAATTCAAACAGAAACAAACAATTTTTTCATATTGCCCTGAATTGTAGAGTTCTCAAGACCTGTTGTTTTTAGTGAAGATCGGTTAGGGAAAGGGGTAGTTTACAGGCAACGTTTAATTTTAAATCAAGGGTAATGTTTCTTTATTGCAAACGATAACAGCCGCAAATTCAAACAGAATCAAATAATTTTTTTTGCATATAGCCCTGAATTGTAGAGTTCTCAAGATCTGTTGGTTTTGGTGAAGATCGGTTAAGGCAATAGGGTAGTTTAACATCGACATTTTATGTTTTAACTAGGGTAATTTTTTTATATGACGAACGATAACTGACGTAAATTCATACAGAATCAACTACTTTTTTGCATACATTTTTTAATTAAACAGAAATCAAGGTTTGTTGATTTTGTTGAAGATCGGTTAAGGGAAAGGGGTAGTTTACCAGCAGCATTTTATGATTTAAATTTTATGATTTAAGAAGGGTAATTTTTTTGACGAAAGATAACTGCAGTAAATTCAAAGAGAATCAAATAATGTTTTGAATACTTCCCTGAATTTGAGAGAGTTCAAGGCATGTTGATTTTTGTGAAGATCGGTTAAGGGAAAGGGGTAGTTTACCAGCAACATTTTATGTTGTAACTAGAGAAATGTTTCCATGACAAACGATAACTGCCGCAAATTCAAACAGAATCAAATATTTTTTTGCATGCATCCCTGCATAGTAGAGGACTGAAGGTCTATTGATTTTGGTCAAGATCGGTTTAGAGAAAGGGGTAGATAACAACAACGTTTTATGTTTTAACAAGATTAAAGTACTTAATTTTGATAAATAATGTATTCTGATAAGAAGCTCATAATAATCCACTGTTGAAATGTAAACGAAATATCTATAAATGAAAAGGTTAGGTGAACGAGGTGGGGGTAATTTTCTATTAATGAAAATTATTGTTGTTAGGGGAGGGGAGAATTTTTATATGTGTACTACTTTATCGGCAACAAAGAAGTAGTTCTTTGTTATAATTCCTTACCGGGCTGTTTAGCCGTAGTGCAATGTTTTTTGCAAAACCAGACTTTTCGACAGTGGCATCGACTGCCATCATCAGTGAAAATCGAGTGCGAAAACGTGAGGTGGTATACATTAGTGACCACAGTACTGTGGTTAAGGCTGAAGCAGTAAGTAGAAAGAAGTAGTTTCTATGGAAATATTTCATTTCGAAATTGATTTTAAATATAAATCTTAGAACATGGAAGTCATGTATGGTTCTCCATACCGATATATCATTTATAGAAAACTACCCCCACCCCGTTCAACTAGCCTCTTCATTTGTAGATATTTCATCTACGTTTCTACAGTGGATTATTAAGATATGGTTATCAGGATACATTATATATCAAAATTAAGTACTTTACTCTTGTTATAATAAAAAAATTTTCGGGTAAACTGCCCTTTACCCTTAACCGATCTCCACCAAAAACAACAGACCTTGAGTTCTCCACAACGTAGGGATGTATGCAAAAACTTATTTAATAAGGTTTGAATTTACGGCAGTTATCGTTCGTCATAGAAAAAATTAACCTTGTTATTACATAAAAAGTTGCAGGTAAACTACCCCTTCCACTTAACTGATCTTCACCAAAGCAAAAGGTCTTGAGCCCTCTAAAATTCAAGGGTACATGCAGAACATTGTTTGATTCTGTTTGAATGTGCGCCAGTTATCGTACGTCATAGAAACAATTACTCTTGTTAAGACATTAAAGGTGGCTGCTAAACAACCCCTTTCCCTTAACCGATCTTCACCAAAATCAACAGACCTTGAGTTCTCTATAACGGAGGAAGGTAGGCAAAAACATATTTGATTCTGTTTGAATATACGGCAGTTATCGTTCGTCAAAAAAAAATTGCCCTTGTTAAAACATAAAACGTTGCCTGTAAACTACCCCTTTCCCTTAACCGGGGTCTTCACCAAAAACAATAGGCCTCGAGAACCCTGCTATTCAGGACTGTATGCGAAACCTTATTTGATTCTGTTTGAATTTCGGGCTGTTATCGTTTTTGCCATAGAAAAAAATTACCCTTGAAAAACATAAAATTTTGTCGGTAAACTAGCCCTTTCCCTTAACCGATCTACACCAAAAATAATAGGTCCAGAGTACACTACAATTCAGGACGCTATGCAAAATTTTATTTAATTCTGTTTGAATTTGCGGCATTTATCGTTTGCCAAACAAATCTACAGATAGACACACAGACACTTTTCGAAAAATGACTATTTTTCATGTTTTGAGGATAGTACAATCAGAATCTGCATTTATCTCGAACAAGGTTTTTTTTACCATCACCATACTTCCATTTCCTTATGGAACATGGAAGTAAAATATCGGTATGGAGAACCATACATGACTTCCATGTTCTAAGATTTATATTTAAAATCATTTTCGAAATGAAATATTTCCATAGAAACTACTTCTTTCTACTTACTGCTTCAGCCTTAACCACAGTACTGTGGTCACTAACGTATACCCCCTCACGTTATCGCACTCGTTTTTCACTGATGATGGAAGTCGATGGCACTGCCGAAACGTCTGGTTTTGCAGAAAACATTGGTCTACGGCCAAACAGGATGGGAAGGGATTTTAACAACAAACTACTTCTTTGTTGCCGATAAAGTGGTACATATATAAAAAAAATTATTCCCTCCCACTTCAAATATAATTTTCATTTATAGAAAATTACCCCCACCCCATTCAACTAGCCTCTTCATTTATAGATATTTCATCTACGTTTCTACAGTGGATTATTAAGATCTTCTTATCAGGATACTTTATTTAACAAAATTAAATACTTTACTCTTGTAACAACAAAAATAGTGTCCAGTAAACTACCCTTTCCCTGTAACCGATCTTCACCAAAATCAATATGCCTTCAGTCCTCTATAATTCAGGGATGCATGCAAAACATTATTTGAGTCTGTTTGAATGTGCGGCAGTTATCGTTCTTCATACAAAAAATTACCCCTTATTAAAACATAAAATGTGGCTGGTAAACTAAACCTTTCCCTTAAACGATCTTCACCAAAATCAACAAACCTTGAGTACATAAAACTTCAGGAATGTATGCAAATACGTATTTGATTCTCTTTGAATATGCAGGAGTTATCATTAGTCATAGAAATAAAATTACCCATTTAAAACATAAAATGTTGCTGGTAAACTACCCTTTTTTCTTAACCGAACTTAACCAAAATCAACAAAACTTGAGAACTCTGTAAATTAGGAAGGTTTGAAAAACGTATTTAATTCTGTTTGAATTTACGGCAGTTATCGTTCGTCATAGAAAAAATTACCATTGTTAGAACATAAAATGTGCTGGTAAACTACCCCTTTCCCTTAACCGATCTCCACTAAAAACAACAGATCTTGAGAACAATACAATTCAGGGCTGTGTGCAAAACATTATTTGATTCTGTTTAAATTTGCGGCTGTTATCGTTTGCCATAAAGAAACATTACCCTTGATTAAAAAAAAATGTTGCTGGTAAACTACCCCTTTCCCTTAACCGATCTTCACCAAAAAAGAAAGTCTTGAGCAATCTACTAATAAGGGCTGTATGCAAAAAATGTTTTGATTCTGTTTGAATTTGGGTCTGTTATCGTTTGCCATAGAAAAAAAATCTATACACACACAGACGGACACACACACACACACACACACACACATTTCGAAAAATGACTTTTTTTAATGTTTTGAGTGTAGTACAATCAGAATCTGCAATAATCTCGAACACGATTTTTTTGCCATCACCATACTTTCATTTCCTTAAGGAACATGGAAGTAAAATTACGCATGTTAAAACATAAAACTTTGCTGGTTAACTACCCCTTTCTCTAAGCCGATCTTCAAAAAAACTAAAGGTCTTGAGAACTCTATAATTCAGGGATGTATGCAAAACATTATTTGATTCTGTATGAATTTGCGGCTGTTATCGTTTGCCATAGAAAATACCCTTGTTAAAACAAAAAACGTTGCCGGTAAACTAACCCTTTCCCTTAACCGATCTTCACCAAAAACAACAGTTCTTGAGAACTCTACCTACAATTCAGAGTTGCATGCAAAAAATTATTTGATTATTTTTGAATTTGCGTCTGTTATCGTTTGGCAAAAAAAAACTTTACCCATGATTAAAAAATAGTTGCTGGTAAACTACCCCTTTCCCTTAACCGATCTTCACCACAAACAATAGGTTTTGAGTACTCTACAAATCAGGACAGTACGCAAAAATTATTTGATTCTGTTTGAATTTGCGGCTGTTATCGTTTGCCATTAAAAAAAATCTATAGACAGACAGACACAAAGACAGACAGACACACACACATACACTTTTCGAAAAATTACTTTTTTTCATGTTTTCAGGGTAGTACAATCAGAATCTGCAATAATCTCGACCAAGATTTTTTTGGCATCACCATACTTCAATTTCCTTATGGAACAGGGATGTAAAAATTATCCCTTCCCCCTTCAAGTATAATTTTCGTTTATAGAAAACTACCCCCACCCCGTTCAACTACCCTCTTCATTTATAGATATTTCATCTACGTTTCTACAGTGTATTATTAAGATCTTCTTATCAGGATACTTTATTTAACAAAATTAAATACTTTACTCTTGTTACAACAAAAAATGTTTCCAGTAAACTACCCTTTCCCTGTAACCGATCTTCACCAAAATCAATATGCCTTGAGTCCTCTACAACTCAGGCACTTAAGTAAAAGATTATTTGATTCTGTTTGAATTTACGGCTGTTATCATTCGTCATAGAAAAAATTACCCTTCCTAAAATATAAAACGTTCATGGTAAACTACCCCTTTCTCTTAACTGATCTCCACTAAAAACAACAGATCTTGAGAACGATACAATTCAGGGCTGTGTGCAAAACATTATTTGATTCTGTTTAAATTTGCGGCTGTTATCGTTTGCCATATAGAAACATTACCCTTGATTAAAAAAAAAAACGTTGCTGGTAAACTACCCCTTTCCCTTAACTGATCTTGACCATAAACAATAAGTCTTGAGCAATCTACTAATAAGGGCTGTATGCAAAAAATGTATTGATTCTGTTTGAATTTGCGTCTGTTATCGTTTGCCATAGACAATAAAAATCTATAGACACACACAGACGGACAGACAGACAGACACACACACACACACACTTTTCAAAAAATGACTTTTTTTAATGTTTTGAGTGTAGTACAATCAGAATCTGCAATAATCTCGAACACAATTTTTTTGCCATCACCATACTTCCACTTCCTTAAGGAACATGGAAGTAAAATTACGCATGTTAAAACATAAAACGTTGCTGGTAAACTACCCCTTTCCCTAAACCGATCTTCAGCAAAAACTAAAGCTCTTGAGAACTCTATAATTCAGAACTGTATACAAAATATTACTTTATTTTGTTTGAATTTGCGGATGTTATCGTTTGCCATAGAAAATACCCTTGTTAAAACATAAAACGTTGCTCGTGAACTACCCCTTTCCTTTAACCGGTCTTCACCAAAAACAACAGGTCTTGAGAACTCTACAACTCAGGATCGCATGCAAAACATTATTTTATTCTGTTTGAATTTGCGTCTGTTATCGTTTGCCTTAGAAAATACCCTTGTTAAAACATAAAACGTTGGTGGTAAACTGTCCCTTTCCTTTAACCGATCTTCACCAAACAACAATAGATCTTGAGAACTCTACAATTCAGGGCCCAATGTAAAATATTATTTGATTCTGTTTGAATTTGCGGCTGTTATCGTTTGGCAAAAAAAAAACTTTACCCATGATTAAAAAAAAGTTGCTGGTAAACTACCCCTTCCCTTAACCGATCTTCACCACAAACAATAGGTTTTGAGTACTCTACAAATCAGGACAGTACGCAAAAATTATTTGATTCTGTTTGAATTTGCGGCTGTTATCGTTTGCCATTAAAAAAATCTATAGACAGACAGACACAAAGACAGACAGACACACACACATACACTTTTCGAAAAATTACTTTTTTTCATGTTTTCAGGGTAGTACAATCAGAATCTGCAATAATCTCGACCAAGATTTTTTTGGCATCACCATACTTCAATTTCCTTATGGAACAGGGATGTAAAAATTATCCCTTTCCCCTTCAAGTATAATTTTCGTTTATAGAAAACTACCCCCACCCCGTTCAACTACCCTCTTCATTTATGGATATTTCATCTACGTTTCTACAGTGTATTATTAAGATCTTCTTATCAGGATACTTTATTTATCAAAATTAAGTACTTTACTCTTGTTACAACAAAAAATGTTTCTGATAAACTGCCCTTTCCCCGTAACCGATCTTCACCAAAATCAATAGGCCTTGGGTTTTCTACAACTCAGACACATATGTAAAAAAATATTTGATACTGTTTGAATTTATGGCAGTTATCGATCGTCATGAAAAATTTCTCTTGTTGCAACATAAAATGTTGCAGGTAAACTACCACTTTCCCCTTAACCGATCTTCACCAAAATCAACAAACATTGATTTATCTATAATTGAGGAAGGTATGCAAAAACGTATTTGATTCTGTTCGAATTTGCGGTTGTTATCGTTTGCCATAGAAAAAAATGACCCTTGTTAAAACATAAAATGTTACCTCTAAACTACCCCTGTCCCTTAACCGATCTTAAACAAAAACAATATATCTTGAGAACTCTGCAATTCAGGGCTGTATGCGAAACTTTATTTGATTCTGTTTGAATTTGCGGCTGTTTCGTTTGCCATAGAAAAAAATTACCCTTGTTAAAACATAAAATGATGCCGGTAAACTACCCCTTTCCCTTAACCGATCTTCACCAAAAACAATAGGTCTTGAGTACTCTACAATTCAGGACTTTATGTAAAATATTATTTGATTCTGTTCGAATTTGCGGCTCTTATCGTTTGCCAAAGAAATCTTCAGATAGACACACAACACTTTTCGAAAAATGATGTTTTGAGGGTAGTACAATCAGAATCTGCAATTGTCTCGAACAAGGTTTTTTTTGCCATCACCATACTTCCATTTCCTTATGGAACATGGAAGTAAAATATCGGTATGGAGAACCATACATGACTTCCATGTTCTAAGATTTATATTTAAAATGATTTTCGAAATGAAATATTTCCATAGAAACTACTTCTTTCTACTTACTGCTTCAGCCTTAACCACAGTATTGTGGTCACTAACGTATACCACCTCACGTTATCGCACTCGTTTTTCACTGATGATGGAAGTCGATGGCAGTGCCGAAACGTCTGGTTCTGCAGAAAACTTTGATCTACGGCCAAACAGGACGGGAAGGAATTTTAACAACAAACTACTTCTTTGTTGCCGATAACGTAGTACATATATATATAGAAAATTATCCCCTCCCCCTTCTACTATATTTTCATTTACAGAAAATTACCCCCACCCCATTCAACTAGCCTCTTCATTTATAGATATTTCATCTACGTTTCTACAGTGAATTTTAAGATCTTCTTATCAGGATACTTTATTTAACAAAATTAAATACTTTACTCTTGTTACAACAAAAAATGTTTCCAGTAAACTACCCTTTCCCTGTAACCGATCTTCACCAAAATCAATATGCCTTGAGTCCTCTACAACTCAGGCACTTAAGTAAAAGATTATTTGATTCTGTTTGAATTTACGGCAGTTATCGTTCGTCATGTAATATTTCTCTTGTTAAAACATAAAATGTTGCTGGTAAACTACCCCTTTCCCCTTAACCGATCTTCAATAAAAACCATGGTCCTTCAGTTCTTTACAATTGAGGAATGTATGCAAAAAATTATTTGATTCTGTTTGAATGTGCGGCAGTTATCGTTCTTCATATAAAAAATTACCGTTGTTAAAACTTAAAATGTTGCAGGTAAACTACCCCTTTCCCTTAACCGATCTTCACCAAAAACAATGGGTCTTGAGAACTCTGCAATTCAGGGCTGTCTGCGAATCATTATTTAATTCTGTTTGAATTTCCGGCTCTTATCGTTTGCCAAAAAAAAATCTACAGACAGACACACACAGACACATTTCGAAAAATTACTTTTTTTCATGTTTTGAGCGTAGTACGAGGGCTACGTTTTAGGTTTTTACAAAGACAATAAAAGAAAAAACATTTTTTGATACAAATCGTTTTATTGTTTCTCAAAATATTCGCCTTTGAGATTTACACACTTTTACATGCGTTCGAACCAAGTCTCGAAACATTTTTTCCACTCTGATGTTGGTACCTCAGAAATGTGGTTTTGGAAGGATTCAACAGCTTCTTGAGGTAATGAAAATCGCTGTCCACGTATTTTTTGTTTGACATTCGGGAACAAAAAGAAGTCGTTTGGCGATAAATCAGGTGAATACGGGCAATGAGACATTAATTTGATGTTTTCCTCCTACAAATAATCAATTGTTTTACGTGCTGTGTGAGAGCTGGCATTGTCGTGATGAAGAATGATGCGACGTTTTCGGTTGTGTTTCCTGATTTCATCGACGACTTGTGGCAAACAAATTGTTGTATACCATTCAGCATTAACTGTTCTTCGATCCTCTAAAGCAATGGTCGCGACATGTCCAGTGTAAGCAAAGAAACAAGCGATCATTTTCTTGGAAGTGCTTCGTGAACGAACCACTTTTGTTGGGTTCGGTTCATCTTGGAACACCCAAACAGTTGATTGTTGCTTAGTTTCCGGCTCGTACGAATATATCCAAGTTTCGTCTCCTGTTACGATGTTGTATACAAGTTTTGCATTTCCTCGGTCGAATTTTTGGATCGTTTCCTTACACCAATTGACACGAGCCTGTTTTTGAGTTTCGGTCAAATTATGCGGAATCCATCGGGAACAGATCTTTTTAACAGCTAAATGTTCATGTAAAATCGAATGTACTGCAGTCTTCGATATGCCTAAGGATGCCTCTATCTCGCGGTAAGTCACATGCCGATCTTCTTTAATCATGTTGTGCACAGCATCGATGTTTTTGGGAACAACAACCGATTTAGGTCGACCTTAACGAAATTCATCGCTGACTGAAGCACGACCACGGCGAAATTCCGCAAACCAATTTTAAACAGTCTTTTCTGATGGTGATTGATTACCAAAAGTTGTCCGAAGCGATTCGAGGCATTGTTGTTGAGTTAGGCCTTTATTAAAATCGTAAAAAATCATCCAACGAAAACTGTCACATGAAATTTCCATTTTTATACAAACACTTTTGTTTTAAACGCTCACTGTAAACAAACTACTCGGCCAATATCTGAGCTGCAATTGTTTTACAAATAACATATGACAAATTTTTCAACAATGATAATGTCACATCTCACTAGCGCCATCTAGTGGTCGTTTGTAAAGACTTAAAAGGCAGCCTATGTACAATCAGAATCTGCAATTATCTCGAACACGATTTTTTTTGCCATCACCATACTTCCATTTCCTTATGGAACATGGAAGTAAAATCAGTATTATAATAATGATTGTTAGTTTTCCTGTATGCATAGAACAATTTTAAGTCGTATAGCCTATATTATATATTAGAATTTAGTTTCTTCTTCAAGTAATGTGTTACCCTTTTGGGTAATTGTTTACGATACTACGTAATTTCAAATTGCGGTGAAATATTTCTTTTCCTATTCTTCTATACTATATAAACACGAGAAAAATAATTTTAAACGGCGGTCGAACCTATTTACGGAGAAAAAAATTAAATAATTACTCACATAAGAACGCATGCAACAGCCGGTGAACGCCATTTTTAGACTATGTAATGTCTTGATGTAATGTGTACACCGGTACAGCACGGCGCGTGACGTCACCGCTTGCACATCAGCTGTCACTCCAAATTGGACTTTGGGATGTATATAATTCTTGCAAAAATGAAGGCGAACCATTTTCCAAACATTTACAAGCGAGCTGGATGAAAAGCGAGTTGAGCCGATACCTGCCGGTTAGGTTCGGATGGGCGGCCCGAAGGGCCGCGGGATATAGTTCATTGTTCCAGATAATTCTTGCAAAAATTAAGGCGAACCATTTCCCAAACATTTACAAGCGAGTTGGATGAAAAGCGAGTTGGATGAAAAGCGAGTTGAGCCGATACCTGCCGGTTAGTTTCGGAGGGGCGGCCCGAAGATAATTCTTGCAAAAATTGGGCTGTATTGCTGAAATCCGGACAAATTTTCCCAAACGCCAAAAATTACCAAAGGCTGATGTAATGCTGGCTTATCATTGGTGCTTAGACAACAATCAACGGCTGGGTTCAAAATTTTGTAATCTCTTATTTCTAATTGGTATTTCTAATGATTAATATTGTGTACTGTTGCCGCGTTAGGTAGTCTGGTGCGTGGATGATTTTGTGATTTTTAGTGCTTTAGTTTGTGTTTGTGTCGTGTTGTATCCCCCGGCACACTAAGGTAAGGTTTTCATCTTTTCATAATTATATGCATGGATTCCATGTCACCGTGTGAGTGTGTGTGAAATATTCAAATTGCTGTGAAATATTTCTTTTCCTATTCTTCTATACTATATAAACACGAGAAAAATAATTTTAAACGGCGGTCGAACCTATTTACGGAGAAAAAAATTAAATAATTTATCCCGTAATACGGCAAAAAAAAAGCGTTATTTGCCGCGTTAACTTAGGAAGTACAGCGCTGAGTACTCCGCGCAATGACGTCATAACTCGTCATTCGCTGTGTATCTGTGCGCCGTTGCTGAGCTAACATGGCGGTCATTCATTTTACATGCGCCCTTATGGGAGTAATTATTTAATTTTTTTTCGCCGTAAATAGGTTCGGCCGCCGTTTAAAATTATTTTTCTCGTGTTTATATAGTATAGAAGAATAGGAAAAGAAATATTTCACCGCAATTTGGGCTTAAGTAGTATCGTAAATAATTACCTGTTTTTGTTTTTCAATACCATTTCAATATAGTTATTTAAACACTTCAATTTATTAGCCGTGGGCAGCACTTTATGACGAGTGAAAGGAAGATTAGTGCTGGAAGTTAGGGCTGATTTTAATGGTTTATTCTCAAAGTGTTTTTACTTCCTATTCCCCTAAACAAAGAAGAAACAGACAAAGAAAGAAATATTATATACCAAATTGGTTATGAAAATGGATACAATAAAAATACTGTAAACAAAATAGAAAATAAAATCAAATATAAAATAAAAACTGAACAATTAACTGAAGAATTAATCAATATGAACAACACATAAATAATAACAACAACAAAAAATGGGCCACATTCACATACATAAATAATAAAATGACAAAGATAACAAAACTAAATATCACTATAATATTGACGACTCGGAACACAAAGTTGTTTATAAGTAAAAACGTAAAGTTTTACCTTACAGCCTAAACCGGCTTTCACCTATAGAAGGCTTCATCAGAGGCTGTCGTTAGTAGCGCTGCTCGTCTTGTTGTTGGCGACGAGAAAGTGTTTCGAAAGATTGAAGCTGTGTGTGTGTGGTGAGATGTGTTCGAATAATGCGTGCGATTTGAATTGTGTCTGTTCGTTTAGGATGTCGTTTTTATTTGTTTTTGTGTGTTTGTATATTTCTAATTGTTCTAGAGTGTCTAGTTTTCGGCCTTTTGTGTGTACGTGTAGTATGTTCATGTTATTGTCGATGTTTTTATATGTGTGGTTTGCTTCAATGAGGTGGTTTGCGAAGGTAGATTCTGTAGTGGTGTGGAGTGCTTTTGTGTGTTCAATGTATCTCTGTTTGAAGCTACGTCCTGTCTGTCCTATGTAGAATTTACTGCAATTTGAACAATTTAGTTTATATACACCGGGTAGATCGAATTTGTTTTGTGCTTTGGGCATGCGTTTTGATAGTGTGTGTTCTGTTTTGTTAGTAGTTTTGTAAGCGATTCTGTATCCTGCTTTTTTGAATTTGTGGGCAATTTTTTCTGTTTGTTTGTTGATGTATGTTAGTGTTATGAATTTGTTGTTTTCTGTCTTTGTCTGTTGTTTGTTTTGTGTTTTGTGTAGGAGTTTACTGACTATTGTTCTGTCATAACCGTTAGATTCTGCTAGATATTTTATCGTGTTTAGTTCGTCTTTGTAGTCTATTTCATCTAAGGGGATGTTGTTAAGTCTATGTATCATGGTTCTAAAAGCAGCTAGTTTGTGTTGTATTGGGTGATTGGAGGTGTTGTGTATTAGTGTGTCAGTTGTAGTTGGTTTTCTGTATATACTGAATTTGTGCCTGTGTTCTAGTTTTGTGATGGAGAGGTCTAAGAAGTTTATGGTATTGTTGTGTTCGTATTCGGCAGTGAAGGTTATGTTTTTATGTATTTTGTTTATGTGCGTTAGTAACTGTTCACATTGTCTTTTGTTTCCCCTGTATAGTATTAGAATGTCATCAACGTATCTGTGCCAATATAGTATTTTATGTGAGTGTCTGTCATTGTTTGTGAGTATTTTTGTTTTTTCTAAGTGTTGGAGGAAGACTTCTGCTAGAATGCTGGATATGGGGGAGCCCATGGGTAGGCCATCGTTCTGTGTGTAGTATTTATTGTTATAAGTAAAGTAGTTTTGTTTTGTGATAATGTTCAGAGTTTCTGTTATTTCATTGATAAGTTCGTCTGGTGTGTTGTTCTGTTTGAGTTTGTTTTGTAGGATGGTGATTGTTTCAGAGATGGGGATGTTTGTGTACAGGTTTTTAATGTCAAAGGAGGCTAATGTGGCGTTATGGGGGATGTGTATGTCTTTTATTTTTGTTACTAGGTCAGTGTTGTTTTTTACTGCAATGTTGTTGTCTATTTGTCTATTATCTACAGACAACACACACAAATAGACAACAACATTGCAGTAAAAAACAACACTGACCTAGTAACAAAAATAAAAGACATACACATCCCCCATAACGCCACATTAGCCTCCTTTGACATTAAAAACCTGTACACAAACATCCCCATCTCTGAAACAATCACCATCCTACAAAACAAACTCAAACAGAACAACACACCAGACGAACTTATCAATGAAATAACAGAAACTCTGAACATTATCACAAAACAAAACTACTTTACTTATAACAATAAATACTACACACAGAACGATGGCCTACCCATGGGCTCCCCCATATCCAGCATTCTAGCAGAAGTCTTCCTCCAACACTTAGAAAAAACAAAAATACTCACAAACAATGACAGACACTCACATAAAATACTATATTGGCACAGATACGTTGATGACATTCTAATACTATACAGGGGAAACAAAAGACAATGTGAACAGTTACTAACGCACATAAACAAAATACATAAAAACATAACCTTCACTGCCGAATACGAACACAACAATACCATAAACTTCTTAGACCTCTCCATCACAAAACTAGAACACAGGCACAAATTCAGTATATACAGAAAACCAACTACAACTGACACACTAATACACAACACCTCCAATCACCCAATACAACACAAACTAGCTGCTTTTAGAACCATGATACATAGACTTAACAACATCCCCTTAGATGAAATAGACTACAAAGACGAACTAAACACGATAAAATATCTAGCAGAATCTAACGGTTATGACAGAACAATAGTCAGTAAACTCCTACACAAAACACAAAACAAACAACAGACAAAGACAGAAAACAACAAATTCATAACACTAACATACATCAACAAACAAACAGAAAAAATTGCCCACAAATTCAAAAAAGCAGGATACAGAATCGCTTACAAAACTACTAACAAAACAGAACACACACTATCAAAACGCATGCCCAAAGCACAAAACAAATTCGATCTACCCGGTGTATATAAACTAAATTGTTCAAATTGCAGTAAATTCTACATAGGCCAGACAGGACGTAGCTTCAAACAGAGATACATTGAGCACACAAAAGCACTCCACACCACTACAGAATCTACCTTCGCAAACCACCTCATTGAAGCAAACCACACATATAAAAACATCGACAATAACATGAACATACTACACGTACACACAAAAGGCCGAAAACTAGACACTCTAGAACAATTAGAAATATACAAACACACAAAAACAAATAAAAACGACATCCTAAACGAACAGACACAATTCAAATCGCACGCATTATTCGAACACATCTCACCACACACACACAGCTTCAATCTTTCGAAACACTTTCTCGTCGCCAACAAGACGAGCAGCGCTACTAACGACAGCCTCTGATGAAGCCTTCTATAGGTGAAAGCCGGTTTAGGCTGTAAGGTAAAACTTTACGTTTTTACTTATAAACAACTTTGTGTTCCGAGTCGTCAATATTATAGTGATATTTAGTTAAGTAACGGACACGTCATGGACAACGAAATCCAAGAATCTAACAAAACTATTTAAAAACACAGATAGAAAAATAGCTTACAAAACTAATAAAAATAATTTACAAAAACTAAATAACCCACACAACAAAGGTAATAGAACAACTAACGGTATATACAAAATAGAATGCCAAGATTGCAATAAATGTTACATAGGACAAACAAAAAAACATCTGAAAAAACGTTATTTTGAATTCATTTTGTTTTAATTGTCTCCAAGTCACGTTACTAAATATTTAGAATTAATATTAGGCAATTACCTGTATTAACTTCCGTCTTGTGACTTATTTAGTTTTTTATTTCTTAAAACGATGCGTTTCGAGAATAAATTCTCATCATCAGGTTCAAATTATTTTGAACATCTAAATACATACAAAAAACCAGAAATATATAAATCCAATTTGGCCACACATCTAATAAACACGTGACATGAATTCCCAGACATAACCAATGTGACACTAATAAAACATATACCACACAAAGGGACCTTCATGAACATTTGGGAAAATTTACAAATATACAAACATAAAACACTAAACAAACTAATACCTGAACAAATACAAATCAATACAAAACATGACACAATATTCAAAGCACTCAACATCGAAACTACACAAAACACTAATACATACACCACAATCACACACAATAATACCACTTTAAAATACCAGAGACCAACAAGAAACCAAAATAGCATCCAGCCAACAGACAAATACTTCACCAGATGCAAGATAATGAAGGCTGAGGATGAGAACACAAGAGTTCTCAAAACATGTTCCAAATAAGGGAAAAATAACATCTTGAGGTAAAATAAATATAAATTTTAAATATTTTATATATATCAAGAAATGAACTGTAGCAGAAAGTGATTGAACATGTAAATATGTAGGCTACTTGTTTCAATGTAAATCATAGCATAAGGTGTATAACTGATCTGATAATGCAATGTTTTATATAAAAAGATGCTGTATCTATACACACAAATTGTTTCTATTAAATAAAAATCATATATTTGGCGACTTTAAAATTGATTCTGATATTAAAAATAGGCTTAGATGGTGAGAATGTTTATAATAATGTTTTAAGCAAGTATTTACAACATGTTTGATGTTACTACTACTCAGGAGGAAGTGCATCGTATGTTTGATATATCAATTTATCTAAATATCGCACTGGTACATAAGCTACACCCACCTGTATCAAAGATAAATATGCTTTAATGAATTAGTTTGTTTATTATACCAAAGCAGTTGATTGTTATATAACCTCTGAGCAAGCAGAATATTATGGACTAATCACAATAAAACTGTAATGTATGTGTGTGTTGGAGTTAAACACTAGTTTCTAAAAGCTGTTTTCTGCTGTATAGTGATTATGATCCTATCTTTCATTTTTAAATATATATTTTAAAATGTTTGCAAAATTGGATTGTTGAGTTCACAAATTAAATGTGCAGTGTAAATTATCATTGCCCATTAAGTGATCATTATATGAAATATGTATACTATTATATTCAAAGCTAATAAGCATATAAATTAAAAAAACAAATCTATAAAATACCTAGATTTCTATTGGCTTATTGAAGGTTGTGAAGGCTTCATTATATCAAAACATAGAGACAAAAATTATCTAATTTAGAATTAAAAAATCGGTATATACTACAACGATACAATTACATATATCGAGTCTCACATTGGAAGCGACAAAATTATATAACGAATTTATATGTAATTTCGATATACTGGAAATTATGCAGGTTGTATAATGATACCAGGTGTAACTATAATAAGAGTATTTTATTTATCAGTATTTAAAACTCACATCTATTATTTACTCAATATTATAATTATTCAAAAACATCATTAATAATTGTCGGTCACAATATTGCTCATTATTAAATGTTTATATCTTACGATATGCAACATTACACATATTTAAAAAAAATCTCTTATATCTAAACATGTTAATAATCTTATATTTAGACATGTTAATAAATTGGTTTATTAATTAAATATAAAATTAAAATGTTTTTATGAAATAAATTTTCTTAACTCAGATCTGACCTCTACTCGCTCAGTCTGTACCAATGTTTAAAATTCAATTTAAAATTATATTAATTGCTTGTAGACTGGCATTTGTTTTAATATTCAACTTTAAATTAATCTTTTCTATGATTCAAATATCAAATAAATTTACTATTTATTTTGATAATAACTCTACTCTCTCTACTTTAAATTCTCTTTCATTTATTAATTCTTTTTATATGCGATCGCTCATTCTTACGACTAAACATTTATCTACATTTTAAAATATTATTACTAAGTATAAATTTTTCTTTTTTTTAATTTACTGTCTTTTGATATAGTCTTTATGAGCACTTTTTCTTTTTTAAAAATCATTTAAAAATGCATTACGCATATCACCTCGAGTTCTGATGATCTTACGACTTGTTGTCCGGGGTCCAGCGTTGTCCAGAGTTAGTTTTCCATTCCTCCTTGTCCTGGCGTGGTCCTGGATACATCTAGAGTCCAGCGTCGCTCTCCAGCAATGTGTTCCTGGATACGTCTAGAGTCCAGCGTCGCTCTCCACCAGTGTGTTCCTGGATACATCTAGAGTCCACCGTCGCTCTCCAGCAGTGTGTATACTCTTGGTAGACTTATGATTTCAGTATTTACTTTTTCTGGAATATTGTTGTGAATTTAACGAACGTTATTTCTTTTGTTACTGCGACTTGTAATAGAAATAAAAATAAAACTGTTTTGCCGACGGACAGCATGTCCGACTGCAACTGTGTCTTGAAATGAAGAGAAGGGTTTTTGGTCGAACCCTTAATTTATACCCTCTCGAGATTCCACGCCAGTTGGCTCCAAAATCGTCCTGTCGATACTTGCATATCTCATGACAGCCCCCCACTCACGAACCTTTTCATCTATTTGCAATTATTAGCAAATAGCAATGTTTTGCACGGAATTAAGATAACACAAATCATAGCTATTTCGATTAAGCACTCACTATATTAATTTGAGCATCTTAGGGTAATTTGCGTATTTTTTAGCAGGTTTATTTTGCACTGACTTCGCATAATGTGTTCTATTAACGTCATCTTTTCACCGGGGATAACTATAAATTTTACACACACTTTGGTGCTTTTGGTTTGATCATACACTAATTAGTTTTCGCACAGTGAATTTAAATAGTTATTTTATTAATTACTTGGGGCTGGTTGCTGAGATTCCTGTCTTTGCATGCATCACTAACACACACAAGAACACGTGTAACACACATACAATTGAGCAGGTGTTCACGGCGTGTCAGAACAGGTTAATTGCTCCCCTAATCTAACAATGAAATATTTTTACAATCTCAGACCTGTCCATTTACCCGTAACTTATAAAAATTCTACAAATTTTATATTTATTTAATTTATTGCCTAATACAGCGTATAGCTGTATCGTTGCAATACATCACTTCTATGTCCTAAAATTTATATTTAAGATCATTTAAATATTAATTAAATAAGTGGATACTTGAGTTCTGAAAAAATTATGTATCATCTAAAATGGTACCACCATGTCAGGTGGATTAAGACTATCCACAACCTTCATGAGGAAGGACTGTACTTTTGGATAAAATGTCTGTAGGTTGAATGAAGAGCTAACTTAAGGTAGTTGTGATCTGATTCCTGTAATGAAATTGGACTCTCGCTGCGAGGGGCCGAGGGATGTCTATAGTGTTATCAAAGTCTTTCCTGTCAATACTATACTAGTCATTTTCTTTTTTAAATTTGAGTCTTGATTTCTTTCTTTCCATTTGTCTTCTGATTTCCTGAATGACTATTCTGCCCGTATAATTACAAATTTCTCAGCAAAACATTTCTTCCTTAATACGTTTGTGTCTCCTGTTTAACACCCACCATTCTGATCCATGTCATAACGCTATATTCCACACAGGCTAGTAAATAACTAGCCATCAGGGAGGTCAAAACATTTTCAAGGAGGGGCAAACAATTTTCCAAAGGAGAAAAATATTTATATATTTTTCATACATACACACATGCACATATTAGTTTATAATTCTCATATCATAATAGAAATAAGTACACAGATAGTATTAATTGCTTAATGCAACAACACTGCCCAGCACAGGAAGCAAATCGATGTCCACCTTTTTGGCTTGCACGCGTTGTGTTAGTGTGGGTTTCGGCACTTTCCATTTAAAAAGCGTGCAAACATAAGAAAATAAACATGAGTGAGGCCAGAAATAACACGAATTTTGTATGTGTGTGTGTGTGTGTGTGTGTGTGTGTGTGTGTTGTGTGTCCTGCCGGCCTTCTTATTGCGATAATCACAATAATAAAACTTTCAAAAAGTAAACATTACATAATTGAGATATGCTTGCCTGCCAGGAACGATATATTTTCACTCATTTAAATTAAAATGAAAAATATAGAATTTTGTTAAATTGAAATGCAATGTCCAGAGAAACTACTTCTTTGTTGTCAATAACGTAGGACATATATAAGACTTATAAAAAATTACCTCCTCCATCATCTACCATTTTAATTTATAAAACAAATTACCCCCTCCCCCTTCAACAAAACTTTTTATTTATAGATATTTCATCTACCTTTCTACAGTGGATTATTATGACCTTCTTTCAGGATACTTTATTTATAAAATTAAGCACTTTACTCTTGTTAAAACGTTAAATGTTGCAGGTAAACTACCCCTTTCCCTTAACCGATCTTCACCAAAAACAATAGATCTTGAGAATTCTACAATTCAGGACTGTATGCAAAATATTATTTGATTCTGTTTGAATTTGCGGCTCTTATGGTTTGCCAAAAAAATCTACAGAGAGACACACAGACACTTTTCGAAAAATGACTTTTTTTCATATTTTGATGGTAGTATGTATGGTATGGTCATGTATGGTTCTCCATACCAATATTTTACTTCCATGTTCTAAGATTTATATTTAAAAACATTTTCGAAATGAAATATTTCCATAGAAACTACTTCTTTCTACTTACTGCTACAGCCTTAACCACAGTACTGTGGTCACTAACGTATACCACCTCACGTTATCGCACTCGTTTTTCACTGATGATGGAAGTCGATGGCACTGCTGAAACGTCTGGGTTTGCAGAAAACATTGGCCTACGGCCAAACAGGACGGGAAGGAATTTTAACAACAAACTACTTCTTTGTTGCTGATAACGTAGTACATATATATAGAAAATTATCCCCTCCCCCTTCAACTATAATTTTCATTTATAGAAAATTACCCCCACACCATTCAACTAGCCTCTTCATTTATAGATATTTCATCTACGTTTCTACAATGGATTATTAAGATCTTCTTATCAGGATACTTTATTTAACAAAATTAAATATTTTACTCATGTTAGAACAAAAAATGTTACCAGTAAACTACCCTTTCCCTGCAACCGATCTTCACCAAAATCAATGGACTTTGAGTCGTCTACAACTCAGGCACATATGTAAAAGATTATTTGATTATGTTTGAATTTACGGCAGTTATCGTTCATCATGAAATATTTCTTTTGTTTCAACATAAAATGTTGCTGGTAAACTACCCCTTTCCCTTAACCGATCTTCACCAAAATCAACATGCCTTGAGATCTCTAAAATGTAGGGTTGTATGCAAAACATTATTTGATTATGTTTGAATTTACGGCAATTATCATTCCTCATAGAAAAAATTACCCTTTTTAAAACATAAAACGTTGCTGGTAAACTACCCCTTTCTCTTAACTGATCGTCATCAAAATCAATAAGTCTTGAGTCCTCTATAATTCAGGGATGCATGCAAAATATTATTTGATTATGTTCGTATATGCGGCAGTTATCATTCGTCATAGAAACATTTACTCTTGTTAAGACATTAAATGTGGCTGGTAAACTACCCCTTTCCCTTAACCGATCTTCACCAAAATCAATGGGCCTTCAGTTCTTTACAATTGAGGAACGTATGCAAGAAATTATTTGATTCTGTTTGAATGTGCGGCAGTTATCGTTCTTCATATAAAAAATTACCGTTGTTAAAACATAAAATGTTGCTGGTAACAACCCCTTTCCCTTAACCGATCTCCACCAAAAACAATAGGTCTTGAGAACTCTGCAATTCAGGGCTGTCTGCAAAACATTATTTGATTCTGTTTGAATTTCCGGCTCTTATCGTTTGCCAAACAAAAATCTACAGACAGACACACACAGACACTTTTCAAAAATATCGGTATGGAGAACCATACATGACTTCCATATTCTAAGATTTATATTTAAAATCATTTTCACCCAAACAGCCAGGCTGTGTCTTACCTGCCTTTTTATTGCTGTATTAAATGAAAAATATTATATTACATTAAAATGAAAAAATTATAATTTTATTGCCTGGCAACAAAATTATTTTATTTTTAACAATTACCATTGTTTCAAAAAGTTTAAATAAATTTTCAAGTACTTTACTCTTGTTAAAACGTAAAAGGTTGCAGGTAAACTACCCCTTCCCCTTAACCGATCTTCACCAAAATCGAAAGTCATTGACACCTCTACAATTCAGGGACGTATGCAAAAAATTATTTGATTCTGTTTGAATTTGCGGCTGTTATCGTTTGCCATAGAAAATACGCTTGATAAAAAAACGTTGCAGGTAAACTACCCCTTCCCCTTAACCGATCTTCACCAAAAACAACAGGTCTTGAGTATTCTACAAATCAGGGCTGTATGCAAAACATTATTTGATTCTGTTTGAATTTGCGGCTGTTATCGTTTGCCATAGAAAATACCCTTGTTAAAAAAACGTTCCTGGTAAACTACCCCTTTCCCTCAACCGATCTTCACCAAAAACAATAGGTCTTGAGAACTCTACAATTTAGGGCTGTATGCAAATAATCTTTTGATTCTGTTTGAATTTGCGGCTGTTATCGTTTGCCATAGGAAATACCCTTGTTAAAACATAAAACGTTACAGGTAAACTACCCCTTTCCCTTAACCGAACTTCACCAAAAACAATAGGTCTTGAGTACTCTACAAATCAGGGCTGTATGCAAAACATTATTTGATTCTGTTTGAATTTGCGGCTGTTATCGTTTGCCATATAAAAGACCCTTGTTAAAAAAACGTTGCAGGTAAACTACCCCTTTCCCTCAACCGATCTTCACCAAAAACAATAGGTCTTGAGAACTCTACAATTTAGGGCTGTATGCAAATAATCTTTTGATTCTGTTTGAATTTGCGGCTGTTATCGTTTGCCATAGGAAATACCCTTGTTAAAACATAAAACGTTACAGGTAAACTACCCCTTTCCCTTAACCGATCTTCACCAAAATCAACAGATCTTGAGAACTCTACAATTCAGGGCTGTATGCGAAACATTATTTGATTCTGTTTGAATTTGCGGCTGTTATCGTTTGCCAAACAAACAAAATTACCCTTGCTAAAAAAAAACCGTTGCAGGTAAACTACCCCTTTCCCTCAACCGATCTTCACCAAAAACAATAGGTCGCGAGTACTCTGCAAATCAGGGCTGTATGCAAAAAATTATTTGATTCTGTTTGAATTTGCGGCAGTTATCGTTTGCCATAGAAAAAAAATCTACAGACAGACAGACACACAGACAGACAGACAGACAGACAGACAGACAGACAGACACACAGACACTTTTCGGAAAACGACTTTTTTTCATGTTTTGAGTGTAGTAGAACCAGAATCTGCAATAATCTCGAACACGATTTTTTTTGCCATCACCATACTTCCATTCCTTAAGGAATATGGAAGTAAAATTACTTTTTTTCATGTTTTGAGGGTAGTACAATCAGAATCTGCAAATACCTCGAACACGATTTTTTTTGCCATCACCATACTTCCATTTCCTTATGGAACATGGATGTAAAATCAGTATTATAATAATGATTGTTAGTTTTCCTGTATGCATAGAACAATTTTAAGTCGTATAGCCATAAATCATATATTTGGCAAATTTAAAATTGATTCTGATATTAAAAATAGGCTTAGATGGTGAGAATGTTTATAATAATGTTTTAAGCAAGTATTTACAACATGTTTGATTGTACTACTACTCAGGAGGAAGTGCATCGTATGTTTGATATATCAATTTATCTAAATATCGCACTGGTACATAAGCTACACCTATCTGTATCAAAGATAGATATGCTTTAATGAATTAGTTTGTTTATTATACCAAAGCAGTTGATTGTTATATAACCTCTGAGCAAGCAGAATATTATTGACTAATCACAATAAAACTGTAATGTATGTGTGTTGGAGTTAAACACTAGTTTCTAAAAACAGTTTTCTGCTGTATAGTGATTATGATCCTATCTTTCATTTTTAAATATATATTTTAAAATGTTTGCAAAATTGGATTGTTGAGTTCACAAATTAAATGTGCAGTGTAAATGATCATTGCCCATTAAGTGATCATTATATGAAATATGTATACTATTATATTAAAAGCTAATAAGCATATAAAATAAAAAAACAAATCTATAAAATTTCTATAAAATCTAAACCTAGATTTCTATTGGCTCATTTAAGGTTGTGAAGGCTTCATTATATCAAAACATAGAGACAAAAATTATCTAATTTAGAATTAAAAAATCGGTATATACTACAACAACATACACAGCACAATTACAATCTAACAATTACAGTCTCACATTGGAAGCGACAAAATTATATAACGAATTTATATGTAATTTCGATATACTGGAAATTATGCAGGTTGTATAATGATACCAGGTGTAACTATAATAAGAGTATTTTATTTATCAGTATTTAAAACTCATATCTATTATTTACTCAATATTATAATTATTCAAAAACATCATTAATAATTGTCGGTCACAATATTGCTCATTATTAAATGTTTATATCTTATGATATGCAACATTACACATATTTAAAAAAATCTCTTATATCTAAACATGTTAATAATCTTATATTTAGACATGTTAATGAATTGGTTTATTAATTAAATATAAAATTAAAATGTTTTTATGAAATAAATTTTCTTAACTCAGATCTGACCTCTACTCGCTCAGTCTGTACCAATGTTTAAAATTCAATTTAAAATTATATTAATTGCTTGTAGACTGGCATTTGTTTAAAATTCAACTTTAAATTAATCTTTTCTATGATTCAAATATCATATAAATTTACTATTTATTTTGATAATAACTCTACTCTCTCTACTTTAAATTCTCTTTCATTTATCAATTCTTTTTATATGCGATCGCTCATTCTTACGACTAAACATTTATCTACATTTTAAAATATTATTACTAAGTATAAATTTTTCTTTTTTTTAATTTACTGTCTTTTGATATAGTCTTTATGAGCTCTTTTTCTTTTTTAAAAATCATTTAAAAATGCATTACGCATGTCATCTCGAGTTCTGATGATCTTACGAATTGTTGTCTGGGGTCCAGCGTTGTCCAGAGTTAGTTTTCCATTCCTCCTGTCCTGGCGTGGTCCGGGATACGTCTAGAGTCCAGCGTCGCTCTCCAGCAATGTGTCCCTGGATACGTCTAATAGTCCAGCATCGCTCTCCACCAGTGTGTTCCTGGATACGTCTAGAGTCCAGCGTCGCTCTCCAGCAGTGTGTATACTCTTGGTAGACTTATGATTTCAGTATTTACTTTTTCTGGAATATTGTTGTGAATTTAATGAACGTTATTTCTTTCGTTACTGCGACTTGTAATAGAAATAAAAATAAAACTGTTTTGCCGACGGACATCATGTCCGACTGCAACTGTGTCTTGAAATGAAGAGAAGGGTTTTTGGTCGAACCCTTAATTTATACCCTCTCGAGATTCCACGCCAGTTGGCTTCAAATTCGTCCTGTCGATACCTGCATATCTCGAGACAGCCCCCACTCACGAACCTTTTCATCTATTTGCAATTATTAGCAAATAGCAATGTTTTGCACGGAATTAAGATAACACAAATCATAGCTATTTCGATTAAGCACTCACTATATTAATTTGAGCATCTTAGGGTAATTTGCGTATTTTTTAGCAGGTTTATTTTGCACTGACTTCGCATAACGTGTTCTATTAACGTCATCTTTTCACTGGGGATAACTATAAATTTTACACACACTTTGGTGCTTTTGGTTTGATCATACACTAATTAGTTTTCGCACAGTGAATTTAAATAGTTATTTTATTAATTACTTGGGGCGGGTTGCTGAGATTCCTGTCTTTGCATGCATCACTAACACACACAAGAACACGTGTAACACACATACAATTGAGCAGGTGTTCACGGCGTGTCAGAACAGGTTAATTGCTCCCCTAATCTAACAATGAAATATTTTTACAATCTCAGACCTGTCCATTTACCCGTAACTTATAAAAATTCTACAAATTTTATATTTATTTAAATTAATGCCTAATACAGCGTATGGCTGTATCGTTGCAATACATCACTTCTATGTCCTAAAATTTATATTTAAAATCATTTAAATATTAATTAAATAAGTGGATACTTGAGTTCTGAAAAAATTATGTATCATCTAAAATGGTACCACCATGTCAGGTGGATTAAGACTATCCACAACCTTCGTGAGGAAGGACTGTACTTTTGGATAAAATGTCTGTAGGTTGAATGAAGAGCTAACTTAAGGTAGTTGCGATCTGATTCCTGTAATGAAATTGGACTCTCGCTGCGAGGGGCCGAGGGATGTCTATAGTGTTATCAAAGTCTTTCCTGTCAATACTATACTAGTCATTTTCTTTTTTAAATTTGAGTCTTGATTTCTTTCTTTCCATTTGTCTTCTGATTTCCTGAATGACTATTCTGCCCGTATAATTACAAATTTCTCAGCAAAACATTTCTTCCTTAATACGTTTGTGTCTCCTGTTTAACACCCACCATTCTGATCCATGTCATAACGCTATATTCCACACAGGCTAGTAAATAACTAGCCATCAGGGAGGTCAAAATATTTTCAAGGAGGGGCAAACAATTTTCCAAAGGAGAAAAATATTTATATATTTTTCATACATACACACATGCACATATTAGTTTATAATTCTCATATCATAATAGAAATAAGTACACAGATAGTATTAATTGCTTAATGCAACAACACTGCCCAGCACAGGAAGCAAATCGATGTCCACCTTTTTGGCTTGCACGCGTTGTGTTAGTGTGGGTTTCGGAACTTTCCATTTAAAAAGCATGCAAACATAAGAAAATAAACATGAGTGAGGCCAGAAATAACACGAATTTTGTGTGTGTGTGTGTGTGTGTGTGTGTGTGTGTGTGTGTGTGTTGTGTGTCCTGCCGGCCTTCTTATTGCGATAATCACAATAATAAAACTTTCAAAAAGTAAACATTACATAATTGAGATATGCTTGCCTGCCAGGAATGATATATTTTCACTCATTTAAATTAAAATGAAAAATATAGAATTTTGTTAAATTGAAATGCAATGTCCAGAGAAACTACTTCTTTGTTGTCAATAATGTAGGACATATATAAGACTTATAAAAAATTACCTCCTCCATCATCTACCATTTTAATTTATAAAACAAATTACCCCCTCCCCCTTCAACAAAACTTTTTATTTATAGATATTTTATCTACCTTTCTACAGTGGATTATTATGACCTTCTTTTCAGGATATTTTATTTATAAAATTAAGCACTTTACTCTTGTTAAAACGTGAAATGTTGCAGGTAAACTACCCCTTTCCCTTAACCGATCTTCACCAAAAACAATAGATCTTGAGAATTCTACAATTCAGGACTGTATGCAAAATATTATTTGATTCTGTTTCATTTGCGGCTCTTATCGTTTGCCAAAAAAATCTACAGATAGACACACAGACACTTTTCAAAAAATGACTTTTTTTCATATTTTGTTGGTAGTATGTATGGTATGGTCATGTATGGTTCTCCATACCAATATTTTACTTCCATGTTCTAAGATTTATATTTAAAATCATTTTCGAAATGAAATATTTCCATAGAAACTACTTCTTTCTACTTACTGCTACAGCCTTAACCACAGTACTGTGGTCACTAACGTATACCACCTCACGTTATCGCCAACGTTAACAACACGTTCTATGCCGTTTACAGAATGCTGAATCACAGGCTACCACCTCGGAATTAGAGAAAAATGTTGTCACTCTTAGGGAGCAAGTGGCGATGGCATTGCGGGAGTTTTCTCTCGGCCAGCGTCGCCACGTAGATCCGAATTCCGGTTCTTCTTCTTCTTCTGTTGAGACGGCAGCCAGGGTGGAACCCCCTGTGCATGTTCCTGCCTTTTCCGATATGGCCACCGCAAGCTATCACAAGCTTCCTAACCCACTGTCGGATGTCATTCAGCGTCTCCCAGTTGTTGATGGTCTGGATCCTGAGGCGCTTTTGAGATTCTTGCGCGTATTTTTTCAGTTGGCCGATTTCCCTGGGCTGTCGGAGCGGACTTTGCTTGAGCTCAGTTACCCGTACTGTCGGGGATCTATGGCTGAGCGCGTGACAAGTACCCTTAGGGATGGTCGTGGCATAGACCATTTCCATCGGGAAGTCCTGGACGCTTTCGTACCGGGAAGGTTACACGACCGGTTACGACACAAACATTTCTATAGAGTTCAAGCAAGCGGAGAGTCCCTTGTTCATTTCATTTCCAGTGTTAAAGACGCGGCCCGGATCCTGAGGCTGGGGTTGTCAGAGTCTGATGTCATTCATACTATTTTGCAGGGCGTGACGCCGGAGGAACGGTCACGTTTGACATTCGCTGCCCGTCCCCAAAGTTTTATTGATTTAGACCGGCTGTGCGCCGAGTCGACCACTATACAGGGTAATGACGATATTAGAGCCCGCGAGGCTAGGAGGCGTTCAGAACGCCCTAATTTTGAGCGACGAGTCAGGCAGCCCGGGTCTTGGGGTCCTAGGCCTGCGCCGGTTCAGAGCTGTGAAGTACGAGAATTATTCTGTTCTAGGTGTCATAGAGCCGGTCACGTCGCGCGCTATTGTAACGATGCTAGACAGCGTCAAGGGACTTCCCGAAAAGGTAACCTTTCAAAAAACGTAAATTCTCGGGGAAGATAAGTCGGGAGTGGTCTTCCCCGTTAGGCCGTTCTCTTCCGGTTTCACTTAACCCCAGGCGGATAGCTAATCCCGGGTCATCCGGCTCCAAGGTCCTGCGAACTGTCCCCAACTACAGTTCAGTATGCCCCTTCCTGTTGGTCGAGTTGAAAAAGGGTCAGCTCAGAGCCTTGGTTGACTCTGGATCAGCCCGATCCATAATTTCATCTAGAGTATGTGAGGACCTTGAACAACAGGGCTTACTATTAGGGTCGGATCGGTCTTCCGTGGTATGCTGGACTGCATCGCGGGAAATTCTGCCCATCTCCCAGGTGGTTTCCCTGAGTATTAAAATCGAGTGTTTTTCATGGGTGTGGCGATTTTTGGTTTCTCCGGCTCTGGGAGTCGACTGCATTGTGGGTGCCGATTTCATCTCCAAGAGTGGTCTCGTTTTAGATCTTCAAGCGCACCACTGTTATTTTAAATTCAATCGGGAGGTTGTCATTCCTTTCCTTGGGTACCAGGGAGCTAAGGGAGGTGTCCAAGAGGTTGTGTGTCCCGATTCAGAAAGAGACCATCTCACCCCGTCCCAGAGGCATGCTTTAGATCATTTGTGTGAGCAGTTCCCCACTGTATTAACTCCCAACCTGGGGCTCACACATCTTTTGGAATATAAGATCCGTTTAACGGACTCCGCCGTAGTACGCTCACACCCATACAAATTCGCCCCTCCAAAGATGGATGTCCTAAGAGAGAAGGTTCAAGAGTTGCTTAAACAAGGGGTCATTGAACCTTCCAACTCTAGTTATGCAAGTCCAGCATTTCTGGTGCCCAAGCCTGGAGGTAAACAGCGAATGGTCATTGACTATCGCAAACTCAATGCTAATATTGAGGTGGATTCAGTTCCTCTTCCCGATTTACATTCCGCGTTCGATTGGTTTAGTGGGGCCAGGTACTTCACCATCTTTGACCTCAATGCCGCTTATCATCAGATTCCTCTGTCTAAGGAAAGCCGCCCTTATACGGCATTCTGTGTGCCATGGAATCTTTATCAATATACTAGGGTACCCATGGGTCTGGCAGTGGGGGCTCAAACCCTTACGCGACTACTTGACACTGTATTCCATGACGTAAAATTTAAATTCATCTTTAATTATCTTGATGACCTCTTGGTCTACAGTAAAACGTTCGAGGAGCATCTGGGTCACCTGAGAGAGGTGATGTGCCGATTGAGGAGTGCTGGCCTCACTATCAATCCAGACAAGGTAAAGTTTGCACAAAGGAGTATTTCGTTTTTAGGGCATCTCGTCTCATATGGGGGTGTGACGGTCGACCCGGAGAGGACACAAGGCATCCGGGATTTTCCTCCCCCTAGGGATGCGAAAGGTGTTGCCAGATTTGTTGGCATGGTCAATTTTTACCGTAGATTTATCCCTAATGCCGCGGAGATTGCTGTACCTTTAAACGAACCCAGGAAAAAGGGTACCAAATTTGTATGGGGAGAGAGGCAACAGCGGGCCTTTGATACCCTCAAGGAGGCGATCGTCTCTCCCCCTGTGTTGAGGATGCCTGATTTTTCAAAAAAATTCATTTTGCAAACGGACGCGAGTTCTGTTGCGCTCGGGGCGGTTCTGTCCCAGGAAGTCGATGGTGCTAGGCAGCCGGTGGCATTTATATCCCGGACCTTGACCCAACAAGAGAGGAAGTCTTCAGTGTATGAACTAGAGTGTCTTGCTGTTGTGTACGCTCTAGATAAGTTCAGGCGTTTCTTGGAACACGCTGAGTTCCTGTTGGAGACCGATAATCAGGCTCTCTCCTGGCTTCTCGCTCATCCCCGGCAGCTGGGTAAAATAGGGCGTTGGGTGGTCAAGATCTCATCCTTTAAATTCAAAGTGCAACACATCAGGGGAACACAAAATGTTGTTGCAGACGCCTTGTCACGTATGTTCTCCCAACCCAGCGAGGCCAATTCTGAGCAACCCTGTTCCGTTCTGCTGGATTTTCCTTTGGCTTTTACTGATGTGTTACCCCATCAGTTAAATGATGAAGAGTTGGGTCCTATCATCCAACACCTAAAAGAGGGTAACGTGCAGGTACCATATTTTCTGTCCAAGGGCGTCCTGTGCTGCCGAGAACGAAAAGGACGTGCCCCGAAGGTTGTGCTGCCTAGCAAGCTCGTGCCAATGGTCTTCAGCTACTATCATGATTCCCCAATAGGTGGCCATAAGGGAATTTCGAAGACCATTTCCAGTATTAGGAGGCATTTCATCTGGAAGGGCATGGACAGGGACATCGCGGCTCGTGTGAAAGCATGTCATCTCTGTGGCTTGAGCAAGCCTGCTCAAAACACTAAATTGGGTCTATTGTCATCTGATGTGGCGAGCAAACCCATGGAGAAGTTACACATAGACTACGTGGGACCTTTCCCTCGTAGCAAGTCAGGTAATGCTTACCTACTTGTTTGCGTGGATGCTTTTTCCAAGTTTGTCTGGCTACTGCCCTTACGACAGGCAAACACTCGCTCAACTATCCTTATGCTACAGACCCATGTCTTTCAGCATTTCGGTTTTCCGTCCACCATTGTCTCTGACAATGGACCACAGTTCATTTCAAAAGATTTCCGGCGAATGTGTTTCGCTAACGGCATCAAACATGTGACCACTTCCCCGTACTACCCTCAACCGTCCCACGCGGAGAGATTTAACCGGAATCTCCGTTCAGCGCTTATCGCCTATCATGCTGAACAACAGGATTGTTGGGACCAAAACTTAAAGTGGTTGCAATTGGCATTTAACACGGCCCTACACGAGAGTCACAAGGCCGTACCCTTTGAAGTCATGTTTGGGTTCTCGCCGAGTTTGCCGTTGGACAATTTGTGGCACATTGATGATCTTCTGCCGAACGATCCTGAGGTCACGACTGTGGACAGATGGCGGGAGGTCCGGAGGAATTTGCTTCGTGCGCACGAACGCGTCCGTAGTCGCTACAATCAGGGGCGAATTCCGAACCCATTTAAGATTGGCGACTTGGTCTACTGTCAGAGCCATCCGATCAGCTCAGCCATAAATAGGAGGGCCGCTAAACTATGTTATCGTTGGTCGGGACCATACCGCATTCTTCGGTTTGTGTCGCCCGTCACAGTGAAATTGGGTGATCCCGGAGGGGATGTTGAAAGAGTAACCACTCATATTTCGAAGCTAAAGTTTTGCCATAGGGCATGAGTTAGGGATGACAGTTAGGCCCATAAAAAAAAAGGGGGGAATACTATTTGGGGTTCCTGGATCTCAGTTATTGGAATTGGGAGGCCTTGGTGGTCAGTACTCAAAGCGGGATCCTGCGATTCTTCTCTTTCTCCTGTTCTTTTCTGTCTCTTATATCTGCATGCGGACCAGGGCCCGGCGAGCATGCAGGACTCACACTTACATCTTCTCTTTCAGACACACACTCACTAACTCACACCTCTTCCTTCTGCCTTTTCGTTTTCCTGTGTTACTGAACTCACCAAGAGCGTTTTAGAATCCGAGATTTTCCAGGTTTCCCGCAGCCGTCGTGCTTGAGGACTTGTTTGTTTTGGGTCAACCATGTTGCCCTTTTGGGGTGAGGGTGTGCCGAACTGGCTTCGGCAACGTATTATTAGTATTTTAAAAACGAGCGCCGCTAACGTCACGCAAGGCCACACTGTTACGATAGTTTGTTGCCGGTCGGTTATACACACAAACGGTTGTGCAGCTACGCAATACAGCTGGCGCTGCCAATGAGCTGTGTCTGTACATTCCTGCATTCGGAGGTTACTTGGCTGGACCGAAACGTTGTATCGGCCTCATTTCTGCTTGATCCTCCAACCTGTTCATCTGGTCTCGGCTGGCGGCAAACTTCTATCCAGGACTTCCGAACCTATCACTATGATAGGCTACATAAAGTGTTGTTCCAGGTGCTCGACCAAGGGCGAGATGGGTGTCAGGGGTGGAAGAACATCTGTCCACCCTAATGGCAGAGACGATCTTATAGCCACAATGCCGTCAGTCGAGGACTTTTCCAATGCTAAGCTGCACCAGGGACTTGTGACACGACTGTGACATCACTGATCCGCGCCTATACGAACTAAGTACACCGGACAATCCAGGTGGGAAAATTCTGATTATCTATTTCTCTCTCTCTCCACAACATGTGAATGCACAGAAGCCACCAGAAGCTCACTCGTGAAGTTCTGAACATTATACACTAGCACAAACTCTCGTGTTCAATTATGGTATTGCATGTGTGAACATTACCACAGTACACCTAATGAAGTATCTTATAACTGTATAATGTGTAAGAAGTTACACACATACACACACATCCGCAGTTTGCTGTAAGATCTAACTTTCATCTAATTAAGACCATTAGGGAGTTAATTATCTCGTGCTATCATGTCATCTGGTCATGGCTGATTTCTAATAACGTAGCGGGGGTTGTCTGATGCTGTAGATGAGAAACGATTTTCTTTCACACACATACTTAACGCTTAATGATTAAGGTAAGGGGTCGTTTGGCTGGTTGAGTTTCGGGGCGGTCACTTACATTCTCTGGTGTGAACTATGCTTGTGAATATGCTGGCAAATCTATGCTTAGGAGCTGAGATATTCCATTTACGTTGTCATTTATATTTGTATCTATCTATACATATTAGGGTTCCTTCATTTACTGTAGTTGGAATGGGTTTATGAGGAGGTTAGTGTTGAAATGAGGGATGTTTTGTTATTCATGTCGTATATGTGTTTGTGTGTGTAATTTTACTATATATATATTTTTTGGGGGGAATATGTAACGGATTTAAAAAAGAGAATAACCATAAATGTGCTTACTGAGACAACAGGCTAGCCTATTTGATATTATACAACACTGATGGATTAGTATTGCTTTATGAATGAGATTATTACTAACTCTGACTCATACATAATCAGGCAGAAATTTTTGCAATTAGTTTAATATCAACTCACTTACTTTGTGACATTATGAATTAATGGATATACATATATATATATATAATTCTGCCTTTAATGGTGTGCTCACACAATCACGAACTTGTCATGTATGTAAAATCTTGCAGGTTGAATAAAGCACACGCTTGTTGGTTAAAAGAGTTTTTCATTTACAAGTCCTGTCATTCACCTGGGGGGACATGTCTGTAATTGTATTTGGGCCTTGCACACTTTTGCTTCCTCTAGGTTTTTTTACCTAGTTCTAAATATGATGTCTCTCCCCTTTTACAAAAAAAAAACTTAATAAAAATAAAATTAAATAAAATTCCAAAAAAAAATTACAAAACTTAGAAAAATAAAAGGGGGGTTTCAGTATGCAAAATATTATTTGATTCTGTTTGAATTTGCGGCTCTTATCGTTTGCCAAAAAAATCTACAGATAGACACACAGACACTTTTCAAAAAATGACTTTTTTTCATATTTTGTTGGTAGTATGTATGGTATGGTCATGTATGGTTCTCCATACCAATATTTTACTTCCATGTTCTAAGATTTATATTTAAAATCATTTTCGAAATGAAATATTTCCATAGAAACTACTTCTTTCTACTTACTGCTACAGCCTTAACCACAGTACTGTGGTCACTAACGTATACCACCTCACGTTATCGCACTCGTTTTTCACTGATGTTGGAAGTCGATGGCACTGCTGAAACGTCTGGTTTTGCAGAAAACATTGGCCTACGGCCAAACAGGACGGGAAGGAATTTTAACAACAAACTACTTCTTTGTTGCTGATAACGTAGTACATATATATAGAAAATTATCCCCTCCCCCTTCAACTATAATTTTCATTTATAGAAAATTACCCCCACACCATTCAACTAGCCTCTTCATTTATAGATATTTCATCTACGTTTCTACAATGGATTATTAAGATCTTCTTATCAGGATACTTTATTTAACAAAATTAAATATTTTACTCATGTTAGAACAAAAAATGTTACCAGTAAACTACCCTTTCCCTGCAACCGATCTTCACCAATATCAATAGACTTTGAGTCGTCTACAACTCAGGCACATATGTAAAAGATTATTTGATTCTGTTTGAATTTACGGCAGTTATCGTTCATCATGAAATATTTCTTTTGTTTCAACATAAAATGTTGCTGGTAAACTACCCCTTTCCCTTAACCGATCTTCACCAAAATCAACATGCCTTGAGATCTCTACAATGTAGGGTTGTATGCAAAACATTATTTGATTATGTTTGAATTTACGGCAATTATCATTCCTCATAGAAAAAATTACCCTTTTTAAAACATAAAACGTTGCTGGTAAACTACCCCTTTCTCTTAACTGATCGTCATCAAAATCAATAAGTCTTGAGTCCTCTATAATTCAGGGATGCATGCAAAACATTATTTGATTATGTTCGTATATGCGGCAGTTATCATTCGTCATAGAAACAATTACTCTTGTTAAGACATTAAATGTGGCTGGTAAACTACCCCTTTCCCTTAACCAATCTTCACCAAAATCAATGGGCCTTCAGTTCTTTACAATTGAGGAACGTATGCAAGAAATTATTTGATTCTGTTTGAATGTGCGGCAGTTATCGTTCTTCATATAAAAAATTACCGTTGTTAAAACATAAAATGTTGCTGGTAACAACCCCTTTCCCTTAACCGATCTCCACCAAAAACAATAGGTCTTGAGAACTCTGCAATTCAGGGCTGTCTGCAAAACATTATTTGATTCTGTTTGAATTTCCGGCTCTTATCGTTTGCCAAACAAAAATCTACAGACAGACACACACAGACACTTTTCAAAAAATTACTTTTTTCATGTTTTGAGGGTAGTACAATCAGAATCTGCAATTATCTCGAACACGATTTTTTTTGCCATCACCATACTTCCATTTCCTTATGGAACATGGAAGTAAAATCAGTATTATAATAATGATTGATAGTTTTCCTGTATGCATAGAACAATTTTAAGTCGTATAGCCTATATTATATATTAGAATTTAGTTTCTCCTGCAAGTAATGTGTTATGTTTTTGTTTTTCAATACCATTTCAATATAGTTATTTAACCACTTCAATTTATTAGGCGTGGGCAGCACTTTATGACGAGTGAAAGGAAGATTAGTGCTGGAAGTTAGGGCTGATTTTAATGTTTATTCTCAAAGTGTTTTTACTTCCTATTCCCCTAAACAAAGAAGAAACAGACAAAGAAAGAAATATAATATACCAAATTGGTTATGAAAATGGATACAATAAAAATACTGTAAACAAAATAGAAAATAAAATCAAATATAAAATAAAAACTGAACAATTAACTGAAGAATTAATCAATATGAACAACACATAAATAATAACAACAACAAAAAATGGGCCACATTCACATACATAAATAATAAAATGACAATGACAAAACTAACAAAACTATTTAAAAACACCGATATAAAAATAGCTTACAAAACTAATAAAAATAATTTACAAAAACTAAATAACCCACACAACAAAGGTAATACAACAACTAACGGTATATACAAAATTGAATGCCAAGATTGCAATAAATGTTACATAGGACAAACAAAAAAACATCTGAAAAAACGTTATTTTGAACATCTAAATGCATACAAAAAACCAGAAATATATAAATCCAATTTGGCCACACATCTAATAAACACGTGACATGAATTCCCAGACATAACCAATGTGACACTAATAAAACATATACCACACAAAGGGACCATCATGAACATTTGGGAAAATTTACAAATATACAAACATAAAACACTAAACAAACTAATACCTGAACAAATACAATCAATACAAAACATGACACAATATTCAAAGCACTCAACATCGAAACTACACAAAACACTAATACATACACCACAATCACACACAATAATACCACTTTAAAATACCAGAGACCAACAAGAAACCAAAATAGCATCCAGCCAACAGACAAATACTTCACCAGATGCAAGATCACGAAGGCTGAGGATGAGAACACAAGAGTTCTCAAAACATGTTCCAAATAAGGGAAAAATAACATCTTGAGGTAAAATAAATATACATTTTAAATATTTTATATATATCAAGAAACGAACTGTAGCAGAAAGTGATTGAACATGTAAATATGTAGGCTACTTGTTTCAATGTAAATCATAGCGTAAGGTGTATAACTGATCTGATAATGCAATGTTATATATAAAAAGATGCTGTATCTATACACACAAATTGTTTCTATTAAATAAAAATCATATATTTGGCGACTTTAAAATTGATTCTGATATTAAAAATAAGCTTAGATGGTGAGAATGTTTATAATAATGTTTTAAGCAAGTATTTACAACATGTTTGATTGTACTACTACTCAGGAGGAAGTGCATCGTATGTTTGATATATCAATTTATCTAAATATCGCACTGGTACATAAGCTACACCTATCTGTATCAAAGATAGATATGCTTTAATGAATTAGTTTGTTTATTATACCAAAGCAGTTGATTGTTATATAACCTCTGAGCAAGCAGAATATTATTGACTAATCACAATAAAACTGTAATGTATGTGTGTTGGAGTTAAACACTAGTTTCTAAAAACAGTTTTCTGCTGTATAGTGATTATGATCCTATCTTTCATTTTTAAATATATATTTTAAAATGTTTGCAAAATTGGATTGTTGAGTTCACAAATTAAATGTGCAGTGTAAATGATCATTGCCCATTAAGTGATCATTATATGAAATATGTATACTATTATATTCAAAGCTAATAAGCATATAAAATAAAAAAACAAATCTATAAAATTTCTATAAAATCTAAACCTAGATTTCTATTGGCTCATTTAAGGTTGTGAAGGCTTCATTATATCAAAACATAGAGACAAAAATTATCTAATTTAGAATTAAAAAATCGGTATATACTACAACAACATACACAGCACAATTACAATCTAACAATTACAGTCTCACATTGGAAGCGACAAAATTATATAACGAATTTATATGTAATTTCGATATACTGGAAATTATGCAGGTTGTATAATGATACCAGGTGTAACTATAATAAGAGTATTTTATTTATCAGTATTTAAAACTCATATCTATTATTTACTCAATATTATAATTATTCAAAAACATCATTAATAATTGTCGGTCACAATATTGCTCATTATTAAATGTTTATATCTTATGATATGCAACATTACACATATTTAAAAAAATCTCTTATATCTAAACATGTTAATAATCTTATATTTAGACATGTTAATAAATTGGTTTATTAATTAAATATAAAATTAAAATGTTTTTATGAAATAAATTTTCTTAACTCAGATCTGACCTCTACTCGCTCAGTCTGTACCAATGTTTAAAATTCAATTTAAAATTATATTAATTGCTTGTAGACTGGCATTTGTTTAAAATTCAACTTTAAATTAATCTTTTCTATGATTCAAATATCAAATAAATTTACTATTTATTTTGATAATAACTCTACTCTCTCTACTTTAAATTCTCTTTCATTTATCAATTCTTTTTATATGCGATCGCTCATTCTTACGACTAAACATTTATCTACATTTTAAAATATTATTACTAAGTATAAATTTTTCTTTTTTTTAATTTACTGTCTTTTGATATAGTCTTTATGAGCTCTTTTTCTTTTTTAAAAATCATTTAAAAATGCATTACGCATGTCACCTCGAGTTCTGATGATCTTACGAATTGTTGTCTGGGGTCCAGCGTTGTCCAGAGTTAGTTTTCCATTCCTCCTGTCGTGGCGTGGTCCTGGATACGTCTAGAGTCCAGCGTCGCTCTCCAGCAATGTGTCCCTGGATACATCTAGAGTCCAGCGTCGCTCTCCACCAGTGTGTTCCTGGATACGTCTAGAGTCCAGCGTCGCTCTCCAGCAGTGTGTATACTCTTGGTAGACTTATGATTTCAGTATTTACTTTTTCTGGAATATTGTTGTGAATTTAATGAACGTTATTTCTTTCGTTACTGCGACTTGTAATAGAAATAAAAATAAAACTGTTTTGCCGACGGGCATCATGTCCGACTGCAACTGTGTCTTGAAATGAAGAGAAGGGTTTTTGGTCGAACCCTTAATTTATACCTTCTCGAGATTCCACGCCAGTTGGCTCCAAAATCGTCCTGTCGATACCTGCATATCTCGTGACAGCCCCCACTCACGAACCTTTTCATCTATTTGCAATTATTAGCAAATAGCAATGTTTTGCACGGAATTAAGATATCACAAATCATAGCTATTTCGATTAAGCACTCACTATATTAATTTGAGCATCTTAGGGTAATTTGCGTATTTTTTAGCAGGTTTATTTTGCACTGACTTCGCATAACGTGTTCTATTAACTTCATCTTTTCACTGGGGATAACTATAAATTTAACACACACTTTGGTGCTTTTGGTTTGATCATACACTAATTAGTTTTCGCACAGTGAATTTAAATAGTTATTTTATTAATTACTTGGGGCGGGTTGCTGAGATTCCTGTCTTTGCATGCATCACTAACACACACAAGAACACGTGTAACACACATACAATTGAGCAGGTGTTCACGGCGTGTCAGAACAGGTTAATTGCTCCCCTAATCTAACAATGAAATATTTTTACAATCTCAGACCTGTCCATTTACCCGTAACTTATAAAAATTCTACAAATTTTATATTTATTTAAATTAATGCCTAATACAGCGTATGGCTGTATCGTTGCAATACATCACTTCTATGTCCTAAAATTTATATTTAAGATCATTTAAATATTAATTAAATAAGTGGATACTTGAGTTCTGAAAAAATTATGTATCATCTAAAATGGTACCACCATGTCAGGTGGATTAAGACTATCCACAACCTTCATGAGGAAGGACTGTACTTTTGGATAAAATGTCTGTAGGTTGAATGAAGAGCTAACTTAAGGTAGTTGTGATCTGATTCCTGTAATGAAATTGGACTCTCGCTGCGAGGGGCCGAGGGATGTCTATAGTGTTATCAAAGTCTTTCCTGTCAATACTATACTAGTCATTTTCTTTTTTAAATTTGAGTCTTGATTTCTTTCTTTCCATTTGTCTTCTGATTTCCTGAATGACTATTCTGCCCGTATAATTACAAATTTCTCAGCAAAACATTTCTTCCTTAATACGTTTGTGTCTCCTGTTTAACACCCACCATTCTGATCCATGTCATAACGCTATATTCCACACAGGCTAGTAAATAACTAGCCATCAGGGAGGTCAAAATATTTTCAAGGAGGGGCAAACAATTTTCCAAAGGAGAAAAATATTTATATATTTTTCATACATACACACATGCACATATTAGTTTATAATTCTCATATCATAATAGAAATAAGTACACAGATAGTATTAATTGCTTAATGCAACAACACTGCCCAGCACAGGAAGCAAATCGATGTCCACCTTTTTGGCTTGCACGTGTTGTGTTAGTGTGGGTTTCGGCACTTTCCATTTAAAAAGCATGCAAACATAAGAAAATAAACATGAGTGAGGCGAGGCCAGAAATAACACGAATTTTGTGTGTGTGTGTGTGTGTGTGTGTGTGTGTGTGTGTGTGTGTGTTGTGTGTCCTGCCGGCCTTCTTATTGCGATAATCACAATAATAAAACTTTCAAAAAGTAAACATTACATAATTGAGATATGCTTGCCTGCCAGGAATGATATATTTTCACTCATTTAAATTAAAATGAAAAATATAGAATTTTGTTAAATTGAAATGCAATGTCCAGAGAAACTACTTCTTTGTTGTCAATAACGTAGGACATATATAAGACTTATAAAAAATTACCTCCTCCATCATCTACCATTTTAATTTATAAAACAAATTACCCCCTCCCCCCGTCAACAAAACTTTTTATTTATAGATATTTCATCTACCTTTCTACAGTGGATTATTATGACCTTCTTTTCAGGATACTTTATTTATAAAATTAAGCACTTTACTCTTGTTAAAACGTGAAATGTTGCTGGTAAACTACCCCTTTCCCTTAACCGATCTTCACCAAAAACAATAGATCTTGAGAATTCTACAATTCAGGACTGTATGCAAAATATTATTTGATTCTGTTTGAATTTGCGGCTCTTATCGTTTGCCAAAAAAATCTACAGGGAGACACACAGACACTTTTCAAAAAATGACTTTTTTTCATATTTTGTTGGTAGTATGTATGGTATGGTCATGTATGGTTCTCCATACCAATATTTTACTTCCATGTTCTAAGATTTATATTTAAAATCATTTTCGAAATGAAATATTTCCATAGAAACTACTTCTTTCTACTTACTGCTACAGCCTTAACCACAGTACTGTGGTCACTAACGTATACCACCTCACGTTATCGCACTCGTTTTTCACTGATGATGGAAGTCGATGGCACTGCTGAAACGTCTGGTTTTGCAGAAAACATTGGCCTACGGCCAAACAGGACGGGAAGGAATTTTAACAACAAACTACTTCTTTGTTGCTGATAACGTAGTACATATATATAGAAAATTATCCCCTCCCCCTTCAACTATAATTTTCATTTATAGAAAATTACCCCCACACCATTCAACTAGCCTCTTCATTTATAGATATTTCATCTACGTTTCTACAATGGATTATTAAGATCTTCTTATCAGGATACTTTATTTAACAAAATTAAATATTTTACTCATGTTAGAACAAAAAATGTTACCAGTAAACTACCCTTTCCCTGCAACCGATCTTCACCAAAATCAATAGACTTTGAGTCGTCTACAACTCAGGCACATATGTAAAAGATTATTTGATTCTGTTTGAATTTACGGCAGTTATCGTTCATCATGAAATATTTCTTTTGTTTCAACATAAAATGTTGCTGGTAAACTACCCCTTTCCCTTAACCGATCTTCACCAAAATCAACATGCCTTGAGATCTCTACAATGTAGGGTTGTATGCAAAACATTATTTGATTATGTTTGAATTTACGGCAATTATCATTCCTCATAGAAAAAATTACCCTTTTTAAAACATAAAACGTTGCTGGTAAACTACCCCTTTCTCTTAACTGATCGTCATCAAAATCAATAAGTCTTGAGTCCTCTATAATTCAGGGATGCATGCAAAACATTATTTGATTATGTTCGTATATGCGGCAGTTATCATTCGTCATAGAAACAATTACTCTTGTTAAGACATTAAATGTGGCTGGTAAACTACCCCTTTCCCTTAACCAATCTTCACCAAAATCAATGGGCCTTCAGTTCTTTACAATTGAGGAACGTATGCAAGAAATTATTTGATTCTGTTTGAATGTGCGGCAGTTATCGTTCTTCATATAAAAAATTACCGTTGTTAAAACATAAAATGTTGCTGGTAACAACCCCTTCCCCTTAACCGATCTCCACCAAAAACAATAGGTCTTGAGGACTCTGCAATTCAGGGCTGTCTGTAAAACATTATTTGATTCTGTTTGAATTTCCGGCTCTTATCGTTTGCCAAACAAAAATCTACAGACAGACACACACAGACACTTTTCAAAAAATTACTTTTTTTCATGTTTTGAGGGTAGTACAATCAGAATCTGCAATTATCTCGAACACGATTTTTTTTGCCATCACCATACTTCCATTTCCTTATGGAACATGGAAGTAAAATCAGTATTATAATAATGATTGTTAGTTTTCCTGTATGCATAGAACAATTTTAAGTCGTATAGCCTATATTATATATTAGAATTTAGTTTCTACTGCAAGTAATGTGTTATGTTTTTGTTTTTCAATACCATTTCAATATAGTTATTTAACCACTTCAATTTATAAGGCGTGGGCAGCACTTTATGACGAGTGAAAGGAAGATTAGTGCTGGAAGTTAGGGCTGATTTTAATGTTTATTCTCAAAGTGTTTTTACTTCCTATTCCCCTAAACAAAGAAGAAACAGACAAAGAAAGAAATATAATATACCAAATTGGTTATGAAAATGGATACAATAAAAATACTGTAAACAAAATAGAAAACAAAATCAAATATAAAATAAAAACTGAACAATTAACTGAAGAATTAATCAATATGAACAACACATAAATAATAACAACAACAAAAAATGGGCCACATTCACATACATAAATAATAAAATGACAATGACAAAGCTAACAAAACTATTTAAAAACACAGATATAAAAATAGCTTACAAAACTAATAAAAATAATTTACAAAAACTAAATAACCCACACAACAAAGGTAATACAACAACTAACGGTATATACAAAATTGAATGCCAAGATTGCAATAAATGTTACATAGGACAAACAAAAAAACATCTGAAAAAACTTTATTTTGAACATCTAAATGCATACAAAAAACCAGAAATATATAAATCCAATTTGGCCACACATCTAATAAACACGTGACATGAATTCCCAGACATAACCAATGTGACACTAATAAAACATATACCACACAAAGGGACCATCATGAACATTTGGGAAAATTTACAAATATACAAACATAAAACACTAAACAAACTAATACCTGAACAAATACAATCAATACAAAACATGACACAATATTCAAAGCACTCAACATCGAAACTACACAAAACACTAATACATACACCACAATCACACACAATAATACCACTTTAAAATACCAGAGACCAACAAGAAACCAAAATAGCATCCAGCCAACAGACAAATACTTCACCAGATGCAAGATCACGAAGGCTGAGGATGAGAACACAAGAGTTCTCAAAACATGTTCCAAATAAGGGAAAAATAACATCTTGAGGTAAAATAAATATACATTTTAAATATTTTATATATATCAAGAAACGAACTGTAGCAGAAAGTGATTGAACATGTAAATATGTAGGCTACTTGTTTCAATGTAAATCATAGCGTAAGGTGTATAACTGATCCGATAATGCAATGTTATATATAAAAAGATGCTGTATCTATACACACAAATTGTTTCTATTAAATAAAAATCATATATTTGGCGAATTTAAAATTGATTCTGATATTAAAAATAGGCTTAGATGGTGAGAATGTTTATAATAATGTTTTAAGCAAGTATTTACAACATTATCTTGTTATTGCATCCTCTTCTTTCACTTATTAATTTAATAATATATATATACTTTCACTTATGAACTTACTATTGTCACTTTCCAAATGTTTCAAGATGTTGTTTCTCTTCTTCAGTGGGTTGAGTACTAACTGTCGATTACAGAATAACCGTTACGGAATGGAGTGTGTGGTGGGGGTTGATGGTGGGAAGGGGTTGGCGCTGAAGTTCGAATTATGTGTGTGGATCAGTGTGTCAAATAGTGTATGTGATTTGTAATGTATCTGTTCATTTAATATGTTGTTTGGTTGTAGTGTGTGATATCTGTATATTTCAAATTGTTCAGCTGTGTTTAGTTTTCTACTTTTTGGTAAGTAGTGTAATATTTCCATGTTGTGTTCTATGTTTGTGTAGCTGTGGTTTTCGTTATGTAAATGTGTGGCAAATGTGGAATGTATGTAGTTTGTGGTGAGGGCTTTTAAATGTTCAGAAAACCTGGAAGAAAAAGATCTTCCCGTCTGGCCGATGTAGAATTGTTGACAATCATTGGAATTTAATTTGTAAACCCCTGTTTTGCTGTATGTGTCAATGTCTTTGTTAGTACTGTTTATGTGTTTTCTAATGGTGTTGTTGGTTCTGTAAGCTACTTTATAATTTTGTTTCCTAAATGTGTTTGCAATTTTATGTGTATTGGAATTGTAGTATGTAAGTGTTATGTATTTACTGGGTTGTGTGCTGTTGGTCAGATGTGTTTTACTTTTTGTGTTGAGGATTCGTTTATGTAGTTTATTTATTAATTCAGGGTTGTATCCGTTTTTGACTGCTATGTATTTAATTGTGTTTAATTCATCTTGGTGGTCATGTGTGTTTAGGGGTATTGACGTGAGCCTATGGAGCATGTAGTTGAAAGCTGCATGTTTGTGTTGAGTTGGGTGGTTGGATGTGTTGTGTATGACCATGTCTGATGTGGTGGGTTTTCTGTATATTTTGTATGTGTGTGTGTTGTTTGTTTTGGTGATTGTAAGGTCTAAAAAGTTTATGCTGTTGTTTAATTCTATTTCAAGTGTGAATTTTAATTTATGGTGTAAAGTGTTAATGTATTTATGGAAATTTTCATTTGTCTTTTGTTGCCGTTGTAAAGGAGTAAAATGTCGTCGACATACCTGTGCCAATATATTATTTTATCGGTGTATTTGTTGTTGTTCAGTATGTGTTTCTGTTCTATGGTGTGTATGAATATTTCTGCTAGTATACCTGATATAGGGGAGCCCATGGGTAGTCCATCTGTTTGTGTGTAATACATGCTATTGTGTGCAAAATAATTTTGATCTGTGATAATTTTAGTTAGATGGATGATCTCGTTTATGTGTGTTTCGGGTGTGTTATTTATTTTTAGTAATTGTTCTAATGTAATTATGGTTTCTTTTATGGGAACATTGGTGTATAGGTTTGTTATGTCGAATGAAGCGAGTGTGGAATTGTGGGGAATGTGTACATGTTGAGTTTTATTCACTAGATCTATATTATTTTTGACAGTGGTGTTGTTTGTTAAATTTATGCTATTTCTGATCAATTTATCTAAATGTCTAGCTATTTTGTGTGCAGGTGCTTGTGTGTTGTTTATAAGTGGTCTGATGGGAATGTTGGGTTTGTGTAATTTCGGTAGTGCATTTAGTGTAGGGGCTTTTGGTTTAATTTGTTTTAGATATTTGATGTTGTCAGGTGATACTATGTGTTTTGTGTTATTTAGGGTTTTGTTTATTTGTTTGTGATATTTAGGGGTGGGGTCTTTATTTAATTTAGTGATGTTGTTTTCCTTAAAAAATGTTTCAATTTTGTTATTTAAAGCCTGTTTTTCTATTATGACATTAATATTACCTTTGTCTGCTTTAAGTATTGTTAGGTTGTGTTCGTGTAATTTGTGTTTTATGTTTTTTAGTGTTTGGATTTCATTATTGTGTTGTTTATTTTCGTATTGTTGTGTGTGTTGTAATTTACGCTTTATTTCATAACGTATTGTATCATGGTCTTGGTTTAGTGTGTGTTGTATGGCTGTTTCAGCGTCTAGGACTATGTCACGTGTATGTTTACTATTACCGTTATTATTTGTATTGGTACCTAAATTGTGTTTTAGACCTTTATCTAAGAGGTTTATTTCTGCGTTAGTGAAATTGGTAGTCGTTGTATTTACAGTGCGTGTGTGAAATTTATGTGTCGGTGTCGGGACAGTTACATTCCGCTGAAACAGCCATACAACACACACTAAACCAAGACCATGATACAATACGTTATGAAATAAAGCGTAAATTACAACACACACAACAATACGAAAATAAACAACACAATAATGAAATCCAAACACTAAAAAACATAAAACACAAATTACACGAACACAACCTAACAATACTTAAAGCAGACAAAGGTAATATTAATGTCATAATAGAAAAACAGGCTTTAAATAACAAAATTGAAACATTTTTTAAGGAAAACAACATCACTAAATTAAATAAAGACCCCACCCCTAAATATCACAAACAAATAAACAAAACCCTAAATAACACAAAACACATAGTATCACCTGACAACATCAAATATCTAAAACAAATTAAACCAAAAGCCCCTACACTAAATGCACTACCGAAATTACACAAACCCAACATTCCCATCAGACCACTTATAAACAACACACAAGCACCTGCACACAAAATAGCTAGACATTTAGATAAATTGATCAGAAATAGCATAAATTTAACAAACAACACCACTGTCAAAAATAATATAGATCTAGTGAATAAAACTCAACATGTACACATTCCCCACAATTCCACACTCGCTTCATTCGACATAACAAACCTATACACCAATGTTCCCATAAAAGAAACCATAATTACATTAGAACAATTACTAAAAATAAATAACACACCCGAAACACACATAAACGAGATCATCCATCTAACTAAAATTATCACAGATCAAAATTATTTTGCACACAATAGCATGTATTACACACAAACAGATGGACTACCCATGGGCTCCCCTATATCAGGTATACTAGCAGAAATATTCATACACACCATAGAACAGAAACACATACTGAACAACAACAAATACACCGATAAAATAATATATTGGCACAGGTATGTCGACGACATTTTACTCCTTTACAACGGCAACAAAAGACAAATGAAAATTTCCATAAATACATTAACACTTTACACCATAAATTAAAATTCACACTTGAAATAGAATTAAACAACAGCATAAACGTTTTAGACCTTACAATCACCAAAACAAACAACACACACACATACAAAATATACAGAAAACCCACCACATCAGACATGGTCATACACAACACATCCAACCACCCAACTCAACACAAACATGCAGCTTTCAACTACATGCTCCATAGGCTCACGTCAATACCCCTAAACACACATGACCACCAAGATGAATTAAACACAATTAAATACATAGCAGTCAAAAACGGATACAACCCTGAATTAATAAATAAACTACATAAACGAATCCTCAACACAAAAAGTAAAACACATCTGACCAACAGCACACAACCCAGTAAATACATAACACTTACATACTACAATTCCAATACACATAAAATTGCAAACACATTTAGGAAACAAAATTATAAAGTAGCTTACAGAACCAACAACACCATTAGAAAACACATAAACAATACTAACAAAGACATTGACACATACAGCAAAACAGGGGTTTACAAATTAAATTCCAATGATTGTCAACAATTCTACATCGGCCAGACGGGAAGATCTTTTTCTTCCAGGTTTTCTGAACATTTAAAAGCCCTCACCACAAACTACATACATTCCACATTTGCCACACATTTACATAACGAAAACCACAGCTACACAAACATAGAACACAACATGGAAATATTACACTACTTACCAAAAAGTAGAAAACTAAACACAGCTGAACAATTTGAAATATACAGATATCACACACTACAACCAAACAACATATTAAATGAACAGATACATTACAAATCACATACACTATTTGACACACTGATCGACACACATAATTTGAACCTCAGCGCCAACCCCTTCCCACCATCAACCCCCACCACACACTCCATTCCGTAACGGTTATTCTGTAATCGACAGTTAGTACTCAACCCACTGAAGAAGAGAAACAACATCTTGAAACGTTTGGGAAGTGACAATAGTAAGTTCATAAGTGAAAGTATATATATATTATTAAATTTACAACATGTTTGGTTTTACTACTACTCAGGAGGAAGTGCATCGTATGTTTGATATATCAATTTATCTAAATATCGCACTGGTACATAAGCTACACCCATCTGTATCAAAGATAGATATGCTTTAATGAATTAGTTTGTTTATTATACCAAAGCAGTTGATTGTTATATAACCTCTGAGCAAGCAGAATATTATGGACTAATCACAATAAAACTGTAATGTTAGTGTGTTGGAGTTAAACACTAGTTTCTAAAAACAGTTTTCTGCTGTATAGTGATTATGATCCTATCTTTCATTTTTAAATATATATTTTAAAATGTTTTCAAAAGTGGATTGTTGAGTTCACAAATTAATTGTGCAGTGTAAATGATCATTGCCCATTAAGTGATCATTATATGTAGGCTGGCCATACGTCCCGTTTTGAACGGGACGGTCCCATTTTCATGAGGTTTTAAAAGCGTCCCGTTGGTTTGCCTGTTTGTCCCGTTTTTTCGGATTTTCCCCACTTCAAGAAACTTTGTACGTTAAAATACGTGATTTAGTGCTTCAAATAACAGTGGTGAAATAAATAGCGTTGTTAAATTCAATAACAATAATACAGTATTTGAATTCTGCAATGATACAGACAAAAATAGCTCAGTTCATCACTCGTTGGTCTTCGCCGCCGTCAGTTGTTTGTTGCCATTCGTCAGGTACACAAGCGCTACACCGACCATTACAGCCCTAAGTTAGTGAAAGTGAAGTTGTGTGTGTTTGATTTATATCTGAACAAAGTACAAACGTAAATCACAGAATAGTGCTTAATTCTTCAATGGAAAAGTTTTGCAGAAATATTTATAAAAACTTCAGTTAATTTTAAGTGAAGTGGGATTGTTTTGAGGTTATTTTAGTATATGTTTAGATTGTTACTAATGGCCTAATCACAGAAACGTTCCTGCGTTTTTAATGAAGACCTTCAAAGGGAATTTAAATTTATTAAAACGGACCCATCAACTTCAGACAAATCACGTGTTCTTTGCAAGACATGTGGGGTCCATTTCTCTGTTGCACATGGAGGAAGAAGTGACATTGCACAATACACCAGATCTCAGAAATATAAAGACGCTGAAAAATCCAAGAGTAGTTCATCCAATCTGGAAACTTTTTTTACAAAGAAGGAAGATAATGATAAAGTTTCAGCCCAAGAAGTGTTATTTGCTTACCACTCTATTGCACACGGGCATAGTTTTAGATCAAATAATTGCTTATCTAAACTTATAAAAAAACTGTATGAGCCTAAATACTCTTCAGGCAAAACTAAAAGTGAAGCGATTGTGTGTAGTGTTTTGGCACCATTTTCCTTAAGTGAAGTGGAAGCGGACTTAAAACAATGCAGTAGCGTCTCTTTAAGCTTAGATGCATCTAATAGGAAGGCAGAAAAATTATTTCCCATTCTGGTCCGCTACTTTTTACCACTTTCTGGTGTTCATGTCAAAATGATTCAGTTCACATCTTTGCCAGGGGAACTTCTGAAATTCAGAGCACCTTGCTTGAGGAATTAATCAGAAAAAAAAATTAGGAGAAAAGGTGGTAGCACTGTGCGCCGATAATACTAACACAAACTTTGGGGGTGTTAAAAGAAGAGGACAAAATAATGTTTGGCGTCGTATGCAAGCAAGCCTTGGGAAAGAAATAATTGGCATCGGGTGTGGGTCACATATTGTGCATAACTGTTTACAAACTGCTGTAGACTGTCTTCCCTTTGACATCGACGTTTTGCTGTGAAAGTGTACAAGTACTTTCATATTTACACCGTGAGGACGGAAGTGCTGAAGGACTTCTGCGAATTTGCTGGTGTGGAATATGCCAAATTGTTGGAACATGGAAACACCCGTTTTTTGGCTCTTGGTCCAGCAATTGACTGAATTATAAAGATATTTGGTGGCCTTAAGTCTTACTTTTCATCACAAGAAAAGTGTCTGCTGTGCTAAAACAGTTATTCGAGGATCCGTGTTTTGAGTTATGGCTGATGATTTCCTCAGCACAGATTCAGACCTTTGAAGAGGTCATTCTGAAAATTGAGAAAGACAACATCTCCGCAACTGAAGTGGCATGGCGTATTGACTCCCTGAAGAAACTGTTGCAGGGAAGGCAAACTGAGGGCTTTATCCCTACTGTTGTCAAAGAGAAACTGTTTAGTTTACAAGAAAGTGGAGAAGTCACACAAGAACATTTTATTGCTACAGTGAAAACCTTTTTTAAAAACTGTGTAGACTATCTTCAAAATTGGGAAACCAGCTGTGGTGGAGCTGAAAAACTTCAATGGGTTTTGCTGCAAACAATTCTGTCATGGAATGAGGTTCAAAATGGCCTAGCTTCGTTTTCGGCTAGTCAAATCAAACAGATTACAGAAAACCCCATTGAAGAAACCAAGCTGTTTGACCAGTGGCAGTGTGTAAAAGAAATAGTTTCTGAGAACCTACCAGAGTGGAATCGGGTCGCAGTTGACAAGACAAACTTACCAGTTGAAGAAAGATGGAAACAGATTTTCCACAAGATGCACAGCCAGAACATTCAATTTTACGTTATTTTGAAGGTTGTAGAATTCACTATGTGCCTACCTGGAACATCAGCTCCAGTGGAACGAGTTTTTTCAATAATGAACAACATGTGGTCATCAGAAACATCTCGGCTCCATATTTCAACTCTAAGTGCAATGTTGATGGTAAAAATAAACTTTGACCACTCATGTGAAGAGTTTTATCAAATATTCTACAAAAGATAAGCAGTTTCCAAAAGTATTTCTGGTATGAGGAGGCGTCAACGTCATCGTCATCAATTGCAGGACCATCAAAACCATAAATATTTGTTAAAATACATATACTACAACTGAAAAAGAACTTATGTTAATTTGAGCAAGCCATTCACTATACATGTTACATTTGATTAAAAATATGATGTTAACGTTTACTGTGTATTAAAATGTGTTTATTACAAATAAAAAAAATATAGGTATTAAACATTTTCTGCTAATTGTACATAATGTATGATTACTACATGTTTCATAAATAAAAAAAATAATGAAAGAGTGTTTTACTTTTATTTCATCATTTTAAACTTCTTAAATGAAAAAAGTGCACTTTCATGAAGTTGATTTCTAAATATTTATGGGACCCCACCCCCCACCACCACCGCCGGTTAAGTCACGGCTGTCCCGTTTTGGGCAAACTAAATTATGGCCAGCCTAATTATATGAAATATGTATACTATTATATTCAAAGCTAATAAGCATATAAAATAAAAAAACAAATCTATAAAATACCTAGATTTCTATTGGCTCATTGAAGGTTGTGAAGGCTTCATTATATCAAAACATAGAGACAAAAATTATCTAATTTAGAATTAAAAAATTGGTATATACATGACTTCTATGTCCTAAAATTTATATTTAAAATCATTTAAATATTAATTAAATAAGTGGATACTTGAGTTCTGAAAAAATTATGTATCAGCTAAAATGGTACCATGGTACCACCATGTCAGGTGGATTAAGACTATCCTCAACCTTCATTAGGAAGGACTGTACTTTTGGATAAGATGTCTGTAGGTCGAACGAAGAGCTAACTTAAGGTAGTTGCGATCTGATTCCTGTAATGAAATTGGACTCTCGCAGCGAGGGGCCGAAGGCTGTCTATAGTGTTATCCAAGTCTTTCCTGTCAATACTATACTAGTCATTTTCTTTTTTAAATTTGAGTCTTGATTTCTTTCTTTCCATTTGTCTTCTGATTTCCTGAATGACTATTCTGTTCACCTGTATAATTATAAATTTCTCAGCAAAACATTTCTTCCTTAATATGTTTGTGTCTCCTGTTTAACACCCACCATTTTGATCCATGTCATAACGCTATATTCCACAAAGGCTAGTAAATAACTAGCCATCAGGGAGGTCAAATTATTTTCAAGGAGAGGCAAACAATTTTCCAAAGGAGAAAAATATTTATATATTTTTCATACATACACACATGCACATATTAGTTTATAATTCTCATATCATAATAGAAATAAGTACACAGATTGTATTAATTGGTTTAATACAACAACACTGCCCAGCACAGGAAGCAAATCGATGTCCACGTTTTCGGCTTGCACGCGTTGAATTAGTGTGGGTTTCGGCCCTTTCCATTTAAAAAGCGTGCAAACATAAGAAAATAAACATGAGTGAAGCCAGAAATAACACGAATTTTGTGTGTGTGTGTGTGTGTGTGTGTGTATGTGTGTGTGTGTGTGTGTGTGTGTGTGTGTTGTGTGTGTTGTGTGTGTGTGTGTGTGTGTGTGTGTGTGTGTGTGTGTGTGTGTGTGTGTGTGTGTGTGTGTGTGTGTGTGTGTGTGTGTGTGTGTGTGTGTGTGTGTGTGTGTGTGTGTGTGTGTGTGTGTGTGTGTGTGTGTGTGTGTGTGTGTGTGTGTGTGTGTGTGTGTGTTGTTTGTCCTGCCGGCCTTTTTATTGCGGTAATCACAATAATAAAACTTTGGAAAAGTAAACATTATATAATTGAGATATGCTTGCCTGCCAGGAACGATATATTTTCACTCATACGTGATTTAAATTAAAATGAAAAATATAGAATTTTGTTAAAGTGAAATGAAATGTTTCCATAGAAACTACTTCTTTGTTGTCAATAACGTAGTACATATATAAGACTTATAAAAATTTACCTCCTCCATCAACTAACATTTTAATTTATAAAAAAAATTACCCCCTCTCCCCTTCAACTACACTTTTTATTTATAGATATTTCATCTACCTTTCTACAGTGGATTATTATTACCTTCTTTTCAGGATACTTTATTTATCAAAATTAAGCAATTTACTCGTGTTAAAACGTAAAATGTTGCAGGTAAACTACCCCTTTCCCTTAACCGATCTTCGCCAAAAGCAATAGGCCTTGAGTCCTCTACAATTCAGGGATGTATGCAAAACATTGTTTGATTCTGTATGAATTTGCGTCTGTTATCGTTTGCCATAGAAAATACCCTTGTTAAAACATAAAATGTTGCTGGCAAACTACCCCTTTCCCTTAACCGATCTTCACCAAAAACAATAGGTATTGAGAACTCAGCAATTCAGGGCTGTATGGGAAACCTTATTTGATTCTGTTTGCATTTGTGGCTGTTATCGTTTGCCATAGAAAAATATCGGTATGGAGAACCATACATGACTTCCATATTCTAAGATTTATATTTAAAATAATTTTCGAAATGAAATATTACCATAGAAACTACTTCTTTCTACTTACTGCTTCAGCCTTAACCACAGTACTGTGGTCACTAACGTATACCACCTCACGTTATCGCACTCGATTTTCACTGATGATGGAAGTCGATGGCATTGCCGAAACGTCTGGTTTTGTAGAAAACATTGGACTACGGCCAAATATCCCGGGAAGGAATTTTAACAAAAACTACTTCTTTGTTGCCAATAACGTTGTACACATATATATAAAAAATATGCATAAAATTAATGGCTTGTATAAGTTAATGATTGATCTCCATTAAGTAGTGCTCAAGTTTCCAAAGTTTTAATATTATGATGTCCGTAATTAAAACATCAGAGCAGGTTTAGTGTGAATGAGGGTACACTGTGGACAAAAATTTTCAACATTTCCTATTGAGCGTTGCTTAGAGTAAAGCTGCGAATCTACAGTGTATGTTTCACAGAACAAACACGCGAAAAAGAAGGAGCGCTCCGAAGTCACTCATGGACCCTCAGCATCTTGCAGAGGGTTCATTCCCTAAAGACGAAAAGTCTGTCTATGAATCGTTCCTCTGCAAACACGTGCAGTTACACTGCCCAGCGATCCACAGGAAGCAAATTGATGTCCATTTTTTCGGCTTGCACGCGTTATGTTGGTGTGGGTTTCGGCACTTTCCATTTAAAAAGCGTGCAAATGTAAGAAAATAAACATGAGTGAGGCCAGAAATAACGCGAATTTTGTGTGTGTGTGTGTGTGTTCCCTGCCTTTTTATTGCTGTAGTCATAACAATAAAATGGAAATGTAAACATTACATAACTGAGATATGCTTACCTGTCACGAACGATATATTATTTTATACATGTATATTAACTCATACATAATTTACATTAAAATGAAAAAATTATAATTTTATTCCCTGGCAACAAAACTAGTTTATTTTTAACAATTCCCATTGTTTGAAAAAATTTAAATGAATTTTCAAGTACTGTACTTTACTGTTGTTAAAACGTAAAAGGTTGCAGGTAAACTACCCCTTCTCCTTAACCAATCTTCACCAAAATCGAAAGTCCTTGAGATCTCTACAATTCAGAGACGTATGCAAAAACTTATTTGATTCTGTTTGAATTTGCGGCTGTTATCGTTTGCCATAGAAAATTACCCTTGATAAAAAAACGTTGCTGGTAAACTACCCCTTCCCCTTAACCGATCTTCACCAAAAACAATACGTCTTGAGTACTCTACAAATCAGGGCTGTATGCAAAAAATTATTTGATTCTGTTTGAATTTGCGGCTGTTATCGTTTGCCATACAAAATACCCTTGTTAAAAAAACGTTGCAGGTAAACTTTCCCTTTCCCTTAACCGATCTTCACCAAAAACAATAGGTCTTCAGAACTCTACAATTTAGGGCTGTATGCAAATAATCTTTTGATTCTGTTTGAATTTGCGGCTGTTATCGTTTGCCATAGTAAATACCCTTGTTAAAACATAAAACGTTGCAGGTAAACTACCCCTTTCCCTTAGCCGATCTTCACCAAAAACAATAGGTCTTGAGAAGTCCATACTTCAGGGCTGTATGCGAAACATTATTTGATTCTGTTTGAATTTGCGGCTATTATCGTTTGCCCCAAAAAAAAAAAAAAAATACCATTGTTAAAAAAAACCGTTGCCGGTAAACTACCCCTTTCCCTCAACCGATCTTCACCAAAAACAATAGGTCGTGAGTACTCTACAAATCAGGGCTGTATGCAAACAATTATTTGATTCTGTTTGAATTTGTGCCAGTTATCGTTTGCCATAGAAAAAAAATCTACACACAGACAGACACACACACAGACACTTTTCGAAAAACGACTTTTTTCATGTTTTGAGTGTAGTACAATCAGAATCTGCAATAATCTCGAACACGATTTTTTTTGCCATCACCATACTTCCATTTCCTTAAGGAATATGGAAGTAAAAATTACCCTTGTTAAAACATAAAATGTTGCCAGTAAACTACCCATTTCCCTTAACCGATCTTCACCAAAAACAATAGGTCTTGAGTACTCTACAATTCAGGACTGTATGCAAAATATTATTTGATTCTGTTTGAATTTGCGGCTCTTATCGTTTGCCAAAAAAAATCTACAGGTAGACACAGACACTTTTCGAAAAATGACTTTTTTTCATGTTTTGATGGTAGTACAATCAGAATCTGCAATTATCTCAAACAAGGTTTTTTTTGCCATCACCGTACTTCCATTTCCTTATGGAACATGGAAGTAAAATATTGGTATGGAGAACCATACATGACTTCCATGTTCTAAGATTTATATTTAAAATCATTTTCGAAATAAAATATTTCCGTAGAAACTACTTCTTTCTACTTATTGCTTCAGCCTTAACCACAGTACTGTGGTCACTAACGTATACCACCTCACGTTATCGCACTCGATTTTCACTGATGATGGAAGTCGATGGCATTGCCGAAACGTCTGGTTTTGTAGAAAACATTGGACTACGGCCAAATATCCCGGGAAGGAATTTTAACAAAAACTACTTCTTTGTTGCCAATAACGTTGTACACATATATATAAAAAATATGCATAAAATTAATGGCTTGTATAAGTTAATGATTGATCTCCATTAAGTAGTGCTCAAGTTTCCAAAGTTTTAATATTATGATGTCCGTAATTAAAACATCAGAGCAGGTTTAGTGTGAATGAGGGTACACTGTGGACAAAAATTTTCAACATTTCCTATTGAGCGTTGCTTAGAGTAAAGCTGCGAATCTACAGTGTATGTTTCACAGAACAAACACGCGAAAAAGAAGGAGCGCTCCGAAGTCACTCATGGACCCTCAGCATCTTGCAGAGGGTTCATTCCCTAAAGACGAAAAGTCTGTCTATGAATCGTTCCTCTGCAAACACGTGCAGTTACACTGCCCAGCGATCCACAGGAAGCAAATTGATGTCCATTTTTTCGGCTTGCACGTGTTATGTTGGTGTGGGTTTCGGCACTTTACATTTAAAAAGCGTGCAAATGTAAGAAAATAAACATGAGTGAGGCCAGAAATAACGCGAATTTTGTGTGTGTGTGTGTGTGTGTGTTCCCTGCCTTTTTATTGCTGTAGTCATAACAATAAAATGGAAATGTAAACATTACATAACTGAGATATGCTTACCTGTCACGAACGATATATTATTTTATACATGTATATTAACTCATACATAATTTACATTAAAATGAAAAAATTATAATTTTATTCCCTGGCAACAAAACTAGTTTATTTTTAACAATTCCCATTGTTTGAAAAAATTTAAATGAATTTTCAAGTACTGTACTTTACTGTTGTTAAAACGTAAAAGGTTGCAGGTAAACTACCTCTTCTCCTTAACCAATCTTCACCAAAATCGAAAGTCCTTGAGATCTCTACAATTCAGAGACGTATGCAAAAAATTATTTGATTCTGTTTGAATTTGCGGCTGTTATCGTTTCCCATAGAAAATTACCCTTGATAAAAAAACGTTGCTGGTAAACTACCCCTTCCCCTTAACCGATCTTCACCAAAAACAATACGTCTTGAGTACACTACAAATCAGGGCTGTATGCAAAAAATTATTTGATTCTGTTTGAATTTGCGGCTGTTATCGTTTGCCATAGAAAATACCCTTGTTAAAAAAACGTTGCAGGTAAACTTTCCCTTTCCCTTAACCGATCTTCACCAAAAACAATAGGTCTTCAGAACTCTACAATTTAGGGCTGTATGCAAATAATCTTTTGATTCTGTTTGAATTTGCGGCTGTTATCGTTTGCCATAGTAAATACCCTTGTTAAAACATAAAACGTTGCAGGTAAACTACCCCTTTCCCTTAACCGATCTTCACCAAAAACAATAGGTCTTGAGAAGTCCATACTTCAGGGCTGTATGCGAAACATTATTTGATTCTGTTTGAATTTGCGGCTATTATCGTTTGCCCCAAAAAAAAAAAAAAAAAATACCATTGTTAAAAAAAACCGTTGCCGGTAAACTACCCCTTTCCCTCAACCGATCTTCACCAAAAACAATAGGTCGTGAGTACTCTACAAATCAGGGCTGTATGCAAACAATTATTTGATTCTGTTTGAATTTGTGCCAGTTATCGTTTGCCATAGAAAAAAAATCTACACACAGACAGACACACACACAGACACTTTTCGAAAAACGACTTTTTTCATGTTTTGAGTGTAGTACAATCAGAATCTGCAATAATCTCGAACACGATTTTTTTTGCCATCACCATACTTCCATTTCCTTAAGGAATATGGAAGTAAAAATTACCCTTGTTAAAACATAAAATGTTGCCAGTAAACTACCCATTTCCCTTAACCGATCTTCACCAAAAACAATAGGTCTTGAGTACTCTACAATTCAGGACTGTATGCAAAATATTATTTGATTCTGTTTGAATTTGCGGCTCTTATCGTTTGCCAAAAAAAATCTACAGGTAGACACAGACACTTTTCGAAAAATGACTTTTTTTCATGTTTTGATGGTAGTACAATCAGAATCTGCAATTATCTCAAACAAGGTTTTTTTTGCCATCACCGTACTTCCATTTCCTTATGGAACATGGAAGTAAAATATTGGTATGGAGAACCATACATGACTTCCATGTTCTAAGATTTATATTTAAAATCATTTTCGAAATAAAATATTTCCGTAGAAACTACTTCTTTCTACTTATTGCTTCAGCCTTAACCACAGTACTGTGGTCACTAACGTATACCACCTCACGTTATCGCACTCGATTTTCACTGATGATGGAAGTCGATGGCATTGCCGAAACGTCTGGTTTTGTAGAAAACATTGGACTACGGCCAAATATCCCGGGAAGGAATTTTAACAAAAACTACTTCTTTGTTGCCAATAACGTTGTACACATATATATAAAAAATATGCATAAAATTAATGGCTTGTATAAGTTAATGATTGATCTCCATTAAGTAGTGCTCAAGTTTCCAAAGTTTTAATATTATGATGTCCGTAATTAAAACATCAGAGCAGGTTTAGTGTGAATGAGGGTACACTGTGGACAAAAATTTTCAACATTTCCTATTGAGCGTTGCTTAGAGTAAAGCTGCGAATCTACAGTGTATGTTTCACAGAACAAACACGCGAAAAAGAAGGAGCGCTCCGAAGTCACTCATGGACCCTCAGCATCTTGCAGAGGGTTCATTCCCTAAAGACGAAAAGTCTGTCTATGAATCGTTCCTCTGCAAACACGTGCAGTTACACTGCCCAGCGATCCACAGGAAGCAAATTGATGTCCATTTTTTCGGCTTGCACGTGTTATGTTGGTGTGGGTTTCGGCACTTTACATTTAAAAAGCGTGCAAATGTAAGAAAATAAACATGAGTGAGGCCAGAAATAACGCGAATTTTGTGTGTGTGTGTGTGTGTGTGTTCCCTGCCTTTTTATTGCTGTAGTCATAACAATAAAATGGAAATGTAAACATTACATAACTGAGATATGCTTACCTGTCACGAACGATATATTATTTTATACATGTATATTAACTCATACATAATTTACATTAAAATGAAAAAATTATAATTTTATTCCCTGGCAACAAAACTAGTTTATTTTTAACAATTCCCATTGTTTGAAAAAATTTAAATGAATTTTCAAGTACTGTACTTTACTGTTGTTAAAACGTAAAAGGTTGCAGGTAAACTACCTCTTCTCCTTAACCAATCTTCACCAAAATCGAAAGTCCTTGAGATCTCTACAATTCAGAGACGTATGCAAAAAATTATTTGATTCTGTTTGAATTTGCGGCTGTTATCGTTTCCCATAGAAAATTACCCTTGATAAAAAAACGTTGCTGGTAAACTACCCCTTCCCCTTAACCGATCTTCACCAAAAACAATACGTCTTGAGTACACTACAAATCAGGGCTGTATGCAAAAAATTATTTGATTCTGTTTGAATTTGCGGCTGTTATCGTTTGCCATAGAAAATACCCTTGTTAAAAAAACGTTGCAGGTAAACTTTCCCTTTCCCTTAACCGATCTTCACCAAAAACAATAGGTCTTCAGAACTCTACAATTTAGGGCTGTATGCAAATAATCTTTTGATTCTGTTTGAATTTGCGGCTGTTATCGTTTGCCATAGTAAATACCCTTGTTAAAACATAAAACGTTGCAGGTAAACTACCCCTTTCCCTTAACCGATCTTCACCAAAAACAATAGGTCTTGAGAAGTCCATACTTCAGGGCTGTATGCGAAACATTATTTGATTCTGTTTGAATTTGCGGCTATTATCGTTTGCCCCCAAAAAAAAAAAAAAAAATACCATTGTTAAAAAAAACCGTTGCCGGTAAACTACCCCTTTCCCTCAACCGATCTTCACCAAAAACAATAGGTCGTGAGTACTCTACAAATCAGGGCTGTATGCAAACAATTATTTGATTCTGTTTGAATTTGTGCCAGTTATCGTTTGCCATAGAAAAAAAATCTACACACAGACAGACACACACACAGACACTTTTCGAAAAACGACTTTTTTCATGTTTTGAGTGTAGTACAATCAGAATCTGCAATAATCTCGAACACGATTTTTTTTGCCATCACCATACTTCCATTTCCTTAAGGAATATGGAAGTAAAAATTACCCTTGTTAAAACATAAAATGTTGCCAGTAAACTACCCATTTCCCTTAACCGATCTTCACCAAAAACAATAGGTCTTGAGTACTCTACAATTCAGGACTGTATGCAAAATATTATTTGATTCTGTTTGAATTTGCGGCTCTTATCGTTTGCCAAAAAAAATCTACAGGTAGACACAGACACTTTTCGAAAAATGACTTTTTTTCATGTTTTGATGGTAGTACAATCAGAATCTGCAATTATCTCAAACAAGGTTTTTTTTGCCATCACCGTACTTCCATTTCCTTATGGAACATGGAAGTAAAATATTGGTATGGAGAACCATACATGACTTCCATGTTCTAAGATTTATATTTAAAATCATTTTCGAAATAAAATATTTCCGTAGAAACTACTTCTTTCTACTTATTGCTTCAGCCTTAACCACAGTACTGTGGTCACTAACGTATACCACCTCACGTTATCGCACTCGATTTTCACTGATGATGGAAGTCGATGGCATTGCCGAAACGTCTGGTTTTGTAGAAAACATTGGACTACGGCCAAATATCCCGGGAAGGAATTTTAACAAAAACTACTTCTTTGTTGCCAATAACGTTGTACACATATATATAAAAAATATGCATAAAATTAATGGCTTGTATAAGTTAATGATTGATCTCCATTAAGTAGTGCTCAAGTTTCCAAAGTTTTAATATTATGATGTCCGTAATTAAAACATCAGAGCAGGTTTAGTGTGAATGAGGGTACACTGTGGACAAAAATTTTCAACATTTCCTATTGAGCGTTGCTTAGAGTAAAGCTGCGAATCTACAGTGTATGTTTCACAGAACAAACACGCGAAAAAGAAGGAGCGCTCCGAAGTCACTCATGGACCCTCAGCATCTTGCAGAGGGTTCATTCCCTAAAGACGAAAAGTCTGTCTATGAATCGTTCCTCTGCAAACACGTGCAGTTACACTGCCCAGCGATCCACAGGAAGCAAATTGATGTCCATTTTTTCGGCTTGCACGTGTTATGTTGGTGTGGGTTTCGGCACTTTACATTTAAAAAGCGTGCAAATGTAAGAAAATAAACATGAGTGAGGCCAGAAATAACGCGAATTTTGTGTGTGTGTGTGTGTGTGTTCCCTGCCTTTTTATTGCTGTAGTCATAACAATAAAATGGAAATGTAAACATTACATAACTGAGATATGCTTACCTGTCACGAACGATATATTATTTTATACATGTATATTAACTCATACATAATTTACATTAAAATGAAAAAATTATAATTTTATTCCCTGGCAACAAAACTAGTTTATTTTTAACAATTCCCATTGTTTGAAAAAATTTAAATGAATTTTCAAGTACTGTACTTTACTGTTGTTAAAACGTAAAAGGTTGCAGGTAAACTACCTCTTCTCCTTAACCAATCTTCACCAAAATCGAAAGTCCTTGAGATCTCTACAATTCAGAGACGTATGCAAAAAATTATTTGATTCTGTTTGAATTTGCGGCTGTTATCGTTTCCCATAGAAAATTACCCTTGATAAAAAAACGTTGCTGGTAAACTACCCCTTCCCCTTAACCGATCTTCACCAAAAACAATACGTCTTGAGTACTCTACAAATCAGGGCTGTATGCAAAAAATTATTTGATTCTGTTTGAATTTGCGGCTGTTATCGTTTGCCATAGAAAATACCCTTGTTAAAAAAACGTTGCAGGTAAACTTTCCCTTTCCCTTAACCGATCTTCACCAAAAACAATAGGTCTTCAGAACTCTACAATTTAGGGCTGTATGCAAATAATCTTTTGATTCTGTTTGAATTTGCGGCTGTTATCGTTTGCCATAGTAAATACCCTTGTTAAAACATAAAACGTTGCAGGTAAACTACCCCTTTCCCTTAACCGATCTTCACCAAAAACAATAGGTCTTGAGAAGTCCATACTTCAGGGCTGTATGCGAAACATTATTTGATTCTGTTTGAATTTGCGGCTATTATCGTTTGCCCCAAAAAAAAAAAAAAAAAATACCATTGTTAAAAAAAACCGTTGCCGGTAAACTACCCCTTTCCCTCAACCGATCTTCACCAAAAACAATAGGTCGTGAGTACTCTACAAATCAGGGCTGTATGCAAACAATTATTTGATTCTGTTTGAATTTGTGCCAGTTATCGTTTGCCATAGAAAAAAAATCTACACACAGACAGACACACACACAGACACTTTTCGAAAAACGACTTTTTTCATGTTTTGAGTGTAGTACAATCAGAATCTGCAATAATCTCGAACACGATTTTTTTTGCCATCACCATACTTCCATTTCCTTAAGGAATATGGAAGTAAAAATTACCCTTGTTAAAACATAAAATGTTGCCAGTAAACTACCCATTTCCCTTAACCGATCTTCACCAAAAACAATAGGTCTTGAGTACTCTACAATTCAGGACTGTATGCAAAATATTATTTGATTCTGTTTGAATTTGCGGCTCTTATCGTTTGCCAAAAAAAATCTACAGGTAGACACAGACACTTTTCGAAAAATGACTTTTTTTCATGTTTTGATGGTAGTACAATCAGAATCTGCAATTATCTCAAACAAGGTTTTTTTTGCCATCACCGTACTTCCATTTCCTTATGGAACATGGAAGTAAAATATTGGTATGGAGAACCATACATGACTTCCATGTTCTAAGATTTATATTTAAAATCATTTTCGAAATAAAATATTTCCGTAGAAACTACTTCTTTCTACTTATTGCTTCAGCCTTAACCACAGTACTGTGGTCACTAACGTATACCACCTCACGTTATCGCACTCGATTTTCACTGATGATGGAAGTCGATGGCATTGCCGAAACGTCTGGTTTTGTAGAAAACATTGGACTACGGCCAAATATCCCGGGAAGGAATTTTAACAAAAACTACTTCTTTGTTGCCAATAACGTTGTACACATATATATAAAAAATATGCATAAAATTAATGGCTTGTATAAGTTAATGATTGATCTCCATTAAGTAGTGCTCAAGTTTCCAAAGTTTTAATATTATGATGTCCGTAATTAAAACATCAGAGCAGGTTTAGTGTGAATGAGGGTACACTGTGGACAAAAATTTTCAACATTTCCTATTGAGCGTTGCTTAGAGTAAAGCTGCGAATCTACAGTGTATGTTTCACAGAACAAACACGCGAAAAAGAAGGAGCGCTCCGAAGTCACTCATGGACCCTCAGCATCTTGCAGAGGGTTCATTCCCTAAAGACGAAAAGTCTGTCTATGAATCGTTCCTCTGCAAACACGTGCAGTTACACTGCCCAGCGATCCACAGGAAGCAAATTGATGTCCATTTTTTCGGCTTGCACGTGTTATGTTGGTGTGGGTTTCGGCACTTTACATTTAAAAAGCGTGCAAATGTAAGAAAATAAACATGAGTGAGGCCAGAAATAACGCGAATTTTGTGTGTGTGTGTGTGTGTGTGTTCCCTGCCTTTTTATTGCTGTAGTCATAACAATAAAATGGAAATGTAAACATTACATAACTGAGATATGCTTACCTGTCACGAACGATATATTATTTTATACATGTATATTAACTCATACATAATTTACATTAAAATGAAAAAATTATAATTTTATTCCCTGGCAACAAAACTAGTTTATTTTTAACAATTCCCATTGTTTGAAAAAATTTAAATGAATTTTCAAGTACTGTACTTTACTGTTGTTAAAACGTAAAAGGTTGCAGGTAAACTACCTCTTCTCCTTAACCAATCTTCACCAAAATCGAAAGTCCTTGAGATCTCTACAATTCAGAGACGTATGCAAAAAATTATTTGATTCTGTTTGAATTTGCGGCTGTTATCGTTTCCCATAGAAAATTACCCTTGATAAAAAAACGTTGCTGGTAAACTACCCCTTCCCCTTAACCGATCTTCACCAAAAACAATACGTCTTGAGTACTCTACAAATCAGGGCTGTATGCAAAAAATTATTTGATTCTGTTTGAATTTGCGGCTGTTATCGTTTGCCATAGAAAATACCCTTGTTAAAAAAACGTTGCAGGTAAACTTTCCCTTTCCCTTAACCGATCTTCACCAAAAACAATAGGTCTTCAGAACTCTACAATTTAGGGCTGTATGCAAATAATCTTTTGATTCTGTTTGAATTTGCGGCTGTTATCGTTTGCCATAGTAAATACCCTTGTTAAAACATAAAACGTTGCAGGTAAACTACCCCTTTCCCTTAACCGATCTTCACCAAAAACAATAGGTCTTGAGAAGTCCATACTTCAGGGCTGTATGCGAAACATTATTTGATTCTGTTTGAATTTGCGGCTATTATCGTTTGCCCCAAAAAAAAAAAAAAAAAATACCATTGTTAAAAAAAACCGTTGCCGGTAAACTACCCCTTTCCCTCAACCGATCTTCACCAAAAACAATAGGTCGTGAGTACTCTACAAATCAGGGCTGTATGCAAACAATTATTTGATTCTGTTTGAATTTGTGCCAGTTATCGTTTGCCATAGAAAAAAAATCTACACACAGACAGACACACACACAGACACTTTTCGAAAAACGACTTTTTTCATGTTTTGAGTGTAGTACAATCAGAATCTGCAATAATCTCGAACACGATTTTTTTTGCCATCACCATACTTCCATTTCCTTAAGGAATATGGAAGTAAAAATTACCCTTGTTAAAACATAAAATGTTGCCAGTAAACTACCCATTTCCCTTAACCGATCTTCACCAAAAACAATAGGTCTTGAGTACTCTACAATTCAGGACTGTATGCAAAATATTATTTGATTCTGTTTGAATTTGCGGCTCTTATCGTTTGCCAAAAAAAATCTACAGGTAGACACAGACACTTTTCGAAAAATGACTTTTTTTCATGTTTTGATGGTAGTACAATCAGAATCTGCAATTATCTCAAACAAGGTTTTTTTTGCCATCACCGTACTTCCATTTCCTTATGGAACATGGAAGTAAAATATTGGTATGGAGAACCATACATGACTTCCATGTTCTAAGATTTATATTTAAAATCATTTTCGAAATAAAATATTTCCGTAGAAACTACTTCTTTCTACTTATTGCTTCAGCCTTAACCACAGTACTGTGGTCACTAACGTATACCACCTCACGTTATCGCACTCGATTTTCACTGATGATGGAAGTCGATGGCATTGCCGAAACGTCTGGTTTTGTAGAAAACATTGGACTACGGCCAAATATCCCGGGAAGGAATTTTAACAAAAACTACTTCTTTGTTGCCAATAACGTTGTACACATATATATAAAAAATATGCATAAAATTAATGGCTTGTATAAGTTAATGATTGATCTCCATTAAGTAGTGCTCAAGTTTCCAAAGTTTTAATATTATGATGTCCGTAATTAAAACATCAGAGCAGGTTTAGTGTGAATGAGGGTACACTGTGGACAAAAATTTTCAACATTTCCTATTGAGCGTTGCTTAGAGTAAAGCTGCGAATCTACAGTGTATGTTTCACAGAACAAACACGCGAAAAAGAAGGAGCGCTCCGAAGTCACTCATGGACCCTCAGCATCTTGCAGAGGGTTCATTCCCTAAAGACGAAAAGTCTGTCTATGAATCGTTCCTCTGCAAACACGTGCAGTTACACTGCCCAGCGATCCACAGGAAGCAAATTGATGTCCATTTTTTCGGCTTGCACGTGTTATGTTGGTGTGGGTTTCGGCACTTTACATTTAAAAAGCGTGCAAATGTAAGAAAATAAACATGAGTGAGGCCAGAAATAACGCGAATTTTGTGTGTGTGTGTGTGTGTGTGTTCCCTGCCTTTTTATTGCTGTAGTCATAACAATAAAATGGAAATGTAAACATTACATAACTGAGATATGCTTACCTGTCACGAACGATATATTATTTTATACATGTATATTAACTCATACATAATTTACATTAAAATGAAAAAATTATAATTTTATTCCCTGGCAACAAAACTAGTTTATTTTTAACAATTCCCATTGTTTGAAAAAATTTAAATGAATTTTCAAGTACTGTACTTTACTGTTGTTAAAACGTAAAAGGTTGCAGGTAAACTACCTCTTCTCCTTAACCAATCTTCACCAAAATCGAAAGTCCTTGAGATCTCTACAATTCAGAGACGTATGCAAAAAATTATTTGATTCTGTTTGAATTTGCGGCTGTTATCGTTTCCCATAGAAAATTACCCTTGATAAAAAAACGTTGCTGGTAAACTACCCCTTCCCCTTAACCGATCTTCACCAAAAACAATACGTCTTGAGTACTCTACAAATCAGGGCTGTATGCAAAAAATTATTTGATTCTGTTTGAATTTGCGGCTGTTATCGTTTGCCATAGAAAATACCCTTGTTAAAAAAACGTTGCAGGTAAACTTTCCCTTTCCCTTAACCGATCTTCACCAAAAACAATAGGTCTTCAGAACTCTACAATTTAGGGCTGTATGCAAATAATCTTTTGATTCTGTTTGAATTTGCGGCTGTTATCGTTTGCCATAGTAAATACCCTTGTTAAAACATAAAACGTTGCAGGTAAACTACCCCTTTCCCTTAACCGATCTTCACCAAAAACAATAGGTCTTGAGAAGTCCATACTTCAGGGCTGTATGCGAAACATTATTTGATTCTGTTTGAATTTGCGGCTATTATCGTTTGCCCCAAAAAAAAAAAAAAAAAATACCATTGTTAAAAAAAACCGTTGCCGGTAAACTACCCCTTTCCCTCAACCGATCTTCACCAAAAACAATAGGTCGTGAGTACTCTACAAATCAGGGCTGTATGCAAACAATTATTTGATTCTGTTTGAATTTGTGCCAGTTATCGTTTGCCATAGAAAAAAAATCTACACACAGACAGACACACACACAGACACTTTTCGAAAAACGACTTTTTTCATGTTTTGAGTGTAGTACAATCAGAATCTGCAATAATCTCGAACACGATTTTTTTTGCCATCACCATACTTCCATTTCCTTAAGGAATATGGAAGTAAAAATTACCCTTGTTAAAACATAAAATGTTGCCAGTAAACTACCCATTTCCCTTAACCGATCTTCACCAAAAACAATAGGTCTTGAGTACTCTACAATTCAGGACTGTATGCAAAATATTATTTGATTCTGTTTGAATTTGCGGCTCTTATCGTTTGCCAAAAAAAATCTACAGGTAGACACAGACACTTTTCGAAAAATGACTTTTTTTCATGTTTTGATGGTAGTACAATCAGAATCTGCAATTATCTCAAACAAGGTTTTTTTTTGCCATCACCGCGTACTTCCATTTCCTTATGGAACATGGAAGTAAAATATTGGTATGGAGAACCATACATGACTTCCATGTTCTAAGATTTATATTTAATATCATTTTCGAAATAAAATATTTCCGTAGAAACTACTTCTTTCTACTTATTGCTTCAGCCTTAACCACAGTACTGTGGTCACTAACGTTATAACGAAAAATTTGAATACAATGCAATTTTACGGGGATTAATTCATATATCATAAATAACAAATGTAAATCTGTAAAAAACGATGTTAAGTAAATGCAGTTAGAAGGTACCAGAGCGGTATTTGTTCAAAAGGAACAACGCTTGAGTTCGCGCCAGCCAGTCACCCAGAAAGTACAAAAAGTCACGTAGAGGGTCGGCTATCCTAAAAATGCGTTGTAAGTAGAAACTAACAAGAAATGTATAAAGGTTGGCAAATTTTATGTTCTTTCAACAATAAAGTACCGTCATGTAAGACAGAGAGCGTAAACAGAGAAATGCATGTACGAAGGTAGTATTTGGCGCCCACTTGTAAGGTTTAATTTAGAAGCTTGGCAAACTGTGTTGAGTTGCGAATAGAATAAGAAAAATAAGAAAAGTAGAGAGTAAGGATTATAGATTAGATAAGTGAAACATTGTATGATTACACGAAGTAGAAGTAGGCAAAACAAGCACATACACCACAACACAAACAAGTTAAACAACATGAACACAGAAACAGCAACAATTCAAATTACGAAATGGAATTTGATGTTAACAACCAGTTAGGAGATCCTAAGACACTTGCACAAATTACCATGGAGAATCAAGATTCATGGACGCGGGGACAAGACAACGAAGAAACAGAAACACAACAGACAGTACCAAAGACACCCAAAGAAATCGATATACGTGCAATACTACAACAAATAGCAAGCCAAATGCAAGAACAATCATTACAGCAGGCGCAAACATCTAAACAAATCCAAGAACAACTGGCAAAACAAATCCAAGAGCAATCATTACAACAGATACAACAGCTAGCACTACAGATTACGCAACAAAGTCAAATCATAAAAGACGAGGTAGCCGCACAACTTAACGACTTCAAAAGAGAAAACCAAGAAGTTCTCAAACAATTTAGATTAGAGACTAATATTATTATTAGGGATGAAATTAATAGTATTAATGATGGAATTAATAATAGGTTTAACGATACGGAAAAACTAATTAAAGAAAGCGATGAAAAGCATAGCAATGATATTAAGCTAATTAACAAGAAACTAATTGTGAATAGTAAGCGTAGTGACGAGAGTTTCGCGGCACATAAATTAGAAGCCGAGAAATTAAAAGAATTAGAAACAAAAATCGATAATAATTCGGACGAAAGTAACCTTAAATTACAGCAGATACAAAGTGACGTTCGAACAAAAATAGCATTACTAAACGCTTCACCAATAACCCGAAGCATTACTCAGGAACAAATCAAAGAAATAAAATATAATGGGGCCAGCGATTTTCCTATGGAGTTCGTCAAAGAATTAACTGAAATCTACCAATATACTATCAAGATAGCAATAATATCACATGGATAGCAAGACATCTCGAAGGAGAGGCCGCAATCTGGTGGAGGTTGGTGAAGGATAGTATAAACAACTTCGTGGGATTCACAGAAGCATTTATCAACAAGTATTGGAACGTCGTGATCCAAGAACGCGTGAGAGATCAACTGGAGATCGGGAAGTACCACCCAGAAAACGGAACGAGTATGATTCAATATTTTGAAAGAAAGCTACTGGAGAACCAATAACTAATCCCTCCAATATCGGATAGGCACTTGATAAGAAAAATTGCAAGGCACTATCCACATGAAATTGAGGTCGCTATTATTACCCGTGGCGTGAGTACGATAAGTGAATTCGAGCAGGTACTGTTGGAATTTATGAGTATATGGAATGACTTTAGGTCAACGAACCGGGGACACTTTGATGGTAGAAGGGAACACAAACATTGGCCACGGACGGAGGAAGAGAGAGAAAAGACTTTTGAACATGGACTGAACAAAGAAAAAAGTATTGAGGATCGACAGCCCTATGCCAGGTATCCCAAGCGTCAAAACCAGTTTAAAACAGAGACAACTGCAATCCCGTCGACAAATGGAACCAATAATAATAAAGCTGTTGTCACGCTGCCAAAAAACTAAACAAGATTTGTAAATACGAATTAGATCTAAGCGGTAATACTAAGTATGTGAACACTACATTTTTAGATTTAAGGGATGAATTAATGGTAGCTGATAATATAGATGTAATTTTAAGAAACAACAAATGAATCGCTTGATGTTAAAAGGGCATATTTGCATTGCGCCACATTTTTGGTAAAGTGGATAAAACTGTATAACATTTTATTACATGATTATATTAACACTATACTTTCAGGTATCGTACAACTAGCTAACTTCATTATTACTGTGTAAAAATATCCTTAAAAAATGTGAATTCAAGTATTTTATGGACCTTCAAATGTCATGTAAATATGCCCTTTTGACAAAAATCCTTAACTTGCAGGTGACTGTGGACTTTTGGAATTGAAATATACACAAAAAATAAATACAGTTTTAATAATAAGAAACTATTTATTTAAAACGAAATACAAATTAATAGAAAAAAGTAATACAAAACTATTTACTGAAAAAAGTATTATTTTTTTTGTAATTTTAGCAAAAATCTAAACATTTTCATGTTCCCCTTCATCATTACCGGTAATGTTTTGTGTAGGCCACATCAAAATTTCATTATAAAAGTTTTTGTGTTCAGCAGGAACATACGTAATAGCTTTTTGAATATCTTGAATTTTTAATTTTTTTATAGCCACCTTTCCTGAAGAGTAAGCCTTGCTGAGTGTCTCGGTTGTTACAGCATCTCTTGTAGTTTGCCTCACTATAAAAGTATGCATCACTATACTGTTTATAAATTTACTCGCTAAGCATACTCCTGAGTTTTCACTATTGCATCTGAGATGAAATAAAGAACTTATTCCAAAAAACTTCCTTTGATCCCTTGGTTTTTGGGAGGTTTCAATGGAAACAGGACTCTTTCTATAAAATCGAGGCCACCAGTTTTTGAAATCGTATATTAATTCACTACTGTCTACTTCTACAACAGTAAACTTATTGCTTGTGCTGCTGTTAATAATAATTTCAGTTAATTCATGAATTGAATATATTCTATCATGCCTTTTTAAAGCTCGTTTGATGATCGCAAAATCACGATCACATGGTAGGAAGCTGTGTCCCCGCACAGGAAAGAATTGCTCTACTTTCTTGAAACGTTCTGTATCAGTTAAAGACAACAAGAATTTTGATAGGGCATGATTTTTATTCTGCCCAGAGCAGTTATCAGAAAATATGTGTACCTCATCATATTCAGGAGGAACTGATGAAAAATAATCTTTAAGAAATGAACAAGTTTCATCTGGGCCTTTTTTGGCTTGGCCTTCGTGATAAATGTAAATAGTAGCAGTGTTACATTTAATGTTGTGAATACAGAAAATGTTAATCATTAATTGTCTCAAATAAAATAATTCCTGCACCGGTACTTTAGGTAAACTAAGATTCATCATAAAATCCATTGATATCGCCAAAATATTAGTATTCTAGTTTTCCTTAGCATCTAATTCCTCTTGTTTCAAGGCAGTGTAAAATTTTTTGGACCGTCTAATGTGAATTGCCAATTCTGCAACAGCTGCACGCTTAGCAGCTTCACCTAAAAGGGGAGATTTAATTTTAATTTTAAGTTCTTCACATTGACAACAACAGTCGACTTGTGGCTGGCCGAAACGTAAATCAAAGTGGTCCTTGAAATGATTCCAGTAACTTGTATAAGAAACTTTTATATCTAGATGCTTTTTAGTGAATAGAGAATGCATCATTATAACATTTAAATTTGCTGGTACAAATTTAATTTCCTTTCCAGAATAGTGACTTGTTTTAACTGGGAATGAATGTACATATTCATGGATCTTAGCTTTTATGTCTGGATAAAGAGAGAAACTCAAATGCCTTCCTCTTTTGTCTTGTATTTGTTTACCTGCTGCTTTAAGGTTCCTGATTCTTCTAACTCTTTTCATTGAAATAGAAAAAGTAGATAAAAAAGCTTCAAGACATACCTTAATACGTTCTGATTTGCATAAGATGTTATACGAAAAATTGTTCAAGCGAGGTTTTTTCTTTCCATTGTCCTCATTACCATTTGACTTTGACTGTCTCCTTTTAACTTTTTCAATGTCAATTAAGCCTTCCAAAAATATATCTTGTTTGTCTTTTGTTTTAAAGTCGTTATAAAAATGATGAAATGCTGCTTGAAAAATCTGCTGTTCATATTTTTCAAAACATTTGTTCTTACACCTGAAACAATAAGAAATACCAACAATACTTAATTAAAACAATAACAACAAACAAAACAATAAACAAAAACAATATGGATACAAAAATAAAAATGCATTGTTGCATGCAAAGTAAGAATGAAAGTCTTGTTAGGTTAGGCTACATTTCATGCATTTGGTTTGTTAGGTTATTCGGTTACAATAGTAATTAAATAAGATAAAGTCGTTAAATTTATCAAAGTACATGATTATTATTAATACAATAATATAAATAATAAATTTAACTTACTTGCAAGATTGTCAGAGAGTTTTACAATCAACATTATTTCCTGAATGACTTATGTATTGCGACCCCATAAGTCTAGCATTCTTTTTTTTAATTCTTTCGTAATTCTCTGATTTTCGTCTTCTCTTTTTCGAACTTGTTCCAGTTTCGTCTGACATTATTATTTTTCCATACACTTTTAATATAAGTTGAATAACGATGTTAATAAATTTTCAACAACGAGAACGAAATAACACATTTTAGGTTAGAGTTACATGATCAGCTGATTAGTACCAAAGCTGATAGTTTCATGTTAAAAGGGCATAATAAACACTCAGATGCCCTTTTAACGTGAATCAAGAATTTTGAAACTTCATACAGTCGTACATATTGAATTCATTGATGTTGTTTTAACACAGAACGATGCATCTACCTATGTATTATTCATTTCTGCCAAAACATGAAAATTGAAAAAATGTTAATTATGCCCTTTTAACATCGAGCGATTCAAATGTCCAGAAATCAAGATTATGTTGAACGGCGTGCCGACTAATGCATTGGTAGACACGGGTAGCCAAGTTAATGCTATCTCGGAACGCTGGTTCAGCAATAATAAAAAGGATTTAGGCAGAATAGAAATTTAAAGCTGTCCAACACCGTTATCAAGGGAGCGACGGGCAACAAATCAAAAAGAATCACACAACAAGTACTGTTGACCGTTCAAATTGGAGAGTTAAAATTTGACAGCGTTTTCGTAGTTGTACCTGAACTGATCAGAGAGTGCATACTGGGGGTTGAACTGTTAGCGGAGAATTGATGTGTGATTGACCTGAGTAACAAACAGATAAGAATTCAGGGAGATCATACCCATGAAGAAGCGACTACAGCAGAAATATTACAGGTGGAACTCTCAGCATCAGAGGAGGATATTGAAGAATCAATTAATGAAAATGTGCAAGATATCGAAGAGATCGCAGAGGGAGAAAGGAGTGAACTACGAAGAATATTGGAGGATAACAAGATCGTTTTTCGGGATACACCAGGAAGAATTACAGCATATCACCACAGATTCGAGGTAACTGACCAAACACCGTATTGTCAGAAAGGTTGGCCAGTCCCGATGAAATATCAAAATGCGGTAAGAGCGGAGATTAAGAAGATGGAAGCTTATGGCATCATCGAAAGATCACAAAGTCCATACATTAACCTGATGGTTACCGTAATAAAAAAGGACCAGACGGTGAGATTATGTTTGGACGCTCGCAAACTTAATTCGGTAACAATTCCTGATTTTGAAGGCGCCATTCCTATCAACGAGGTGTTAACCAAATGTGGGAATATCAAGGTAATGTCAACCATTGATCTTCGGAGTTCCTTTTGGCAGATTCCGTTGCACCAGGAGTGTCGAGATTACACAGGGTTCCTGTATGAAGGGAAATGTTATCGATATACCGTGACGCCATTTGGCCTGAAAACTAGTCTCGCTAGCCTGACCCGCGGATTAGATCTAGTACTATCCGATGAAGTAAAAAATTTTACCATCTTATATGTGGATGATTGTTTGTGTATATCGAACAGCGTAGAAGAACACTTACAGCATTTAAAACTATTATTTCGTGACTTGAAGCAAGCAAACCTAACAGTAAATTTTAATAAGTCACAATTATTCCGTAAGGAGATCAATTATCTAGGGTATTGTCTGACAACGCAAGGTATTTCAGCTGCACCAGATAAAGTGAGGGCAATTCAGGAATTCCGAAGACCCAAGAACCAGAAACAACTCAAGGGGTTTTTAGGACTAACTAATTTCTACAATTGATTTACGAATAAGTATGCCGAAGCCACGCAACCGCTGCTCAATTTATTAAAGAAGAATTCTACATTCAAATAGACCAAGGAGATGGATCAACACTTCGAGAGAGTTAAGGAATTGTTTATCGAAACGGTCATTCTTAAACATCCGGACCCAAATAGGCGATTCTACAAACACAACTGTGTTGCGTACAAACGGACGCAAGTCGCTATGCACTGGGAGGACAACTGTACCAACTGGACGACAATAATGAAATCGGCGTAGTCGCATTCACCAATCGTGTGTTACGAGGCGCCGAGCTAAATTATTTTACCTCAGAACTAGAATTGTTAAGTGTAGTGCATTGTCTGCAGAAGTTTCGGACTTATGTATTGGGAAAACCTTTAACCATAATTACAGATAATAAGGCCCTAATTTTCATTAAAAAATGCCATTTGAATAATTCACGTATCACTCGATGGGTTCTTGCAATACAAGAATATGACTTTGATATAATTCATTGTAAAGGGCGAGACAACGTCGTTGGAGATATCCTTAGCAGACACCCCGAGGACATGTACGATGAGCAATTAATAGACCACACAGAAGAATTAGAAATAAGCCATGTAACCATCAGGATCAGCAAGGAGGCAAAGGAGAAATTGAAGAACATCAAACAGTACCAACTAGCAGACACAAAGTTAAAACAAATTATTGACACCCTGCTAGCAGGTAAGAACCACAAAATCGCCGAAAGATACGCTTGGCACAATAATAAACTCTACAGAAAGGAAAAGGGAGCGTGGAAGCTTATATTGACAGAGGACCAGGACCTAATCCGAGCTATGATTTATGAGCTGCACCATGCCTACAGCCAAGTGGGGAACCGACGAACATACCAGCTATTTAAGGAATACTTTACGGGAAATTCCGTCAACAAAATCACACAACAGATCGTTAAAACATGTCAAACCTGCCAAAAATGTAAGGACTATTTTAAGAGGATGATGGGAGAAACCCAACCCGTCATACCCAAAACCAAAGGAGAATTAGTTAGTATTGATTATTATGGCCCGTTACCAGCATCTACAGGCGGAGTCAAATATATGCTAATTATGGTAGATAATTTCACCAAGTTTGTAAAATTATACAAATTACAAAAAGCTATTACAACCGTAACCATCAATAAGATTAAACTTTATTGCGAAGAGATTGGAAAACCAGCAGCAATACTAACCGATAATGGGACCCAGTTCACGAGTCAGCGATGGACAGCATCATTAACGGAATTGAACATTTACTGCCGAAAGTTTACTGCTATCCGCAACCCCTGCACCAACTTAGCAGAACGAGTTAACAGACAATTGGGCAACATGTTCAGAGCACTTACAGGTGAAAAACACTCAAAGTGGGCGACATATCTAAAGCTGGTAGAGTCGTGCATAAACCAAACATATCATGAAACAATAGAAACCACTCCATACGAAGCCCAATGGGGAAGAAAGCCGGAACGTGATTGGACCAGATATATCGACCGGGAGATGATACCGGAAAGTCAGCCAATCAACTACCAAAACACTTATCTGCGAATCAAGGAGAAAGGAAAGAAGCGGACAGACCAGATAAACGCATCAAACAAAATCACGAAGTTTCAGATAGGGAATCAGGTATTATTGCGCACATACCCGATATCTGATTTAAATAAGAAAGTGATAGGTAAATTCTGCAACCTATTTGAAGGACCTTATAAAATAGTTAAAGAGTTAGGAACGGCCACATACCAACTGGAAGATGTTCAACAACCGGGACGGATCCGGGGGAACTTCAATATAAGGCAGCTAAAACCATATTATGAAAATTAACAGATTACAACACACATAGACAACAAGCATAACACAGAAAATATTGAACGGATTGTAAAAACACAAAACGCAGATATGTATGTAATAGTCATAAGTAACTATAACAATTCTGTAATAACAAGATGATAATTGCTAATTAACTAACAATACTTTAGTTCAAGTTGTATAGGAGTAAAATGTTACAAATTTATGTATGTATTCTAAAATGTATAAGAGATAATAATATGCAGTAGCGTAGAGGGAGAAAGTAGGTCATAAATAACAATGGCAGAGCGAAAGTAAATGTCAATAACCTACCCTACTGTCAATTTGACAAGCGGGTAATCTGTTAAAAGTTGAGGGTGTGTTTGTAAACAACAGCTGATCACCGGATGGCACGTTGTAAACAACATTAGTTAATGATTTTAGTGAAGTAACCAAATATATCTAGAGGTACAAGCTATAAATGTACAGTATTGTGTATAATAGAATTAAGTTACATAAAGCAATTAATGTATAGGTAAACATGTATCATAGCATAATGATAGATTAAGAGTTACAAATAAAATGTGATTAGAACCATTCATAGGGACGCAACAATAGAATTAGCCTCTATTTTCAACCTAAAAAATCGATATAATTCTATTGGGGGACATATATAACGAAAAATTTGAATACGATGCAATTTTACGGGGATTAATTCATATATCATAAATAACAAATGTAAATCTGTAAAAAACGATGTTAAGTAAATGCAGTTAGAAGGTACCAGAGCGGTATTTGTTCAAAAGGAACAACGCTTCAGTTAGCGCCAGCCAGTCGCCCAGAAAGTATGAAGAGTCACGTAGAGGGTCGGCTATCATAAAAATTCATTGTAAGTAGAAACTAACAAGAAATGTGTAAAGGTTGGCAAATTTTAAGTGCTTTCAACAATAAAGTACCGTCATGTAGGACAGAGAGAGAAAACAGAGAAATGCACGTAACTCATATTCCCTACCAAGTGTACGCGCGCCGTTGGGTTGACGAATAGAAAAAAGCGTCATTTTTTTAGCGGGTGAATTCTCGTGGTAGATTGGGTAAATTTGTATTTCGCGGTACATGAAACCAATCAGAGTGTATTCTGTAAATAGTTGGTGAGGGTAGTTTCAGGGGCGGATCCAGAAATTTGCTCAAGGGGTGGCACATTCTGGCAGTTTTGGGCCCCTCCTCTCCGGGGGGGGGGTTGTTAGAAAAAAATCTTATTATCAAAGTGTCTGTTGAATCAAACGATATAAAAATTAATATAAATAAATAAATAATTAAATATATTAATATAAATACAAAAACATTAGTTTTTTAACATAATTTATTTATTATTGTATTATTATTATTATTTGAAAAATAATAAAACAACCGATTTTGATTTTATAAAGTAAATGTATTTGTACAATTTTGAAATAATATAAACTAACTTATAACAGGAATTTTTTATTTAATCTATTTAAACTTTCGTTAAAAATTTGACTTTCATTTCACTTATAAAACTAATCTAATTTTTACACCATTACTTACTCTCGATATAATAAGAATAAGTGTTATCAATAAGGAAAGTAAAACATCTAAATAAAAATAAGCACAAATACTAATATAGAATTACAATTTACAAAAATACACATATTCATTATCAATACTCTGATCTAGAAATATTAGGTGTGAACATATTTTATATAATAAAAAAATTATAACATTATAAATTAAAAATAAAATTGCAATAAAAAATAAAATATAATAATTGTTGTAAAAAATTCGGGTTTCAAAGAGTTAACTAACTGAAAATATCATAATTGCACTAGCTACATAATTCATTTTATCCAGTGTATTTTCGAACCGTCTGGGGGGGCACGTGCCCCCGTGCCCCCCCCTTGGATCCGCCTATGGGTAGTTTTAAGTCGAGTATAAAAAACGTAGATTGGAAAAGTGAAGTCAGTCAGCGGATATATTACAACAATTAGACTCGTAACCTTTATTTTAAGTCAGCGGGGTTTTTACAACAGTTAGACTCGCAATCGTTATTGAATAATATAAGTGTGGCATGCTTAACGCTCTCGAAATTTTCTTGAGTTAGTGTAGCAAGCTGAATGATGCTGGTAGGAAGTCAGAAAAATGATTTGAACGAATTAGTGGACTGTAAAATTAGATTAAGTAACGTTTATTTGAATATTATTCAGAAGCGCAGGCCCACGCAATTACGTCAGACGTTCATAGCCAAAATACAAGGTGTGGCGTAGATTGCCAGGCTACATAATGTGTAGCATTGAAAAGAGATCGAATAATAAGTACATTAGTAAATTTAGATGCCGCGGCTAGCGAAAAAGGAAGGTTGGAAACGCACAGCTTAAAGGTTGAGTGATGACTGAATAAACGCAGCGGTGAGCCCACACGTGCAGCACCGCTACGGATGACGTAAGTGCGCTGGGCTGATTGCGCGTGAGCAAGTACAAGGTACAATGTATTAACATACTGCCCGCCTCTAAATCGGCGATTTTGACATAGTTTGCAGTAAAAAAAAAGAACAATTTATTTAGCACATACAAGTATACATGAATAAGTTGCACATCTAAGAGATGCGACAATACATGGTACATGAATATTGGCAAAAATACAAATATAATATAAACAAGTGTAAATACATTATTAATCAATGCTCCATAAGTAATATGTAACAATAGTCCAAAGGCTTGAATATGCGATAAAACATAATAAGAATAATGACAATAATACATGGCAATAAGGACATCGTAGGTGGCATTGCACAATCATTAGAGAAATACAACAAATTCAAAAATAACAGCGAGACACTTAGCATATAATAAGCAGTATTACACAATAATACAAGGCAATATACCTGAAAATTTCACTATGATAATATACAATAGAAATATGCCACAAAATCTCGATAATAATATACAATAAAAAATATACAATAGAAAAATACCCAAAAAATTTAGTATAATAATATACAATAGAAATACCCAAAAAATTTAGTATAATAATATACAATAGAAATACCCAAAAAATTTAGTATAATAATATACAATAAAAATATACCACACAAAATTGTTATAATAATATACACTGCACCACACAGTACACCATAATTGACATCACACTAAGAAAAAGAAAAACGCTTAAATGTTCACCAATGGCACCGCTACATGGCGTCCATTAAATGATGCAATAAATGCAAGTGCATAAATAGGTACACATTACAAGTAACATAAGTAACATAACATAAGTTACATAAGCAACATTGTACTTAGTAAAATGTGCATGGTAGAGCATGTGCTCGACCGGCAATGTCCCGGGCATGAAGCACCGAGATGTCAATCAATCTGAAGCCACCGGAAGTGGGCACAGCTTATGAATAGGTCTACGCAGAATGCCGTTAGCAGTACGGACGTCCGCGACACGTACTAACGAATCCTGCCCTAGATATGTCTGAGTGACAATACCGCGTTTCCACAGCAATGGTGGAGTATTGTCATCTAAGATAAGGACTAGCTGTCCTATAGATAAATTTTTAGACTGCTTTTTCCACTTGTTTCTCTGTTGCAGCTGGTGCAGATAGTCTCTAGACCAACTCTTCCAAATAGAACGAGTAAAACCTTGCAAAAGCTGCCATCTCCCCAAGCGACCCACATTTGTATCCGAATAATCGGGTTCCGGTAGCGCGGTAAGGGGGGAGCCAACCAAAAAGTGAGCTGGAGTCAACGGCTCGGGATCCCCAACGTCATTTGACATGGTGAACAAGGGACCGGCTTGACTTAGTCCCACGTGGACTGGCGACGTCTTGAGCGGATTTTTGGGATTCGTCCTGCTGAAAGAGTTTGTAAATGATTGGGACCGCTGCCCGCCCTGACGTATAAACATAGGACCGGCGTAGTCGACGGCGCATTTTGAAAATGGCTTGGAGGGAGTGACCCTGGGAGCGGGTAATTGACCTAAAGGTTGGCGTGAACCAGTAAAGACCATGCCACCGTTGCTGGTGGCCGTGTAACAAACGGGGTTAACCGCCGCGGGATAGGATGTCCGCGGGCTTGTCATGCGAGGCGACATGATACCAGTTGCCCTTTGCAGAGAGCTGCTGTATCTCCGAGACGCGGTTGGCGGCTGGCGATTGGCGGTTGGCGCGCGGTAATTAGTGCGAGTAGCATTAATGTCGTCATGAGCCATGAACGAGGAGACCGGTTTAGTCATGTCCACGTTGAAGGGTAAATTCCCGGCGAGTATAAACCCTAGCTTAGTTTCCTGTATTGTCAGAAAATGTGGACTTCGAACAAATTTAGTCGGCTCAATTAACTGCAAAAAGTATTGTGCCCCAAGTAATATGTCAATTTGTGACGAATTATTAAATTGCGGGTCAGCTAAAAAGATCCCCTTTGGAATTTTCAACGATGCGATGTCAAAGGATTCCGTTGGAAGATTATTTGTGATTCTGGGCAAAACGGCGCAGTGGACATTTAAAGTGAAGTCCTTATAGCGTGAGTTTAAGCGCACGCGTGTGCTAAAATTGGCCTGACATGATGAGTTATTTATACCCGTGATAGGCAGCTCGGATTTGTTTAGTTTTAGGCCCATGCGGCGGGCGAAACCCATAGTACAAAAATTGGCTTGCGACCCTGTATCCAGCAGGATTCTTACCGGGCGCCTTTTACCGGCATGATCGGTAGTAGTGCATACGGCGGTGGACAATAAAATTGATTTATTCGTCTGTAGCTTCAAAGAACATTGCTTATTGTTCCTGTTGTTCGACTGATTTATCGAAGCATGGAGCATAGTGTGGTGCCTTTTCGAGCATGCCTTGCATGAAAATTTAGAAGGGCAACGCGAGCTGTCATGGCCCGAGCGTGTACAATTCAGGCAGAGTTTATTATTTATTAACACTTCTCTACGTTGTATAGGTTGTAGGGCTAAAAATTGCGGGCATTCAAGCAGTTTGTGATTACCACGACACAGCTGACAAAAATTTATTGTTTGTTTGAGTGTGCACTAGTGACCCAGTGAACTCCGCGCGCTTAGTTGATTTGCGATAAGAAGCATTATCGCTAACCTGTCTGACGCCAGACGAACCAGTCGGTGCATTTATGTTTTGTAACAGCTGACGTCTTGAATTTAAAAACTTAATAAAATTATCGTAAATCGGAAGCTGCTTTTCGCCTAAAGTTTCCTTCCACAACCTGCACGTATGCTCGTCAAGTTTTTGGGCGAGAAAATGCACAAAAATAAGCTCAAACGTATTTACTGAAAGTTTCAATGAGTTCAGCGCATTTATATTGGCGGTGAGCTCATCTATAAATTTAGAAATGCTGAGCACGGACTCACGTTGAATGTGCCTCATGCCCAGGACGTTTGCTGCATGATAAGTGGTTACAATTAATTTACTGTCATAGCGGGCCTTTAACAAATCAATGGCCACCGTGTAATTTTCGTGCGTGATAGGAAGCGATTTTATGACATTCAGCGCCTCGTCTTTTAATGATAAGTGCAAATAGTGTAGCTTCTGGATGCCAGTCAGGTCCGTTCGGACATGAACTAACTCCAAAAACATGTTGTAAAAGTGTTGCCACTCAATTATATCACCTGCGAAACAGGGTAGCTTAATCGATTGTAACTGAATGGGAGGCGTGCTGAATGTAACTACCTCGGATGGACTTGCTGCCTTCCTGCTCATCTCCTCGGCATGGTCTATTAAATTTTGCAGCTTGCATTCTATGCTGCATAAGTCGTCTTCGGTCTGAACCCTATCGCTCGCGGAAGCAAAATCGGAGTCCTCAGACTCGATTTGTGTTTGGATCTCATCATATTTGGCTGATAGCTCCATAAGGTGGCGAAGCTTTATTTTTAGTGCATGATGGTCATGCGTATCATGATCGAAATTGTCTGCATATGTATTTATGCGCGATATAGAGGCCTTGATCGTGCCACGTTTCTTGATTAGTGCCTTCATATCCGTCATGATTGGGTATGAGAGAAAAAAGAAAAAATTTAAATGATGATACAAAAGACCAAGTTAATGTAACGCGATGAGCAATACCAGGCAGGAAGTCCAAATTATAAAGTCACGCAACGACACGGTAATACTTACTTAACACATCTTAAACTAAATTTATGTGACAATAAATTCTGAATTAGGCAGTACAAACAATATAGTAGTATAATCATTAATGACATGAGTGCTGTTTGAAAAGATACGACTTACAATTAAAGAAAATATTTGTTGAGTTCGCAAAAAAATTATAAGTTCATATTCAAATTATTGAAAAATATTTTAAATTATTAAAATTATATTATTATTTCAATACTGCCTTGTTTATTTTAATGGCATTGAGAAAAAATATGCGAATCATGCAAGTTGAAACTAATATAAAACATGAGTTCATAGTCAGTTGAAATGGTACTTATCGGCACGTTCTAGAAGGCATCGAAAGCTTGTCGGAACCCTTGTAGTCGTGTTAGGTACCCAAGAATAGATGATGTAGGTATGGTCGCTGCCTGTCCGGTGATGTCCGATGCGGTCGAATCCTGTCTAGATAGGCTGCTCTGGATTTTCCCACATGCTGAATGCCACGTGCTAGGTGCTCATATGCTGCAATGATGATTCCATGCTTCGGTTGGCGAGATATGACGTCCCCAATGTCGTGTGAAACGATTTCCCAGATGTAGGTGCTAATTAACGAGTTGTTGAAGTTAAATTTAGAAGAAAAAAGAAATGCTGATAGGCCTGCATAATGCACTAAACCATGAGACGAATTGTCCATGGGTTTAGTCACGTCCGTGAAATGCATATCCGGGGTCGGAGGACCATATGTGGCATGCTTAACGCTCTCGAAATTTTCTTGAGTTAGTGTAGCAAGCTGAATGATGCTGGTAGGAAGTCAGAAAAATGATTTGAATGAATTAGTGGACTGTAAAATTAGATTAAGTAACGTTTATTTGAATATTATTCAGAAGCGCAGGCCCACGCAATTACGTCAGACGTTCATAGCCAAAATACAAGGTGTGGCGTAGATTGCCAGGCTACCTAATGTGTAGCATTGAAAAGAGATCGAATAATAAGTACATTAGTAAATTTAGATGCCGCGGCTAGCGAAAAAGGAAGGTTGGAAACGCACAGCTTAAAGGTTGAGTGATGACTGAATAAACGCAGCGGTGAGCCCACACGTGCAGCACCGCTACGGATGACGTAAGTGCGCTGGGCTGATTGCGCGTGAGCAAGTACAAGGTACAATGTATTAACAATAAGTAATCGTAATTTCTGAAGTTAAATCGTTGGAGAAGTTACAATCGTTAAAGTCGTAATTGTTAATTCAGTCATCGGAGAACAGTTATTAAGCAGGTAAAGTGTTCAGTCTTTACAGAATCTACAGTAATTCGTCTGAGACATTATCAAAGTTCGAATTGTGAATTAAAAGAGAATCGGAGAAATATCACAGTGAGACTCGTCAAGTTACTAAATAATCCGACGGTATCGGTCTGTACTATCCGTGTTGCAAGCACTTATCTTAAATAATATACATACCAAGGTGTTAAGAAGATATATTAATTAATATGACATATACGTAGTTAACTAAGATAATTAGAAGTGAATGTATTATTGTGAATGTGATACCAGTATATATATAAATTTGTGATAATCAAACAAGTGCAACCAACGAGGATCTACAGTAACAGCGGATGACCACAGAGCGACAGGACAGGCGACGTTCGAGTGGATAATCCTCATCGCAGATTCGGAATTCAACCATCAAGTAAAATTTATATGAACATTCATTTTCACATTGTTATTAAAGTCAATTCTTTTGGTAATTCAAACAGATTAAAAAGAATCCACAACTAAAAAGAGAATAATCATAAAAAACTAAATATTGATATAGTAATGTAATCTGTGAATTCAAGAAAATCATTAAACGTATAATTTGTCATATTTATATTTTTTTATTAATTAATAAACCCTGAGATTGATTATAAGAGTCGCTACCCCAAAGTAAGAGCTAAATTCAATAGTTGAATATCAACAAATATATATATATATATATTGTAACGTTAAAATAGAAGGGCTGGTGCGTGTGCGTACCTGTAAAATGTACACCAGTTTTGTATGTGTAATTATGATTAGTGCGTTCGCCTCGCACCGGGGTCGTTACATTAATGTTGTGGCTAGCGATGTTCGTAGCGTTGAGATATTCACCTGTATCACACGGCAGTAACTTTACCTTTATTTATAGGGGTGTGTTAATCCCGGGTGGCGCCAAGTCGTTTTATAAAACAACTAAAATTATTGTCTGACGAGTTATCAGCGTTGGCGGTCAGGGCATTTAAATAATTCCCGCTCACACAGCCATCACAATTGTCGTTGCTGCTGCGTCAATGACAACTTGTTCGTTTCTCGTCAAATTTATTCTTAAATAAACACAAGTAATATGTAAAGCACTCCCTATGAAATGATAACGACGGTTACTCCCTGTAATAGTTATTTTTTAATAGTTGATAATTAAAAATATTCACATTGACAATAATACAATAATAAATTTGCACCGACTGATTACATTAGAATCTTGCCTCTGGGTTTGGCGAAGCGATCTAGGAAACATTCAACCTTGCATTGCTGTGTATGTTAAAGTGTTACAAATATTTTTCTGTTTCCCAAATCGTGGATTCTTGTGACTATGAGCTAAAGAATTTCTATGGTTACAATAAAAATGTATTACCTTATTCTACGTGTACATAAATAATAATGTGTGCTGTTACAATCTGTTCTGTTGTGTCGTAAATGTGTTTCGTAAGTTCGTGCTTAATTAATAGGTTATATTCAACGTTAACAAGTTTTAATCAAGTGTTATTTTGCTTAAATATTCTATGAAAGAGAAATATTGGTTCTATAGTGAGGTAAATTTACCTTTAGTAAAATTTAAAGTGATTAGGGTTTTTGGAAAATAAATAATTTAATTGTACTTAACACCTCAGTATGTCTCGGCGCCTTCGTTTGCTTAATCGGGTAGGATTTGGCTGCATAAGTTCTGTTTTCATGGATTTTGGGGCTTCAATGGATTGGGCGTCTTTTTCATTAAGTATCTGGATGTTCTTTTCTGATCATTTTCCGTTTAATTGGCCTTGGGTCTTGAATTGACCGCTATAAATGGTCGTCTGCTTCTTAGTCTATCATTGTTGGTAACTTTAATTACTTTTATACTTTATTTTCACAGAAAAACGTTCTTCCCAACATTGGCATCTGTATTTTCTTAATGACGCTTCGCTTCTCTCTATATTCCAATGGTAATTTCGTCTTCAACTGCCGTTTCCATGGTAACTGTATGATTTTTGATTGGTTGATTTTGAGATGATGTATTGTCATCAAAATTCGAATTCTTCGTATATCTTCTGATTGCTGTTATTCCTCCATCTTCCTTCCTGGTTATTATATATTGTCACTATAGTATTTATTTCCTTTCATAGATTATTTTGATACCCCACAAGCTTGGGTAATTTTAGATTTTATGTTTTTACAATTATGTTAATGCTTGTTAATTACATTTCTTTTTGTATAAAAATGCTTATTATAATATTTTGTTTTACTAATGATTTACAATTTATTCTTGGTGATTCCTTCACCTCAGATTGGCTAAATTCTTAGTCAATTTGTTATAATTTTTGGTTGTTTGGTTCTGACAGTTATGTCCTTTCCTAGGCCTGAATAGCCTAATATTAATTGGTTATTAATGGGTAATAACCTAGACATTCGTATTCTTTTCTCAGTTATTTAGCATTATTCTGCTTTAGTCATAGCTTGTATATTTGATTTATACATAACTTCTCTTTTTCTTTGTACCAGTTCAGATTTTTTTTTTTATCTTATCAGTTTTTAGCTTGATTTTATTTTTGTTTATTTTTTTTTTGTATTAAATATCATTTTTGATAATTCTTTGTAAGTTAATTCTCTTACATCATAGGAATTTTTGTAGCGTATTCCTATTTTGGTACATTTTGTTTAATTATTTTTTATATACTTCATATATCAACTTTTTAATAGACTGTAAGTTGATTTCACTTAGTAGGAATTTATGTAACTCATTCCTTTGTTTTTATATTTTTTATTTTAGGCCTCATAAGTCATCAAAATATTGTTGCAAGTTGTGCTCACATAATTTTTTTGAATTTTGGCATTTGTATTTTATTTATAGTCACTTAGTTTTCTTCATAGAATTTCTTTATTGAAGCTTGGTTGTAAACTCCTTTTACTTTCTTGGTGGTTATATTACTTATCTCATAAGTATTGTTTCCATTGTCCTTTGTGATGACATATGGACCGACATATAATAATAGCAATTTTTTGGCTATTCCTTCAAGTGTACTGGGTAGTTCCCTGTTTTTGATTAGTACTCTCTCTCCCTTGTTGTATTTTATTATTTTAATTTGGTTTTGTGAATACCTTGCTCTTTGTTTTTCTATTTTTTCCATAATACGGTTATAACATTGGTTTTCATCATAGGGGTCTTCTGGGTTGACTGGGAAGTTGATTAGTTCTTGTATCTCTCTGTGGGGCTTTCTTCCAAACATCATCAAGTATGGGGTGTTTTCAGTAAATTGGTGGTACTAATATTTAGAAATACTTCGTTGAAGCCAAATACTTTTGCCATTCTTTTTGGTTGTTATGACAATAAGTTCTTAGTATTCGTCCAACTTCCCTTAGCACTCTTTCTGCGGGGTTACTACTAGGGTGGTATTTGGAAGTTTTATAGGTTTTTATATTCTCTTTTAGTAACTCGTTTCGCCACTTTTTTCCTTTGAACTGCGTTCCATGGTCAGTTATTATCATGCACGGTTTCCCCACTTCAGTTATATATTTAGTTTTTATTATTTCTAATATTTTCTTAGTAGTAGCTCTATTTATTGCATATAATTTCGTATATTTTGTATAGTGGTCTAACATGATTACAATAAACTTGTATTTATGTCTCCCTCCGCTATGTGGGAATGGACCACATATATCGAGGAATACTTTTTCTAACTTTGTTGTTGAGGTGATGGGTATCATGGTTCCCTCTTTTTTCTCGTTATTGGTCTTTACCATTTGACATATTATACATGTTTTAATATTTTGGTTTACCTTTCTTACTATATTTTTTATAAAGACTTCCTCCTCCAATGCTTTTACAATTTTTACAGTTCCCATATATCCGTATCAAATATGATAATCCTTAATTATCTTATTTTCTAATGTTTTTGGAACTACAAGTTTCCATGTGCTATTATTCTTTACATACTTTCACTTATGAACTTACTATTGTCACTTCCCAAACGTTTCAAGATGTTGTTTCTCTTCTTCAGTGGGTTGAGTACTAACTGTCGATTACAGAATAACCGTTACGGAATGGAGTGTGTGGTGGGGGTTGATGGTGGGAAGGGGTTGGCGCTGAGGTTCGAATTATGTGTGTGGATCAGTGTGTCAAATTTTTGTTTAATTTGTGTCAAATATTCTTTTTTGTTTTAACAAAGAGTATATCTTGGTGGATACAATAATATTTATTCACAACTTCTTCATCTTCTAACAGTCTGTTTCTTATGTTTAGTAATTTTGAATCTTATTTCTGCCGTACCACTACCTCGTTCAGAATATCTTCCAGGTCCTTTCTATCCTTTATTATACAAAACACTTTGACGATCTTCTCCTTTTCTCCTTCAAATGTCTGATCTGTGACATTTATTCTGGATAATACATCTGCGGCAACATTTTTACTTCCTGGAATGTACTCCCACGTTATGTGGTACTCTTGTAATGCGAGTATCCATCGTGTAAGCCGCCCATGACTTAACTTACACTGTTTCAAGAAGGAAATGGACTTATGGTCGCTTCGGACGGTGATTGGATATCCTAGGATGTATGTCCTAAATTTTCCACATGCGAACACAATACTGAGTAGTTCCTTTTCAGTAACATTGTAGTTACATTCGCATCGGTTCAGTATCCTGCTGGCAAAGCTGATAACCAGGTGGTGTCCGTCCTTATCCTCTTGATATAATTCAGCGCCCAGGCTCACATCACTGGCGTCACAATTTAAGTAGAATGGCTGTTCAAAATTAGGGTGGTGTAGCATTATAGTTTCAAGGAATTTTATTTTGATTAATTTTAACACTTCTTCTTGTTCCTCCCCCCAAGTCCACTTTTCTTTAGCTGATAGTTGTTTAGAGAACTTTGCTGTTAAATAAGAATAATTTGTTTGGAACTTTCTATAGTAGTTACAAATACCTAAGAAGGATTGTAGCTGCTTCTTATTCTTTGGGGTGGGGAAATTCTGAATAGCTTCCACCTTCTCTTGGGATGGTGTTATCCCTTGTTCTGTTAAGTTGAACCCCAAGAATTTGACTTGGTTTGCTATGAACTTGGACTTGTCTAATTTTAATGTTATATTATTTTCAGATAATTTTTGTAATACCTGTTTGACCCGATCGCAGTGCTCATCCCAGTCAGATGATGTTATTAGAAGGTCGTCCACGTAAACTGTTGTGAACTGCAATGCTTCCTGACCTATGACTTGGTCCATGCACTTGACGAACACTGCGACGAAATTAATGAGGCCGAAAGGTAACCTCTTAAACTGGTAATTCCTTCCGTCGAAGATGAATGCCATATATTTCCTACTGTGTGGGTGTAGCTCCACCTGCCAGTACCCACATACAGTATCCCAGGTGCTTATATATTTGGTGCCATGAAATTTCTTAAGTATCTCTTCAATCTCTCCCGGTGATGTTCGGTCATTAATGATCATCTTATTGATCTCCCGGGCGTCCAAACATATTCTTACTTTACCATTCTTTTTTGGTATGGCGACTATAAGACTCGTGTAAGGAGACTGACTGTATTCAATGATGTCCTCCTCCATCATTCTATTTATTTCCGTCCTCACTTTGTTTTTTAGGGAGTAGGCGATTGGGTAGGATTTTCTGTGAAAGTCTAGGGGTTCTCGAAAGTTTATTTTACATTGAAATCCTTTGACCTTTCCTGGAGTATTTGAGAAAACGTGATGGTATGCTTGATATATGGCTATTAGTTTTTCAGCCTGTTCACCCGTTATCTCTTGCTGAGGTCTCTCTCTTTGGAACCTTCTAATTTCTTCGACTTTTCTTTTCCACAATTCTCCCTCTCCCTCTTCATCTTCTATGGTAATTGATGGTTTATATGTTTGACAATAATAGCTTTTTAACCCCTTATTATGATTTAGGGTTATTTGTGTTGGGTTACTGTTGATTATATTGGCTGACCACACTCCCTTCTCAGAAGTAAGCACTACTATTCCCTTTTGTAGGTCAATGATTGCTGAGTGTTGTCTCAGTGCGTCGCATCCAATCAGCATGTTAAATGGTAATCCATTTGCGACAAGGAAAATAATAGGTATTATTGTGTTCTGACTGGTTAGCTCTAAGGAGACTTGTTTTCTAATGGTCTTATTTTGTCTGCCTGTGGCACCAATTATTACAATATTGTTTATAGGTTACAACTTATTGTTTATTATTACAATAAGTTGGGATAGGTATATTGGAGTTGGCCTGGATCCGCTCCAATTCAGGTTGGTTTATGAGAGATATATTCGATCCTGTGTCGATCATAATTATAGTGGTGACGCCATTAATATTGGCTCTTATGTGCACTATTTCACTGTTCGTGGTTGACAATGGTTTATCCTCTTCCTCCAGAAGTTCTTCCCGGATGTCTTTTAAATAGTTTGTTGATATGATTGTTATTTTCTTTATTTCACTTTTCGTCGTGGTCCGTCGATTTAACCCAAGTGATTGGTCATGTGAAGGGTCCTGGCGGTTTCTCACTGACCTTTTTAGTTTAAAGGTTGCTGGGAACCACTGGCCAGACTATTTACTTGGTCTGCCATTTCATTGGTCGACGTTGATTGATCATTGATGTGATTCCTCGGCGCTTCTATTGTTCTTGTTCCTGGAGATTGCTGGTTGTCATATTGGGAATCGTTGTACATTGTGTTGGTTCTCGTAGCGGGACAATATCGTCGATGATTGTTTTGTCTCCTCCCGCTGATAAAATTGACTTGGCGCCTCATGTCGCCCCTATTCTGGTTACTCCCGTTTCCCCTGTTATAATGGTAATTCGGGTCGTACCGGTTGCCATAGTAGTTGTGATTATTCGGGTGGCCATTTGGATTTCGAACTTGTTCTATTCCTCTGTTGTTATTATGGGGTGCACTAGGGTTTTGCGCATTTCTGTTACTTGGTTGGTTCCCCTGTTTGTAATTTGGATGATCTCTGTTGCTTGGTTGGTTACCTTGATTATAGTTGGGTTGACTCCGATGGAATGGTTGGTCCCCTGGGTAATTGCTTGGGTTTCGGTTCATATTGTTCCGGTTATTGTTCTGGGTATAATTGTAGGGCAAATTGTAGCTTGGTATATTGTAATTTTCGTTCCCCCGGTTGTACTTCTGATTAATCATACGATTTTTTTTATACTGGCTGTCATTTTCATGGTCTTCCAGCAAATTGGCCATTCCCTGTATGGTCTTTATTTGTCCCTGTCTCCTGGCCCTCTGAATAGCGTCTTCATAATGATATCCCAGTTGAATGACGAGGGATTCTTCGGGTATCTTCGGTTCGAGGTTTCGAGCTAGACAGACCTTTCCTAAGAAGTATGAGGTTAGTGTATGCCCAGCCTGTGGCTCATATCTTCCGTTACTTATGTCGTTTCTTACCACGTTTTGGGTCGATTCTGACCAGTATTTTTCGCGGAACAATGTTTTGAACTCTTGTGTACAGCTGATTTCTGGTCGTGTGGCTGTCCACCAATTGTCGTTCGTGTCTCGAAACATCTCATCGATAAGACTTCTCACTGTTGTCCATCTGGTATCTCTATTTCTCTCTATGAGCTCCTCCACCCTTTTCAGAAATTCTATAGGGTTTCTTCGGTAACTTTTAAAGTTGATCACTTCCCTATTTTCATTTGTAAAGATGTGAGTGCTACTGCAAGGCTTCTCCCTCAAAGCGTCTAGTTCCTCTTGCATCTGTTTCTCCTTCTGACTGATTTCTCTGATTTTTTCTTTATTTTCTTGAGTTTTTTCGTCAATCTTGTTGATAGTGGTATATACCCTTTCAACGCGTTCGCTGACATCAGTCTGGATTTCCTTGTGCCTCTCCTTCAGCTCCTGAAGCACCTCCTGTTTATTTTTGCTACACTCTTCGGTGGTGGTTTTCTGCAGTTCTTGGATCCTGAGAATTCCTTCCTCCTGGACGTGGTTTATTTTTTCAGTCAACTCTTCCTGGACGTGTATTACTGTTTCGTTCGTCTCAGTTATAGTCTGTTTGATTTCATCTCTACATTCCGCCAACTGTTGCCTCCATTCATCCTTTGTTTTCTCGCCTTCTTCCTTCAACTGTTTTTGGAGTGTTTCACAATCATTTTCAATCTTGTTATTTAATATTTCAAGATCCTTTTTTATCTGCCTCTTCAGCTCCTCACTCTTCTTTTCTAACGCCTCTCGGTTGTTTTCCATTTTGTTATTCAGGAGCTCTAGGTCCTCCTTGATTTGCTTCTTCAATTCTTCATTGTTTTGATCCAGTTTTTCTAACTTTTTATTCAATTCTTCCTTGTCTTCTTTCCTTCCCTCTTGTAATGATTCTAATTTTTTATTCAATTCTTCCCTGTTTTGGTCCATTTTTTCATTCGTTTTCTTTGAAGCTTCCCTTGTTTCTTCCTGGTTCCTGTTCATTTGTTCCATCATCATCCTGAGCATCTCCTGCGTGCTCAGGTCTTCTTTCTGAGTGGGTTTGTTGGGTTGGTCCCCTACCATTACTTCCACTTCCGGTTCTGGTTGAGTTGGATTTCCTGGTTGGTTTTCCTGAACGTCCTCTTCGAATAGCTCCCCGATTATTTCTTCGATTACTTCCATTTCTTCTGGTTGACCTTCACCTTCAATTCCTTTCTGTGTGTCCTTTCTGGTAACCATTGAATGTCTCTTCATAGTCGCCGTTGGCCTTCTTTTAAAGCCTCACCGGTTGGTCGCCAATCTGTAACGTTAAAATAGAAGGGCTGGTGCGTGTGCGTACCTGTAAAATGTACACCAGTTTTGTATGTGTAATTATGATTAGTGCGTTCGCCTCGCACCGGGGTCGTTACATTAATGTTGTGGCTAGCGATGTTCGTAGCGTTGAGATATTCACCTGTATCACACGGCAGTAACCTTACCTTTATTTATAGGGGTGTGTTAATCCCGGGTGGCGCCAAGTCGTTTTATAAAACAACTAAAATTATTGTCTGACGAGTTATCAGCGTTGGCGGTCAGGGCATTTAAATAATTCCCGCTCACACAGCCATCACAATTGTCGTTGCTGCTGCGTCAATGACAACTTGTTCGTTTCTCATCAAATTTATTCTTAAATAAACACAAGTAATATGTAAAGCACTCCCTATGAAATGATAATGACGGTTACTCCCTGTAATAGTTATTTTTTAATAGTTGATAATTAAAAATATTCACATTGACAATAATACAATAATAAATTTGCACCGACTGATTACATTAGACTCTTGCCTCTGGGTTTGGCGAAGCGATCTAGGAAACATTCAACCTTGCATTGCTGTGTACGTTAAAGTGTTACAAATATTTTTCTGTTTCCCAAATCGTGGATTCTTGTGACTATGAGCTAAAGAATTCCTATGGTTACAATAAAAATGTATTACCTTATTCTACGTGTACATAAATAATAATGTGTGCTGTTACAATCTGTTCTGTTGTGTCGTAAATGTGTTTCGTAAGTTCGTGTTTAATTAATAGGTTATATTCAACGTTAACAAGTTTTAATCAAGTGTTATTTTGCTTAAATATTCTATGAAAGAGAAATATTGGTTCTATAGTGAGGTAAATTTACCTTTAGTAAAATTTAAAGTGATTAGGGTTTTTGGAAAATAAATAATTTAATTGTACTTAACACCTCAGTATGTCTCGGTGCCTTCGTTTGTTTAATCGGGTAGGATTTGGCTGCATAAGTTCGGTTTTCATGGATTTTGGGGCTTCAATGGATTGGGCGTCTTTTTCATTAAGTATCTGGTTGTTCTTTTCTGATCATTTTCTGTTTAATTGGCTTTGGGTCTTGAATTGACTGCTATAAATGGTCGTCTGCTTCTTAGTCTATCATTGTTGGTAACTTTAATTACTTTTATACTTTATTTCCACAGAAAACGTTCTTCCCAACATTGGCATCTGTATTTTCTTAATGATGCTTCGCTTCTCTCTATATTCCAATGGTAATTTCGTCTTCAACTGCCGTTTCCATGGTAACTGTATGATTTTTGATTGGTTGATTTTGAGATGATGTATTGTTATCAAAATTCGAATTCTTCGTATATCTTCTGATTGCTGTTATTCCTCCATCTTCCTTCCTGGTTATTATATATTGTCACTATAGTATTTATTTCCTTTCATAGATTATTTTGATACCCCACAAGCTTGGGTAATTTTAGATTTTATGTTTTTACAATTATGTTAATGCTTGTTAATTACATTTCTTTTTGTATAAAAATGCTTATTATAATATTTTGTTTTACTAATGATTTACAATTTATTCTTGTTGATTCCTTAACCTCAGATTGGCTAAATTCTTAGTCAATTTGTTATAATTTTTGGTTGTTTGGTTCTGACAGTTATGTCCTTTCCTAGGCCTGAATAGCCATTATAGTATTTGACTTATTTCATTTAAATCACATTTTGTTTCAGCCTAATGGGCTTTACTTTGTTATTATTATTGGTTGTGTTGTATTTTGAGTCTGTTGGTGTTTTGATTACATGTCAATATTGCTTTCTCCATCTTAATATTTAAAACATAACAATTTAGGCTTATGGACTGCAAGTTTCTTTCAGCCATATCCTATTCATAACATTAACATGAACAATTCTTTATAAGTTATTAGAGTTATTATTTTGAGTGAGAAATATCATCACTTCCTTCCAACTTATTATTATTTGCTAATTTTTTGTTTACAATTCATATTATTTTTGTTGTGATAAACAACATCACTTTTATGAAATTTATAACAGTCCCTTATAACATAGGTGTCTTTGTTCTGTCTCTGATTTCTTAATCTTTAAACAATCTTTACATTCTCTCCATGTCAACACCTTCAATTTATTCTTTCCTGGAATCCTCCCTTTTTAATTACTATCGGCTATCATTAAACTTAAATTTATTAAACATCTTTTCTTAAATAATAATGTCATCATCACTTTCTAGTGTTCAGCATATTTTATTCTACAATTCATACTTAATACTATTTTTCACCAGCTATTTATTCACTGTTATTTTTCTACTTTTAAACCTTTAGTGTTTTTCACAGATTTATGAAGCGTCTATTTTCTTCATTATTCACTATTCCTTATAATAGTTATATTCTAAATCTTACACTATTCCCACTTATATCTCACCTTCACTTTTAAATTATTGATAGTTAATTATAATTTAACTAGCGTACCTTATCTCTTCACTTTGGGGTTTTTACACATACACTATTGCACTGTATCACTGTTTATACTATGTGTTTTTTAGTAGGTAATCCCTATACTTATTTCTCTTTCATCACAATATATCCTTAATACTAATAACAATTTTATATTCTTATAATACTATTTTTACATCTAAATTTCATTTGTGGTTTAGGTTGCTTTTTCATCACCTTAATCCTTAACATTTTTTAATAGTGTTTCTTCTCTAGATCATTTTGTCCATTAATGGGTAATAACCGTTACTTTTTCCTTTCTCAGGATAACCATTGGTTTGGTTCCAATATTCTTCTTGAGTGCTTTATTTCTCCTTCTCCTATGCTTTATTACTCGTTTGTGAATCATTATTGGTTTTCACTTCTACTTATCTCCCTCCTTCTTCATTTTCATTATTTGATTAATACTTTGGTTTTTCCATCCTTTTCTTTGGGTATTTTGGGGTCGTTTAATCCCATGAACTTGTTTCATTTTTGTTTGGGTTTTGGATTTTTTCCTTTGGTTTGGTTAATCACCTTCTTTTCTTCTTTGGTTGTATTTGTTGGGTCAATCCCTTTCTTCTCTTATTCTCGTTGGTTATTTGTGTGGTTCCCTTCTTAATTTGTTTCCTGTCGTTGGGTCAATCACTTGGGTTAGGTCAAAGTCGTCATTCGTCGAGTCATATTCTTTATATTTTATTTAAATTAATTATTTTATTTGATATGAAGTATTTTTACATTTATAAATATATTTTTTTATCCCTGGTACTGGGTTGGCTTATTTGTGTTGTAACAATATATATATATATATATATATTACTTTAATATTTATACTAAATTTACCTCAAGATGTTTTTTCTATTTGGAACATGTTTCGAGAGTTCCTGTTCTCTCATCTTCAGCCTTCGCCATCTTGTTTCTGGTGAAGTATTTGTGTGTTGGCTAAGCTGTTCCAAATAGAAAAAACATCTTGAGGTAAATTTAGTATAAATATTAAAGTATTATATACATCAAGAAACGGACTGTAGCAGAAAGTGATTGAAGTAATATATATATATATATATATATATATATATATATATATATATAGAAATAACCTTTGTTTTGAGAGTTTAGTTGTAGAAATTGACCTTACATCGAACAAATTAATATTATTGAATAATCAACATTTAGTCTTGCTTTGCGTGGTGTAGTATTTTGGTTCCCAAGATTTTGGAGCTTATAAAAACCAAAATCCTATGCGAAGGTAGTAATGTATACAACCTCATGTTTTCGCACTTGATTTTTACTGATGATGGCAGTCGATTGCACTGCCGAAAAGTCTGCTTTTGCAGAAAACATTGGACTACTGCTAATCAGCCCGGGAAGGAATTTTAACAACCAACTACTTCTTTGTTGCCGATAACATAGTACATACATAAAGAAAATTATCCCCTCCCCCATCAACTATAATTTTCATTTATAGAAAATAACACCCACCCCATTCAACTAGCCTCTTCATTTATAGATATTTCATCTATGTTTCTACAGTGGATTATTATGACCTTCTTTTCAGGATACTTTATTTATCAAAATTAAGCACTTTACTCTTGTTAAAACATAAAATGTTGCTGGTAAACTACACCTTTCCCTTAAACGATCTTTGCCAAAAGCAATAGGCCTTGAGTCCTCTACAATTCAGGGATGTATGCAAAACATTATTTGATTCTGTATGAATTTGCGTCTGCTATCGTTTGCCAAAGAAAATACCCTTGTTAAAACATAAAACGTTGCTGGTAAACTACCCCTTTCCCGTAACCGATCTTCACCAAAAACAATAAGTATTGAGAACTCTGCAATTCAGGGCTGCATGTGAAACCTTATTTGATTCTGTTTGAATTTGTGGCTGTTATCGTTTGCCATAGAAAAAAATTACCCTTGTTAAAACATAAAATGTTGTCGGTAAACTACATAGGTACTGAGTACTCTACAATTCAGGACTGTATGCAAAATATTATTTGATTCTGTTTGAATTTGCAGCTCTTATCGTTTGCCAAAAAAAAAATCTACAGATAGACACACAGACACTTTTCGAAAAATGACTTTTTTTCATGTTTTGAGGGTAGTACAATCAGAATCTGCAATTATCTCAAACAAGGTTTTTTTTGCCATCACCATACTTCCATTTCCTTATGGAACATGGAAGTAAAATATCGGTATGGAGAACCATATATGACTTCCATGTTGTAAGATTTATATTTAAAATCATTTTCGAAATGAAATATTTCCATAGAAACAACTTCTTTCTAGTTATTGCTTCAGCCTTAACCACAGTACTATGGTCACTAACGTATACCACATCACGTTTTAGCACTCCATTTTCAGGAATTTTAACAACCAACTACTTCTGTTTTGAATTTGCGGCTGTTATCGTTTGCCATAAAAAAAATTACCCTTGTTAAAACATAAAATGTTGCCGGTAAACTACCTCTTTCCCTTAACCGATCTTCACCAAAAACAACAGGTCTTGAGTACTCTACAATTCAGGACTGTGTGCAAAATATTATATGATTCTGTTTGAATTTGCGGCTCTTATCGTTTGCCAAAGAAAATATACAGATAGACACACAGACACTTTTCGAAAAATGACTTTTTTCATGTTTTGAGGGTAGTACAATCAGAATCTGCAATTATCTCAAACAAGGTTTTTTTTGCCATCACCATATTCCATTTCCTTATGGAACATGGAAGTAAAATTTCGGTATGGAGAACCATACATTACTTCCATGTTCTAAAATTTATATTTAAAATCATTTTCGAAATGAAATATTTCCATAGAAACTACTTCTTTCTAGTTATTGCTTCAGCCTTAACCACAGTACTGTGATCACTAACGTATACCACCTCACGTTTTCACACTCGATTTTCACTGATGATGGCAGTCGATGGCAGTGCAGAAAAGTCTGGTTTTGCAGAAAACATTGGACTACGGCTAAACAGCCCGGGAAGGAATTTTAACAACCAACTACTTCTTTGTTGCCGACAACGTAGTACATACATATAGAAAATTATCCCCTTCCCTTTCAACTATAATTTTCATTTATAGAAAATTACCCTCACACCATTCAACTAGCCTCTTCATTTATAGATAGTTCATCTATGTTTCTACAGTGGATTATTAAGATCTTCTTATCAGGATACTTTATTTAACAAAATTAAATACTTTACTCTTGTTACAACAAAAAATGTTTCCAGTAAACTACCCTTTCCCTGTAACCGATCATCACCAAAATCAATAGACTTTGAGTCCTCTACAACTCAGGCACATATGTAAAAGATTATTTGATTCTGTTTGAATTTACGGCAGTTATCGTTCATCATGAAATATTTCTCTTGTTACAACATAAAATGTTGCTGGTAAACTACCCCTTTCCCTCAACCGATCTTCACCAAAATCAACATGCCTTGAGATCTCTACAATGTAGGGATGTATGCAAAACATTATTTGATTATGTTTGAATTTACGTCAGTTATCATTTGTCATAGAAAAAATTACCCTTTTTAAAACATAAAACGTTGCTGGTAAACTACCCCTTTCTCTTAACTGATCTTCATCAAAATCAATAAGTCTTGAGTCCTCTATAATTCAGATATGCATGCAAAACATTATCTGATTCTGTTCGTATGTGCGGCAGTTATCGTTCATCATGAAATATTTCTTTTGTTACAACATAAAATGTTGCTGGTAAACTACCCCTTTCCCTTAACCGATCTTCACCAAAATCAATGGGCCTTCAGTTCTTTACAATTGAGGAACGTATGCAAAAATTTATTTGATTCTGTTTGAATGTGCGGCAGTTATCGTTCTTCATATAAAAAATTACTGTTGTTAAAACATAAAATGTTGCAGGTAAACTACCCCTTTCCCTTAACCAATCTTCACCAAAAACAATAGGTCTTGAGAGCTCTGCAATTGAAGGCTGTCTGCAAAACATTATTTGATTCTGTTTGAATTTACGGCTCTTATCGTTTGCCAAAAAAAAAAAATCTACAGGCACACACACAGACACTTTTCGAAAAATTACTTTTTTTCATGTTTTGAGGGTAGTACAATCAGAATCTGCAATTATCTCGAACACGATTTTTTTTTGCCATCACCATACTTCCATTTCCTTATGGAACATTGAAGTAAAATCAGTATTATAATAATGATTGTTAGTTTTCCTGTATGCATAGAACAATTTTAAGTCGTATATATTATATATTAGAATTTAGTTTCTTCTGCAAGTAATGTGTTATGTTTTTGTTTTTCAATACCATTTCAATATAGTTATTTAAACACTTCAATTTATTAGGCGTGGGCAGCACTTTATGACGAGTGAAAGGAAGATTAGTGCTGGAAGTTAGGGCTGATTTTAAGGTTAATTCTCAATGTGTTTTTACTTCCTATTCCCCTAAACAAACAAGAAACAGACAAAGAAAGAAATATAATATACCAAATTGGTTATGAAAATGGATACAATAAAAATAGGCTACTGTAAACAAAATAGAAAATAAAATCAAATATAAAATAAAAACTGAACAATTAAGAATTAATCAATATGAACAACACATAAATAATAACAACAACGAAAAATGGGCCACATTCACATACATAAATAATAAAATGACAAAGCTAACAAAACTATTTAAAAACACAGATAGAAAAATAGCTTACAAAACTAATAAAAATAATTTACAAAAACTAAATAACCCACACAACAAAGGTAATACAACAACTAACGGTATATACAAAACTGAATGCCAAGATTGCAATAAATGTTACATAGGACAAACAAAAAAACATCTGAAAAACGTTATTTTGAACATCTAAATGCATACAAAAAACCAGAAATATATAAATCCAATTTGGCCACACATCCAATAAACACGTGACATGAATTTCCAGACATAACCAATGTGACACTAATAAAACATATACCACACAAAGGGACCATCATGAACATTTGGGAAAATTTACAAATATACAAACATAAAACACTAAACAAACTAATACGTATCTGAACAAATACAAATCAATACAAAACATGACACAAAATTCAAAGCACTCAACATTGAAACTACACAAAACACTAATACATACACCACAATCACACACAATAATACCACTTTAAAATACCAGAGGCCAACAAGAAACCAAAATAGCATCCAGCCAACAGACAAATACTTCACCAGATGCAAGATCACGAAGGCTGAGGATGAGAACACAAGAGTTCTCAAAACATGTTCCAAATAAGGGAAAAATAACATCTTGAGGTAAAATAAATATAAATTTTAAATATTTTATATATATCAAGAAACGAACTGTAGCAAAAAGTGATTGAACATGTAAATATGTAGGCCTACTTGTTTCAATGTAAATCATAGCATAAGGTGTATAACTGATCTGATAATGCAATGTTTTATATAAAAAGATGATGTATCTATACACACAAATTGTTTCTATTAAATAAAAATCATATATTTGGCGACTTTAAAATTGATTCTGATATTAAAAATAGGCTTAGATGGTGAGAATGTTTATAATAATGTTTAAAGCAAGTATTTACAACATGTTTGATGGTACTACTACTCAGGAGGAAGTGCATCGTATGTATGATATATCTATTTATCTAAATATCGCACTGGTACATAAGCTACACCCATCTTTATCAAAGATAGATATGCTTTAATGAATTAGTTTGTTTATTATACCAAAGCAGTTGATTGTTATATAACCTCTGAGCAAGTAGAATATTATGGACTAATCACAATAAAACTGTAATGTAAGTGTGTTGGAGTTAAACACTAGTTTCTAAAAACTGTTTTCTGCTGTATAGTGATTATGATCCTATCTTTCATTTTTAAATATTGTAACGAGAGTACGTGGGAAATCTGCCTCATTCAAGCCCCGCAATAGAAGCCAATCTGTACCGAGAAGACTGGTGTGTCTCTGAAAAATGTGTTGACGTGTTGTATGTGTTAGTAGTGCGTTCGTCTCGCACTGGGGTCGTTACATCTATTTTGCGCTAACGATGTCTGTAGCGATGCTGCAATTACCAGTACAATAAAGCAGTAACCTTACCTGTTCTAAAATAGGGGTGTGTTAATTCGGGTGGCGCCAAATTGTTTATTAAAACAATTAAACTTATTAATTAATATCTTAATAGGGTGTTCTCAGCTATGACGGTCAGGTCGTTCAAATTCCTGCTCGTTCAGCCTACTGAATCGAGTAGGTAGTTGTTCGAATTTCTACGTGAGCGCTGGTCGTCAAATCTAGCTTTCGTAAAGAAACACAAGTATTACAATACACTCCCTATGAAATAATAACAACGGTTACTCCCTGTACTAGTTATTTTAATGGTTGATAATTAAAATTTTCAATTTGAAAATTAAATTATATTGGTTGATTAACAAATTTGCACCGACTTTTTACATGAAACAATATTTCTCAGGATGACGAATCGATTATGGTAACGATGTGTTCACATCAGCATGGCTGCTGAACGATTTAGTTATTATAATTAATTTCGTTCCAAAATCGGGGATTCTGATTACAAGGCAAAGAATTCCTATGATTACAATAAAAGTACTTAGCTTACTCTATGTGTACATAAATAATAAGGTGTGTGGTTACAATCTGTTCTGTAGTGTCGTTAAATGTGTTTCGAAAGTTCGTATTCAAATAATAGGTTATATTTTATGTTAACAAATTTTCAGTGTGTTTATTTTTCTTAATTAATCTTTGAAGGAGAATATTCGGATTATAGTGAGAGATCAAATTACTTTTAGTAAAATTTAAAGTGATTTTATTTTTGGAAATAAGGTAATTCAAGGGTACTTAACACATCAGATGACTTGGTGTTATCATTCCTTGAGTCGGAAGAGGATTGGGCTGCAATAGTTTCTATTTTCATTAATCTTTGGACTTAAGTAGGTCTGGCGTCCTTTTCATATTAGATGTGGTTATATTTTTCTTTTATTTTCCTGGTAATATGGTTCTTGGCCTTTGGTTAACTGCTCCAATGGTTCGTCTGCTTCTTATTCAATCATGGTTTTGAATTTTGTTCACTGTTTTTACATTTTTTTATTAAAAATTGGTCTTCCAAAATTCGGCTTCTGTTCTGTTAGAGTGACGCTTTACGAGTAACGATATTCAACGGTAATTTTTGCCACCAACGTTCGTTTCTATGGTTACCAATTAATTCTGATTGGCTTAGATTGACATAATCCATTGTTATCAAAATCTGAATTCTTTTCAAAATCCTAGTATATCTTCTGATTGCTGTTATTCCTCTATCTTCCTTCCTAAGTATTAAATATTGTCACTATAGTATGTATTTCCTTTCAAAGATTATTTTGATATCCATTAAGGTTGGATTATTTTATGTTTATGATTTTACAATTATTTTCATATTTGCTAATTACATTTCTCTTCTAATTTAAATCCTTATTCTAATATTTTGCTTTTATTATGATTTACAAATTATCCTTGGTTTTTTGTTCACCTTGGATTAGCTAGTTTCTTTGTTAATTTGTTACAATTTGTAGTTGTTTGTTTTTGACAGTTAGGCATTTTCATAGGCCTAAGTAGCCATTATGGTATTTTACTTATTTCATTCAAATTACATCTCATTTTAGCCTAATGGGCTTTATTTTCTTATTATAATTGGTTGTGTTATTTATTGTTGTGTTTTGGGTCTGTTTATGTGTTATTATTATGTCACTATTATTTTATACATCATGAATTGCTAATTGTTTACTATCTGGTTTCCTCATTTTCTAAGTCATACATTTCTTAACTTTCTTACTTATTTAATTTGCCAATAATAACAATGTGGCTATTATTTACTATTTTTTGATCACATTAAATACAACATCTAGGCTTATGGTGTGTATAATTCTTCCAGCCATATCCTATTCATAAACTTGCTTAGACAATTATTTGATAATATTTGTTTACAGTTCATCTCATTTTATATCATTTTTTGGGTGATAAACAACATCACTTTTTATGAACTTACTTTAATAATGATCCCTTATAACATGGGTGTTTATTGATTTGTTTTAATTTCTTAATTTTTAAACAATCTTTACTTTCCCTCCATGGTAACACTATCTGTTTTCTCTTTCAGGTTATTCTCCCTTTTAATTATAATTGTATTCAATTAATTTTAACAATAATATTCTTTCTTAACTAATACTGTCTTCATCACTTTTCAGCGTTCATTATACCTTAATTAACTGTTTACACTTACTACTATTCTTAATTACTACTATTCTTCACTTTTAATCATTTAGTGTTTCCTTTTGATTTATTAAGTGTTTATGCCTTTATCATTCACTATTTTTCAATATATTAACATTCTTTATATTACATTATTCTCATTTAATCATCACCTTCATTTTTAAATTATTTATTGTTTATTATAATTTATTTAGTGTTTTTTCTTTATCACTATACTTTGGGGTTTTTACACTTTCATTTTGCACTTCACAAATGTTTTTGTTTTTTAAGTGTTTCTAAATGGGTAATCCCTCTAATTACTATCTCACTACCATACTATCTCTTTCATTACAAATATCACTAATAATATTAACAATTTTATGTCTTTATATTTTATCATTACATCTAACTCTAATTTGTGGGTTATTTTGCTTTTTTATATTTAACATTGTTTAATTGGGTTTCTTTCAATTGTCATTTACCTTTTTATCCATCAATTGATAATAATATTTACTTTTTTACATAGGTTAATTATTGGTCTTTTTTCCAATATTACATTTGAGTGTATCATTTCTCCTGCTCATATTCTTTATTACTTGTTTGTGTCTTATCATTTGTTTTCATTTTTATTTATTTCCCTTTATCTTGGGTTTGTTTCTTTTTCATTTCCCTCCTTCTTCATTTTCATTGTATTTGGTTAATACCTTGGTTTTCCACCTTCTCATTTGGGATCATTTTAATATGTTGCATTGAGTCATTTGATTCCTTTAATTTGTTTCAGTTTTGTTTGGTTTCGGTTTTTTCCCTTCTTCATTTGGTTTGGTCAATCACTTTCTTATTTGGTTTTATTCTCGTTTGTTTTTTGTGGTTCCCTTCTTCTTTTGTTTCCTTTTGTTGGGTCAATCACTTGGGTTAGGTCATGTCGTCGTTTGTCGTGTCATTGTCTTTTTATTTTCTTTATATTAAACATTTTATTTTATATGAAGTATTATTTTATATTCAGAATCATCTTTTTCATCCCTGGTATTGGGGTGGCTTATTTGTGTTGTAACAATATATATTTTAAAATGTTTGCAAAATTGGATTGTTGAGTTCACAAATTAATTTTGCAGTGTAAATGATCATTGCCCATTAAGTGATCATTATATGTAGGCTGGCCATACATCCCGTTTTGAACGGGACGGTCCCGTTTTCGTGAGGTTTTAAAAGCGTCCCATCGGTTTGCCTGTTTGTCCCGTTTTTTCGGATTTTCCCCACTTCAAGAAACTTTTTACGTTAAAATACATGATTTAGTGCTTCAAATAACAGTGGTGAAATAAATAGCATTGTTAAATTCAATAACAATAATACAGTATTTGTATTCTGCTTGATGCAGACAAAAATAGCTCAGTTCATCACTCGTTGGTCTTCGCTGCCGTCAGTTGTTTGTTGCCATTCGTCAGGTACACAAGCGCTACACCGACCATTACAGCCCTAAGTTAGTGAAAGTGAAGTTGTGTGTATTTGATTTATATCCGAACAAAGTACAAATGTAAATCACAGAATAGTGCTTAATTCTTCAATAGAAAAGTTTTGCAGAAATATTTATAAAAACTTCAGTTAATTTTAAGTGAAGTGGGATTGTTTTGAGGTTATTTTAGTATCTGTTTAGATTGTTACTAATGGCCTAATCACAGAAACGTTCCTGCATTTTTAATGAAGACCTTCAAAGGGAATTTAAATTTATTAAAACGGACCCATCAACTTCAGACAAATCACGTGTTCTTTGCAAGACATGTGGGGTCCATTTCTCTGTTGCACATGGAGGAAGAAGTGACATTGCGCAACACACCAGATCTCAGAAACATAAAGACGCTGAAAAATCCAAGAGTAGTTCATCCAATCTGGAAACTTTTTTTAGAAAGAAGGAAGATAATGATAAAGTGTCAGCCCAAGAAAGGTTATTTGCTTACCACTCTAATGCACACGGGCATAGTTTTAGATCAAATAATTGCTTATCTAAACTTATAAAAAAACTGTATGAGCCTAAATACTCTTCAGGCAAAACTAAAAGTGAAGCGATTGTGTGTAGTGTTTTGGCACCATTTTCCTTAAGTGAAGTGGAAGCGGATTTAAAACAATGCAGTAGCGTCTCTTTAAGCTTAGATGCATCTAATAGGAAGGCAGAAAAATTAATTCCCATTCTGGTCCGCTACTTTTTACCGCTTTCTGGTCTTCATGTCAAAAAGATTCAGTTCACATCTTTGCCAGGGGAAACTTCCGAAATTCAGAGCAACATGCTTGAGGAATTAATCAGAAAAAAAAATTAGGAGAAAAGGTGGTAGCACTGTGCGCCGATAATACTAACACAAACTTTGGGGGTGTTAAAAGAAGAGGACAAAATAATGTTTGGCGTCGTATGCAAGCAAGCCTTGGGAAAGAAATAATTGGCATCGGGTGTAGGTCACATATTGTGCATAACTGTTTACAAACTGCTGTAGACTGTCTTCCCTTTGACATCGACGTTTTGCTGTGAAAGTGTACAAGTACTTTTATTTTTACACCGTGAGGACGGACGAGCTGAAGGACTTCTGCGAATTTGCTGGTGTGGAATATGCCAAATTGTTGGAACATGGAAACACCCGTTTTTTGTCTCTTGGTCCAGCAATTGACCGAATTATAAAGATATTTGGTGGCCTTAAGTCTTACTTTTCATCACAAGAAAAGTGTCCTGCTGTGCTAAAACAGTTATTCGAGGATCCGTGTTTTGAGTTATGGCTGATGTTTTCCTCAGCACAGATTCAGACCTTTGAAGAGGTCATTCTGAAAATTGAGAAAGACAACATCTCCGCAACTGAAGTGGCATGGCGTATTGACTCCCTGAAGAAACTGTTGCAGGGAAGGCAAACTGAGGGTTTTATCCCTACTGTTGTCAAAGAGAAACTGTTTAGTTTACAAGAAAGTGGAGAAGTCACACAAGAACATTTTATTGCTACAGTGAAAACCTTTTTTAAAAACTGTGTAGACTATCTTCAAAATTGGGAAACCAGCTGTGGTGGAGCTGAAAAACTTCAATGGGTTTTGCTGCAAACAATTCCGTCATGGAATGAGGTTCAAAATAGCCTAGCTTCGTTTTCGGCTAGTCAAATCATACAGATTACAGAAAACCCCATTGAAGAAACCAAGCTGTTTGACCAGTGGCATTGTGTAAAGGAAATAGTTTCTGAGAACCTACCAGAGTGGAATCGAGTCGCAGTTGACAAGACAAACGTACCAGTTGAAGAAAGATGGAAACAGATTTTCCACAAGATGCACAGCCAGAACATTCAATTTGACGTTATTTTGAAGGTTGTAGAATTCACTATGTGCCTACCTGGAACATCAGCTCCAGTGGAACGAGTTTTTTCAATAATGAACAACATGTGGTCAACAGAAAAATCTCGGCTCCATATTTCAACTCTAAGTGCAATGTTGATGGTAAAAATAAACTTTGACCACTCATGTGAAGAGTTTTATCAAATATTATTGAAAAACAAAAATATTCTACAAAAGATAAGCAGTTTCCAAAAGTATTTCTGGTATGAGGAGGCGTCAACGTCATCGTCATCAATTGCAGGACCATCAAAATCATAAATATTTGTTAAAATACATATAGTACAACTGAAAAAGAACTTATGTTAATTTGAGCAAGCCATTCACTATACATGTTACATTTGATTAAAAATATGATGTTAACGTTTACTGTGTATTAAAATGTGTTTATTACAAATAAAAAAAATATAGGTAGTAAACATTTTCTGCTAATTGTGCATAATGTATGATTACTACATGTTTCATAAATAAAAAAAAAATAATGAAAGAGTGTTTTACTTTTATTTCATCATTTTAAACTTCTTAAATGAAAAAAGTGCACTTTCATGAAGTTGATTTCTAAATATTTATGGGACCCCACCACCACCGCCGGTTAAGTCACGGCTGTCCCGTTTTGGGCAAACTAAATTATGGCCAGCCTAATTATATGAAATATGTATACTATTATATTCAAAGCTAATAAGCATATAAAATTAAAAAACAAATCTATAAAATATCTAGATTTATATTGGCTCATTGAAGGTTGTGAAGGCTTCATTATATCAAAACATAGTGACAAAAATTATCTAATTTAGAATTAAATGGTATATACATGACTTCTATGTCCTAAAATTTATATTTAAAATCATTTAAATATTAATTAAATAAGTGGATACTTGAGTTCTGAAAAAATTATTTATCAGCTAAAATGGTACCACCATGTCAGGTGGATTAAGACTATCCTCAACCTTCGTGAGGAAGGACTGTACTTTTGGATAAAATGTCTGTAGGTCAAACGAAGAGCTAACTTAAGGTAGTTGCGATCTGATTCCTGTAATGAAATTGGACTCTCGCTGCGAGGGGCCGAGGGATGCCTATAGTGTTGTCAAAGTCTTTCCTGTCAATACTATACTAGTCTTTTTCTTTTTTAAATTTGAGTCTTGATTTCTTTCTTTCCATTTGTCTTCTGATTTCCTGAATGACTATTCTGTTCACCCATATAATTATAAATTTCTTAGCAAAACATTTCTTCCTTAATACGTTTGTGTCTCCTGTTTAAGACCCACCATTCTGATCCATGTCATAACGCTATATTCCACACAGGCTAGTAAATAACTAGCGATCAGGGAGGTCAAAATATTTTCAAGGAGGGGCAAACAATTTTCCAAAGGAGAATAATATTTATATTTTTCATACATACACACATGCAGATATTAGTTTATAATTCTCATACCATAATAGAAATAAGTACACAGATTGTATTAATTGCTGTAATACAACAACACTGCCCAGCACAGGAAGCAAATCGATGTCCACGTTTTCAGCTTGCACGCGTTGTGTTAGTGTGGGTTTCGGCACTTTCCATTTAAAAATCATGCAAACATAAGAAAATAAACACGAGTGAGGCCAGAAATAATACGAATTGTGTGTGTGTGTGTGTGTGTGTGTGTGTGTGTGTGTGTGTGTGTGTGTGTGTGTGTGTGTGTGTGTGTGTGTGTGTGTGTGTGTGTGTGTGTGTGTGTGTGTGTGTGTGTGTGTGTGTGTGTGTGTGTGTGTGTGTGTGTGTGTGTGTGTGTGTGTGTGTGTGTGTGTGTGTGTGTGTGTGTGTGTGTGTGTGTGTGTGTGTGTGTGTGTGTGTGTGTGTGTGTGTGTGTGTGTGTGTGTGTGTGTGTGTGTGTGTTTCCTGCCGGCCTTTCTAATGCGGTAATCACAATAATAAAACTTTGGAAGAGTAAACATTACATAATTGAGATATGCTTGTCTGCCAGGAACGATATATTTTCACTCATATGTGGTTTAAATTAAAATGAAAAATATAGAATTTTGTTAAAGTGAAATGAAATTCTTGGATTTCGTTGTCCATGACGTGTCCGTTACTTAACTATATATCACTATAATATTGACGACTCGGAACACTAAGTTCTTCCGAAGTTGTCACTTAGTGTTCCGAGTCGTCAATATTATAGTGATATTTTGAAATGAAATGTTTCCATAGAAACTACTTCTTAGTTGTCAATAACGTACTACATATATAAGACTTATAAAAATTTACCTCTTCCATCAACTACCATTTTAATTTATAAAAAAATTACCCCCTCCCCCCCCTCAACTACACTTTTTATTTATAGATATTTCATCTACCTTTCTACAGTGGATTATTATGACCTTCTTTTCAGGCTACTTTATTTATCAAAATTAAGCACTTTACTCTCGTAAAAATGTAAAATGTTGCCGGTAAACTACCCCTTTCCCTTAACTGATCTTCGCCAAAAGCAACAGGCCTTGAGTCCTCTACAATTCAGGGATGTATGCAAAACATTATTTGATTCTGAATGAATTTGCGTCTGTTATCGTTTGCCATGGAAAAAAATTACCCTTGTTAAAACATAAAATGTTTCCGGTAAACTACCCCTTTCCCTTAACTTATCTTCACCAAAAACAATAGGTCTTGAGTACTCTACAATTCAGGACTGTGTGCAAAATATTATTTGATTCTGTTTGAATTTCCGGCTCTTATCGTTTGCCAAAAAAAATCTACAGATAGACACACAGACACTTTTCGTAACATGACTTTTTTTCATGTTTTGAGGGTAGTACAATCAGAATCTGCAATTATCTCGAACAAGGTTTTTTTTTGCCATCACCATACTTCCATTTCCTTATGGAACATGGAAGTAAAATATCGGTATGGAGAACCATACATGACTTCCATGTTCTAAGATTTATATTTAAAATCATTTTCAAAATGAAATATTTCAATAGAAACTACTTCTTTCTACTTACTGCTTCAGCCTTAACCACAGTACTGTTGTCACTAACATATACCACCTCACGTTATCGCACTCGTTTTTCACTGATGATGGAAGTCGATGGCACTGCCGAAACGTCTGGTTTTGCAGAAAACATTGGTTTACGGCCAAACAGGACAGGAAGGAATTTTAACAACAAACTACTTCTTTGTTGCCGATAACGTAGTACATACATATAGAAAATTATCCCCTCCCCCTTCAACTATAATTTTCATTTATAGAAAATTACCCCCACCCCATTCAACTAGCCTCTTCATTTATAGATATTTCATCTACGTTTCTACAGTGGATTATTACGATCTTCTTATCAGGATACTTTATTTAACAAAATTAAATAATTTACTCTTGTTACAACAAAAAATGTTTCCAGTAAACTACCCTTTCCCTGTAACCAATCTTCACTAAAATCAATAGAATTTGAGTACTCTACAACTCAGGCACATATGTAAAAGATTATTTGATTCTGTTTGAATTTACGGCAGTTATCGTTCGTCATGAAATATTTCTCTTGTTACAACATAAAATGTTGCAGGTAAACTACCCCTTTCCCTTAACCGATCTTCACCAAAATCAACATGCCTTGAGATATCTACAATGTAGGGGTGTATGCAAAACATTATTTGATTATGTTTGAATTTACGTCAGTTATCATTTGTCATAGAAAAAATTACCCTTTTTAAAACATAAAATGTTGCTGGTAAACTACCCCCTTTCTCTTAACTGATCTTCATCAAAATCAATAAGTCTTGAGTCCTCTATAATTCAGGGATGCATGCAAAACATTTTTTGATTCTGTTCGTATGTGCGGCAGTTATCGTTCGTTATAGAAACCATTACTCTTGTTAAGACATTAAATGTGGCTGGTAAACTACCCCTTTTTCTTAACCGATCTTCACCAAAATCAATGGGCCTTCAGTTCTTTACAATTGAGGAACGTTTGCAAAAAATTATTTGATTCTGTTTGAATGTCCGGCAGTTATCGTTCTTCATATAAAAAATTACCGTTGTTAAAACATAAAATGTTGCTGGTAAACTACCCCTTTCCCTTAACCGATCTTCACCAAAAACAATAGGTCTTGAGAACTCTGCAATTCAGGGCTGTCTGCAAAATATTATTTGATTCTGTTTGAATTTCCGGCTCTTATCGTTTGCAAATAAAATCTACAGACAGACACACACAGACACTTTTCGAAAAATTACTTTTTTTCATGTTTTGAGGGTAGTACAATCAGAATCTGCAATTATCTCAAACACGATTTTTTTTGCCATCACCATACTTCCATTTCCTTATGGAACATGGAAGTAAAATCAGTATTATAATAATGATTGTTAGTTTTCCTGTATGCATAGAACAATTTTAAGTCGTATAGCCTATATTATATATTAGAATTTAGTTTCTTCTGCAAGTAATGTGTTATGTTTTTGTTTTTCAATACCATTTCAATATAGTTATTTAAAAACTTCAATTTATTAGGCGTGGGGAGCACTTTATGACGAGTGAAAGGAAGATTAGTGCTGGAAGTTAGGGCTGATTTTAATGTTTATTATCAACGTGTTTTTACTTCCATTCCCCTAAACAAAGAAGAAACAGACAAAGAAAGAAATATAATATACCAAATTGGTTATGAAAATGGATACAATAAAAATACTGTAAACAAAATAGAAAATAAAATCAAATATAAAATAAAAACTGAACAATTAAGAATTAATCAATATGAACACACATAAATAATAACAACAACAAAAAATGGGCCACATTCACATACATAAATAATAAAATGACAAAGCTAACAAAACTATTTAAAAACACAGATAGAAAAATAGCTTACAAAACTAATAAAAATAATTTACAAAAACTAAATAACCCACACAACAAAGGTAATACAACTACTAACGGTATATACAAAATTGAATGCCAAGATTGCAATAAATGTTACATAGGACAAACAAAAAAACAACTGAAAAAACGTTATTTTGAACATCTGAATTATAATATAGAAGCTGACAATACAAAAAGCAGAAATATATAAAAACAATTTGGCCACACATCCAATAAACACGTGACATGAATTCCCAGACATAACCAATGTGACACTAATAAAACATATACCACACAAAGGGACCATCATGAACATTTGGGAAAATTTACAAATATACAAACATAAAACACTAAACAAACTAATACCTGAACAAATACAAATCAATACAAAACATGACACAATATTCAAAGCACTCAACATCAAAACTACACAAAACACTAATACATACACCACAATCACACACAATAATACCACTTTAAAATACCAGAGGCCAACAAGAAACCAAAATAGCATCCAGCCAACAGACAAATACTTCACCAGATGCAAGATCACGAAGGCTGAGGATGACAACACAAGAGTTCTCAAAACATGTTCCAAATAAGGGAAAAATAACATCTTGAGGTAAAATAAATATAAATTTTAAATATTTTATATATATCAAGAAACGAACTGTAGCAGAAAGTGTTTGAACATGAAAATATGTATACATATATGGTTACACATATGTTCATAAAAAAATATTATACATATTCCAATTGTTATTACATCGAGTATTCAGCCACTGGAAAGAGATTTGTACCAAATGAGGTAGATGCTCTGTATTAATAAGAACTACTGATAGAAAACTTTAAAACAGCAGTCACTAACTTGAAAAAATAAAAATGTAATAAATATATCGTGATAAGTAACAACAAGAAATTTTATCAAACTTATAAAATTTTTAATAATAATCTGGAAAATGTTATTGAGTTGATGTCATAATTTTATGTGAATATTAAGGGTAATAGAAGTAAAATACTTATAAGGCAATAAATTAATTAAGCAACAATAAAATGCTTATTTTTTAACATTCTGGAATGGATGATGGTCTCAGTACTGGACCCTATTATAGAAAGTTTAATTACAATAGTAAAAAAGCAGTAATAGCACAATTTGATTAGTACATTCTGGAGAGCATCTAATCAACAATATAAAAATGTAATTAAGTTGTAATGTGCTAATTGTGCAAATCCCAATTATCAGATCAATTTGAACATAAAAGTTATGTTCCTAATTATATTAAAGCATCGACTACAAACTATAAACAAAAACTTGCTACATTGGCTATTCAAGTAAGCCCATCACCAAGATTACAGTTCCCAGCAGCAAAAAAGAAACTAATAATGACTTTTTTATAAATGTGAACATTTTACAAATATAATCTTATTTTACAAATGTTTAGTTTGAATATTAGGGAAAATCTTATATATGTAAATAAATATGTGTATTGTGTGGTACATGTATGAATATAACTCTCTTGTAACGGCTGTGGTAATGATGATAATTCATATTTTAAAAAATGAGAAAAAGACAAAATTGTAACCTAAATTCTATAGGTTATATTATTCTGACAATAATAGGTTATATTCTGAATTCTGACAATAAACGTTTGTTGGTTATGCAAGTGAATATGCTTAGCTTGGACAAAAGTATTAATTCTTTTAATATGTATTTATACTTATTGAAAGCCTCAAGATTAAGCCTCACGTACATATATGTACAGAATTTGTGAATGTATTACATGCTTCACACTTAGGTTTCAATATTAGGGCCTACTTGTTTCAATGTAAATCATAGCATAAGGCGTATAACTGATCTGATAATGCAATGTTTTATATAAAAAGATGCTGTATCTATACACACAAATTGTTTCTATTAAATAAGAATCATATATTTGGCAACATTAAAATTAATTCTGATACTAAAAATAGGCTTAGATGGTGAGAATGTTTATAATAATGTTTTAAGCAAGTATTTACAACATGTTTGATGTTACTACTACTCAGGAGGAAGTGCATCGTATGTTTGATATATCAATTTATCTAAATATCGCACTGGTACATAAGCTACACCCAACTGTATTAAAGATAGATATGCTTTAATGAATTAGTTTGTTTATTATACCAAAGCAGTTGATTCTTATATAACCTCTGAGCAAGCAGAATATTATGGACTAATCACAATAAAACTGTATTGTATGTGTGTTGGAGTTAAACACTAGTTTCTAAAAACTGTTTTCTGCTGTATAGTGATTATGATCCTATCTTTCATTTTTAAATATATATTTTAAAATGTTTGCAAAATTGGATTGTTGAGTTCACAAATTAATTGTGCAGTGTAAAAGATCATTGCCCATTAAGTGATCATTATATGAAATATGTATACTGTTATATTCAAGCTAATAAGCATATAAAATAAAAAAACAAATCTAGAAAATACCTAGATTTCTATTGGCTCATTGAAGGTTGTGAAGGCTTCATTATATCAAAACATAGATACAAAAATTATCTAATTAAGAATTAAAAAATCGGTATATACATGACTTCTATTACCTAAAATTTATATTTAAAATCATTTAAATATTAATTAAATAAGTGGATACTTGAGTTCTGAAAAAATTACGTATCAGCTAAAATGGTACCACCATGGCAGGTGGATTAAGACTATCCTCAACCTTCGTGAGGAAGGACTGTACTTTTGGATAAAATGTCTGTAGGTCTAACGAAGAGCTAACTTAAGGTAGTTGCGATCTGATTCCTGTAATGAAATTGAACTCTCGCTGCGAGGGGCCGAGGGATGTCTATAGTGTTATCCAAGTCTTTCCTGTCAATACTATACTAGTTTTTTTCTTTTTTAAATTTGAGCCTTGATTTCTTTCTTTCCATTTGTCTTCTGATTTCCTGAATGACTATTCTGTTCACCCGTATAATTATAAATTTCTCAGCAAAACATTTCTTCCTTAATACGTTTGTGTCTCCTGTTTAAGACCCACCATTCTGATCCATGTCATAACGCTATATTCCACACAGGCTAGTAAATAACTAGCCATCAGGGAGGTCAAAATATTTTCAAGGAGGGGCGAACAATTTTCCAAAGGAGAAAAATATTTATATATTTTTCATACATACACACATACACATATTAGTTTATAATTCTCATATCATAATAGAAATAAGTACACAGATTGTATTAATTGCTTTAATACAACAACACTGCCCAGCACAGGAAGCAAATCGATGTCCACCTTTTCTGCTTGCACGTGTTGTGTTAGTGTGGGTTTCGGCACTTTCCATTTAAAAATCGTGCAAACATAAGAAAATAAACATGAGTGAGGCCAGAAATAACACGAATTTTGTGTGTGTGTGTGTGTGTGTGTGTGTGTGTCCTGCCGGCCTTATTATTGCGGTAATCACAATAATAAAACTTTGGAAAAGTAAACATTACATAATTGAGATATGCTTGCCTGCCAGGAACGAAATATTTTCACTCATACATGATTTAAATTAAAATGAAAAATATAGAATTTTGTTAAAGTGAAATGAAATGTTTCCATAGAAACTACTTCTTTGTTGTCAATAACGTAGTACATATATAAGACATATAAAAATTTACCTCCTCCATCAACTACCATTTTAATTTATAAAAAAAATTACCCCCCCCCTTCAACTACACTTTTTATTTATAGATATTTCATCTACCTTTCTACAGTGGATTATTATGACCTTCTTTTAAGGATACTTTATTTATCAAAATTAAGCACTTTACTCTTGTTAAAATGTAAAATGTTGCAGGTAAACTACCCCTTTCCCTTAACCGATCTTCGCCAAAAGCAATAGGCCTTGAGTCCTCTACAATTCAGGACTGTATGCAAAAAATTATTTGATTCTGTTTGAATTTGCGGCTGTTATCGTTTGCCATAGAAAGAATTCTACACACAGACACACACACAGACAATTTTCGGAAAATGACTTTTTTTTGTTTTAATGGTAGTACAATCAGAATCTGCCGTTATCTCGAACACGATTTTTTTCGCCATGACCATACTTCCATTTCCTTATGGAACATGGAAGTGAAAAGTACAAGTATTTTGAAAACAAGTTAAACAAACGGTTAAATTATACCAAGTTACTGTGTAAAAAAATTAAATAACAAAATTAATAGTAATAGTAACTAGCAAATAGTAAATTTGCAAATAATTCATGACATAGTAAAGTTATGTCCAAATTGAAGTTACTTTAATTAATTGGACACTGCTATTTGTTTTTTTTCTTTCTATCTGTGAAAAGGTGAAACCTTGCTAAAACTATTAAAATAAAATAAAATAAATTGATTCCCCTCCTAATAGGTTTAACGAAAAACTTTGGTTTTCTTGAATTAACAGGTAAGGTTGAAGTTCTTAGAATTATAAATCAATTTTAAAGATAAGTTTGAAGGTGTCAACGGCATTTTCTGTAGGTTTATATTTAAACCTTTAGTATGCATTTTTAATTTGAATATTTAAAGAAGACTATATCTTAATTATTTTGATTTTTCTGATTTATACCAATATATAAGGCTGATGACAGAACTAAGGAAATCAATTATAGGCCAATTCTTTTAATTTACAATATAGCAAATATTCTGGAAAAAATCTAATACAGTAAAATAATTAAATTTTTAGACAAATGTAATTTCTCTTCAGATATTGAATTTGCTTGTAGGCAGGAAAGAGTAGTCTACTATAAATGCTTTAGCTTATGTTACTGGAATTTTTAAACATTAAGTAAATAATAATAAACATAAGCAATACAGTTAAAAAATGTGTTTTATTATAAAAAGAAGCAATAAAAATATAAAACTTACAAAACATTTAATACATTTTTAATCATATTTGTAACTTTGTGTTTCGCTGCCTGAGAACTGATCTCTTTGCTGATCCTGCTGTGGTCTTTGTTGTTGATGGTTCAGTAGTAGATGACTCATTGGGCTTATCTGTCTTTTCTGTTCCTAATTCATTGCTGTCTTTAGAATCTGATTTCATATTTGTCTCTTTCAGTTGTTTCTGCAACTCTTGAAGTCTTGCTTGACTCTCTTTTAGTTGTTCTTCAATCATTTTTTCTTTCATTTTTAATTCCTCTTCAGTCAGTGCTCTGACTGGTTGCACAGGTACCCAGTCTTTGTTGTTCTCTGTAACAATTTTAACAATTTTTTGTTTGTCATATGGTGTATGCATTATTTGTTCTTGGCTTTGAGTAAACTGATTATCTCTTTCGCTTGATTTTCTTTCTTCATTAAGTCCATAGACAGGTGTCAGCATTTGGGAAGGATCCCTCCAGAACATCATAGACCGTCCCATTTCATCCATCATCTTTTTAGGCCCATTCATTTTTTCCATCATTGGTTCACCTTTGTATATAACATAATTAGGATCCATGCCTCGATTTTCTTTTACCCATGGATTGTTAATATTGGACCTTAAGTATTCAATCTGATGCTGACTGAAAGCGTTTTGTGGATAAGAAAACATCTGCTTCATCTCTTGTGTGGATCCTTGAGGGTAAAAATTTTGTTTTGCTTGGTTTTGCCTGTATGCAGTATACTGTGCTATCTTGATAGCTTCTTTAGGTGATGCATCAGGAGAAACATCACAGTTAAGCGTTAATGGCACATTAGATGTAATCAGTTCTGCAGGTTCACCTGTGGTGCGACTGCGTGGATATGAAGACAAAACATACTGTTTAGTAACAGTAAGTGGAGATGATGGTACAACTTGTGATGCAATCTGATACTGAGTTGTTCCCATTTCTTTAACAGGAATATCATAGGTCCTGTAATACTGACTATCCATTAATCTTGCATTTTCATCTAGATTTGATCGCTGTGTCATCTCATCTGGTTGACGATCTGTTTGAACTATTATTGGCTTCATCTCAGTAATTTGGTGATCTGCGATTTGTGGATTAAAATAACCTGTGCTTGCATGAAAATTTTGTCCTACCTCTTTGTTTCTTGCCTGCAATTTTTTTTGCATCATCATCTGTTGCATCTGGTTGTTTAAAAAAGTTGATGGAACTTGTATCATCTGTGGAACTTGATCTTGTTGTCTTGCTGGAGTAACATATATTGGCATTAGCTCACCTTTTTGAAATGCAGGCATCTGGTATGCTATTGATGGTTTCTGCTGAGCAACTCGGGCCATAAAACGTTGATTCATCATACTACCATCTGACTGTGAAGATGTATGTTGTGTAAAATTCTGTTTTTCTTCAAATTGCTGACTAGTTGCATTATCAGGCCTCACTTGAACACACACAGTGGTAGTATACGGAGAGTTTGCAGCTGCTGGTGACTTTTTCACACGCTTAATGTTTTCACTGTTTAAATCTTGTTTCACTGGTTCAAGATGATCAGATTCCAAACCTGAATTGAGACTATTTTGCAAATGTTCTTTGCTCAGCACATGACTGTTGACTTGAAATAAAGCACACACACATATTAAAAAACAAATCACTGTAAAATTCAATGTTTCCATTGTGACTGAAGAACAGGTGTGTAGTACAAACACTTATACTCGCCACTGAAAATGCTACATCAGCAAATTCTAACATTCTCTACACCTGTAGTTATTCTGAAACTAGGACACAATTGTGAAATAATTAAGCACAAGCACACTTTACTATAGTTTGCATTGGCCTTATAAACAATGATGATGTAACAACGGAAAATATGTATTATAGTGACATCATATTGGAATGCTGATTAGGCCAATCACATTAAAAGTATGCTACCAAATTAATAACAATAACAAATAAATAAACTAATGTGTAATACTTATGTAAATTATAGCTCATTGAAATTTAAATTTGTATGCATACAATAACTACGGTTTTGCATAATCCAAACCCAAATTTCTATTAGAATAAAATGTCTGTTATATAAATTCCTAACATAAATGCTGCTGTATAATTAATATTACATAAATTGTAATTGTCAGTCACTTTAACAGTATTTCGAATTTTAGAATAATTATCCTGTTGTTTGTTTTTGTTATAATCTAACATAACATAAGGCTCTCTAATATAATACACAGAAATATGAACTACTAAGTTCTCCAATATTGTAAGTCATAATGATATAATGTTATGTGGTATATAGTCAAATGAGATTTACTGCAGCATTTTCACTCAAATCAATTGCTGTTTAGCAGATGTTATGTTTAATAAATGTAATTAAAAGATTTGAATACAAAATGTGTTATGCTGTTAATAGTAGGTTAGTAATTTAAAAGTTCAATGATTTATAATGTGTTTTATTAACAAGTAGTGTGTATAAATTTACAGCAGTTTTCTTATAAATTATATACCGGTGCATATGAGTTATAATAAAGTATATTACTATTAGGAGTTCTGTTTACACAATGACAAGTTAAACATTATCCTACTTAGATTAAGCACTTTACATTAATTACACATACAACTTGATATACTTGCTCACATGTTAGATTTTAAAATAACTTAAAAATTCCATTTCCCTTAAAGCACAACCGGTGGTAATAAAATTGTGTTCAAACAGTTTTAGGGATGACAGAATATTCAATCTCAGTGCTCTGTTTAGTAAATAAAGTATTAACCATTTTTACATATTTACAGCAGTGTAACTGAGGGGATTGTTAGGGTTACAATCCTCCCCATTTTATAGATTGCCATTGACATCCGATATGTAAACCTTCAGGCAGGCATTACCAGTTCACTTTCAGCCATGACATAATATACATAGTAGGATCTAAATAACAAATTTCCTACTACCCCCCAAAACTCGCCTCTCACTTATTATCAGTAACCTGCCATCATAGAAAAACCTAGTCCACAACTCCCCCCCCCCTTTGAAAACCCAGGCTACACCATTACTAGCAACTACATGAAAATTGCTATGTAGTTGATATATTGATACATAAAAGTTGGTAAATAAAATACAAACTATACTCACATGAACAGCAGGATTCAGACAACTTTTATATTATGAAGTCATTAATAGAAATTAAGCAGTAAGCTCTATTTTTAAAACATGCTTACTTGCCTTCTGTAAAAAACAAAGAACACTACAATGCAGTTTTTGTAAAAGTAATGTTCGACTGACAAAGCATACCAACAGAGAAGCAAGTTGAATATTCACTTTATCTTAAATATGTAAAATGAAAAAATAAATAATTATCAAAAAACAAAACTAACAGTATACATCTCCTGTACAAATACATATGTATTATATAAATATACATACAAGTATGTCATCAGTGGAAGTTGTATTGCCAGTAACTTTTATTTTCTTTGCTGAAATGTGTGGAACACAGGAAGGAAATTGATATTACACCATTACCTGAATCAGCTTTAAGGTCGGTTCACACTATACAGCATGGCACAGCATGAGACAATATGACAGTAATGACAGAAAATATGTGTACATTTAGATACACCAGCAAGTGACAGACATGACTGCTAGATCAGTACTGCTGTCTGAAGTCATAAGAATGCCAAATTAGTTTTAATAAGTTACATTTCACTTAGTTTTTTTTAAAAGTCAAGTGACTGAATAATGCAAAATGTTTCAACAAGATTCATTACAAGATTTGGCAATAATAGTTTTACTGCTGAATGAGGAAGAATTGAAACAGAACGTACTTGGGTCCATGACATTTTAAAAATCAAAAAATTAAAGGAGAATTTGTGATGTACGTGAATATATATTTGTTACATGACGAAACAAAATTTTATAATTATTTCAACATGTTGTTTAAACAAATCAGTACCTTGCTGTACAAAATAGAGGCCACTTAAAAAAAAATAATTCAGCTTTTACAGAAGCAATAACACCAAAAGAGAAACTATCCATTTACTCAAGTACATTGTGTGACTGTTTCTTAAAAATTATCTTTAATTATTTTAACAATATTTTCTAAGGAGCCTTTTTTTTTCATTGACCGAAAGGCAATTTCCAATGCAATGATATGAGTGGCAGTCAGTTCACACCCACATTTCCCATTACCACAGTCGTTAGACAAGGAGATGCACTGTCCTCTTTACTGTCTGACTTAGTTCTAGATGCAGTAATCAACAAGATGGAAAATGGGGGCCATATAGGAATAAATACCACACAAATTCTTGTTTATGCTTATGGTGTAGCCATTACAAGTAGAAACAAAAACTTTTTGAAAGAACCTGTAATTAATATAGATTGGGAGACAATGGGGAGAGTATAAATGATAATAAAACTAAATACATGGAAATAGCAAGAACATTATGTAACAGACAACCTCTACAATTTAAAAATCATAAATTTGAACATGCAAGTGAGTTTTCCTACCCAGGCTCACAAGTAAACGTCACACAAAAAGAAGAACAGTATCTCAGAATATTTTAACGAAAGGTACTGAGAAATTTTTTTGGAATAGTCCAAAATAACAATAGCTCATGGAGAATACAAAGGAATCAATAATTAAATAATCTAGTACATGAAGCTGACATAGTAAGGTTTATAAAGAGTAGAAGGATAGCTTGGCTGGGACACACAGTGAGAATAGAACAACATATAGTTCCCAGAAAAATTCTAGAATGGAAACCGGTAGGTAGGCGATCAGGAGAAAGTCCAATGAAGAGATGGATCAAGGATGTTGAGTAGGATCTGATGAATATGGAGATAAGAAGATGGAGAATACAATGTAATGAGAGGAGTAAAATGGAGAAGATTGTTGAAGAGGCTCAAACTCTGGTTACTTGTTTGTAACGCCAGTAGAAGAAAACAAGTGTCAAGTTCAAAATTGAGTAATGTGAAATTTTAAGAAATAATTGAAATGTTATCCTGTATACAATAAAAGAAATATTAATATAAAATATTATAAAGTAATTAATATTATAGAATACTTTATAGAATCAGCAGTTATAAAATATTTTATCTTAAATAATTGTGTGCCCTGTACATCTTAACCTATCTTTTGTTGACATTCAACCATGTGACCAGGATACTGATATTGAAAATAGTAATGTCCAAAAAAAAATTTTTAATTATTCAAAAACATCTAGAAAATATTAAAACTGGTCTAAGTGTGACTCAAGATGGTGTAAGTGATAATATGGATACAGTTGATAAAGGTGAGGATGATGCTATATCTATCGTATCAATTGCCAGTGAAAAAAATAAAAACCGTAAGTGTGAACAAAATTTTGAATGTGAGGATTGTCAGGACTATATAAGAGAATTAAGCTATAAAAAAAAAATTAATAGTGAATTAGTGAAACAAAATAATGAGCTACGTGAACATAACCATGAGTTGCGTGAAAATAACAGTTTCTTAAGATCATCTGCTGTAAATGTTGAAAAAAATTATGTAGACATTAAAAATTCGTATGCTGATGCTGTGCTAAATTTACCTAAAAAGCAAGAATGTGCTCGTTTGACAATAAAGCCAAAGGAAAATTTCAAAGGCGATGCCCTAAATATTATCAAAGTGCAAATTTCAACCAAAACTAATGCCAAAGTTTTAAAAATTAACAAAGTCAATAATGGTACAGTTTTTCTAAAGTGTATAAATGAGCAAGATTCTGAAAAAATACTAAAGGTTATAAACAGTGAAATATTGACAGCTGAAGCATGTGTTAAAAAAATCCGCAAATAAAAATAACAAACATATCAGAAGATGTCGATAAAGTAGAACTCAAGAACGATATCATACGTAGAAATGAATTACCATCAAATAGTGTAAACATTGTACACAAATACAAACAGAGAAACAATAATCATGCTGCGCTAGCAGAAGTAACCTCTGATGTATATGCCAAGATAATGAAGAATAAATCTGTTTTTATTGGATATGAAAACTGCAGAGTGTATGACAATTTTAATATCAAATGTTGTAAAAACTGTTGTGGATATAACCATTCATTGAGAAAGTGCAAAGACACTTTTAAAAGACAACAATCATGCTACAAATGTTCAGGTAACCATGATGCTACAGTATGTACCTCTGATATAAATAAATGTATTAATTGTATTAATGCTAACAAATACTTAACTAAAAAAAGATCCATAGATCATTCTGCAAATGATATTCAAAACTGTGAAAGTTTTAAAGTAAGATGGGAGCAGTATATTTGTGATACAAACTACCCCTGGAAACCAGAACCTCCATTTAATTACGTTAGGCCTACAACTAGTTGATTAGATAAAATTTTGTATTTAAAAGGAAAAAAGAAAAATCACAAATCAAAACTAACCTATAAATAAATTTTTTATGGAAATACAAGAATATAACCTTAATGATGAATTAATTTTTAATAGTACAGAAGAGATAAATCTCAACCCCATTTTTTGTGACTCTGAGCTTCTGACCCTACATGTCAACATCAGAAGTATACAGAAAAATATATTAAAACTTGAAACTATGTTAAGTTCTTTTAAACATAAACCAGATGTGATAATATGCACTGAAGCTTGGCTCATGGATAATATCAAGCTTATAAATATAACAGGTTATACACATTTTAAAAATAACAGCAGAATAAATAAAGCAGATGGAGTGATTATTTATGTAAAAAGTAACCTACAGTATCAAGCCATTAATGAACAATTTAATGATTTAAAAATCACTAGTCTGCTCATAGAATTAACAAATAAAAGTATTTTCAAAATTTCTGGACTATATCGTTGTCATGATTATGAGATTGACAAATTCATTAAAGATCATGAAAAATTTATCTTAAGTAACAAAACTGTTGCAAACCACATGATTTTGGGTGATGTTAACTTAGCTCTCATTGAGTTTAATGAAAAAACTGAGGATTATTTCTACCAATTACTGCAAAATGGTTATGAATCAATGATAAATACTTGTACTCATCCTATAAAGAATTATAAAGATGCAACTTGCATTGACCATATTTTCATGAAAGGAATATACACAGCAAAATCTGGTAAATTAATTGACTCAATCACAGACCACTACCCCGTTTTAATATCACTACATGGAAACAACATAAAATGCAAACTTACAGTATCTTTTGAAATAAACAAAAAAAGATTTTTGGAGCTGTGTGCTTCAGAACAATGGCAACAAGTCTGTAAAACACCAAATAACAATGAAGCATTAGAATTGCTAATAAACAAGATTCAAACTATCAATGAACTTTCACACAAAACTAAGCCAAAAATTCAAAAACCAAGAAAGACCTGGATTACCCCTGCTCTCATTAATTCAGTTAATAACAAAAACAAATTATATAAAGCCTGGAAGAATAGTCAAGACGACTTGCTAAAAAAAGAGCTGTACTTAAATTATGAAAAACGACTTAAATCATTACTTACGGCTGCTAAAAATAGGCATGAAGAAAAACAACTACAAAACGCTGATTCTAAAAAAATGTGGAGATATGTTCATCTAAAATTGGATCGTAATTCAAAAAAATAGACAAATAAATGATATTTTGATTAATAATAAACTAAACAGCAATGATTGGACAAAGGCTAATTATTTTAATGATTTTTTCAGCACAATAGTATCTAGGCTGAATGAAAGTGCGACTCCTCCTATTCTGCAGCATGAAATACCAGATATATCAATTAATCAGCATACAGTCGACTCCCTCTAATCCGGACACCTCGGGACCGGATCCCTGTCCGGATTAAAAAATGTCCGGACCATCCGGCGGTTTTTTACTTATGTAAATTACAACCTGTAATAGCGTATCTATATTTATAAATCACATTTTAAGACAATTTTCAAGTGTACGGAACACAATTTTAGGTTCATAAAATTGTCCCAAACGAATAAACTTAAACCTAAAACTAATGAAAAACTTGGCTTTGCAATATTAAAATAAATCTGTTATTTTCTTCTGCTTCTTTACTTCAACTGTTTTCTTGAAGGCATAATCACTCCACTTCCTTAGAAACATAACATCCACAGCTGATGCGCCAGGCTGTTGTTCGACGTAGGTAGTTGCCAGTTCCAGTGCTGCCCTACCCTCTGCATGAGTCAAAATTCCCACGCCATTTCCTGCTTCACTATCACCTTCGTCGTCGTCTTCTTCTTTTTCTTCCTCTTGACGAAGGACTACATCGACGATTTCGTCATCATTCAGGATTTCATTAGCCAGTTCATCATCAGCTCGCGAAATCCATTCCACAACGTCATTCTCATTAATACTAGCAGAATCAGGCAGCTGTTGTAAATCCTTTAAAATTGAGTGGTTGTCATCAGGTTCAGTTGCATGAATATTTAACCCTATTGTATGTGGGTTGTCTTCTTGTCTCTTCTCAACGAGAGTTTCAACATCTGGCCACAATTTTCTCCAGGATTTGGTAAACGTAGATGATGGGATTTCATCATACGATTTAGCAGCGATATAAATGACGTCCTTAATGTTAATTGTCTTGAGCGTCTGGATGAGACCTGCATTGTCATTACCATCCATCTTATCCAAAATTTCTGAAAGAAGCTTCCTCTGGTATTTTCTCTTAAAGCATTCGATTACACCCTGGTCCATGGGCTGTGCGATACTTGTTACATTTGGAGGCATATATAAAAGCTTGATGTCACTGTAACTATCACATTCGAGACCTTACTCTGGATGCGTAGGGGCATTATCAAGCACAAGAACTGCTTTTACTGGCAATTTCAAGGATGTCAAATGTTCTTTTACAGACGGAACAAATTGAGCCACGAACCACTCCTTAAACAAATAAGAATCCATCCAGGCAGACTTTTGTGACCTGTAATACACTGGAAGGGAAGACATGTTTAAGTTTTTGAATACTCTGGGTTTGGCCGACTTTCCAATCACAAATAGCGGCATCTTGTGTGTCCCAGTTGCGTTTGAGCATAGTGCAACAGTGATCCTTTCTTTATTTACTTTAAAGCCCGAAGCAGACTTTTCTTGAGGAGTGGCAAAGGTTTTATTAGGCAAAAGTTTATAGTTAAGCCCGGTCTCATCGATATTGTACACTTGTTCTGGGGTTAGTTTTTCACGCTCAATGATACGCTTCAATTTTTCAGAAAAATCATTAGCTGCCGGTTGGTCTGCTGAAAGCTTCTCCCCGCAAACTCCAAGGAAATGCACTCCATGCCGTTTTTTCCATCTCGTTAGCCACCCATCGCTTGCCGAGAAGTTTCCTTTTTCCCCAAGTTTTGAATGAAGAATGACGGCTTTTTCTTTCAAAATCGGCCCATTTATAGGAGTCCCTCTTCTACGTTCCTGCATGAACCACAACCATAATGCGTCATCAACAAGTTCATGGTGTGGTTTTTTCAAGGTAGATCGAGTAGAAAGGACGGATTCGACTTCAATTTGCATACAAAAATCCTCGATCGATTTTCTGTTTTTCCGCCAATCATAAACTGTGCTTTTCCCTACATTAAACTCCGTACAAATACTTTGCACTGATTCACCCTTATCTAAACGTTGTAAAATATTAAGTCTGTCTTGCATTTTAACCGTATTATGCTTCCGTTTTTCACTCATTTTTGAGAATTTTACTGTCAAATAATCAGAGTTACTGAAACTACAATTTCACCTAACAAATAAACTCACTTATAATAACATATGTAACTCACATTGAAAATTATTAAAACACACAACAATATCAGTAGTAATTAGTAAAAACAGCTACAGTACACTGTATGACGATCCGGAGCAAACGCAATCGTAAGCCGAACTGAGGATCTTTGTTTACATGTAGGCCGGAAATAAACAGACACGCTCAATCCTGTCGTTTTCGGCCGTGAGAAACCCGGCGCGCGCTGATGACTCATTTCCAAGAAGTAGTCCGGACCATCCGGCGTCCGAACCATCGGAGTCCGAACGAGAGGGAGTCGACTGTACTATGTTTCTAACACCAACAAATGAGTCAGAAGTTTACCAAACTATTCGTGAACTCAAAAATAAACCTGGTGGGTGTGATGAAATTCATGCCTATACAGTTAAGCTAGCTGCTCCGTTCATTACTCCTGCTTTGACTCACATTATTAATACTGCTATGATACAAGGTACATGTCCATATCAATTTAAGAAAGCTGTAATTTGTCCTATATATAAGGAAGGTGTAAAAAGTTTGGTTAACAATTATCGACCAATCGCACTAATATCAAATTTAGCTAAGATTTTTGAAAAAATTATTTTTACCAGATTATTTAAATTTGTAAAGAAACATAACCTGTTAAGTACTAAACAATTTGGCTTTCTCAAGAAGAAAGGTACAGATGATGCTATAGCCCTACTTAGCAAATTTATTTATGAAAATCTAAGTATTAGCATACCAACTGTTGTAACTTTTTTGGACTACTCCAAAGCTTTTGACACTGTCGATCATGGCATACTTATATCCAAATTACAGAATATGGGAATAAGAGGTGTAAGCTTATCCCTGATAGCCAGTTATTTACATGACAGGACACAAGTTGTAAAGGTGAATGGGACTAGAAGTTAGCCTATTAAAACAAATGTTGGAGTGCCCCAGGGCTCTATATTAGGACCTTTATTGTTTATTTTATATATAAATGACTTACTAGTGTTACAAGATGTATTAATAGCATATGCTGATGATACAGCAGTACCAATGAAAGCAAAGACATGGCCTGAACTTGCAACAGATATGTCAACTAAATTAGATATTATATACTCTTGGCTCTATCACAATAATCTAGTACTCAACATAAGCAAGTCTGTTTTTATCACTTTTGGAAATTATAGAGACTCTGTTCCGCATGACTTTGAAATTAAGATAAATGGTCAAAAATTGAAAAGAGTTAAAACTAGTAAATATCTAGGAATAACATATGACTTTAACATGAAGTGGGATGTACATGTGGCTAACATTGTAAAAAAAACCAAATACTTAGTCTACGTTTTTTACAGACTTAAACAATTTAACATGAAGTGGGATGTACATGTGGCTAACATTGTAAAAAAAACCAAATACTTAGTCTACGTTTTTTACAGACTTAAACAAATTTTATCAAAAAAGCAACTACTACAAATATACTATGGACTATTCCATAGTGTGGCAGGGTATGCTATCATAGGCTGGGGGGGGGGGGTCTATATAAATCATCTCTAGACGCATTGGATCGGCTGCAAAAGTGTATTCTTAAAATTATTGGAGTCAATGAACAAGATTTGAATAAACCATTAAAGATTAAACAGGTGTTTGTAGTGAATTCTATAGTTTATCAATACAATGATCTAAAAAGTGAGTTTTTACAAAATCGAATCAACACACGGTATAAAAGTATTATATTGCCGCGACACCTATTAAGTATTGGGCAAAGAAGCTATGTGTATTATGCCATAAAATATTTTAATGAATTACCTAATGAACTGAAAAATCTAAGTGTAAATATAAAAGTGCTTAAAAAAAAATCAAAGAAAAAATTAGGAACATTGTTATTGAATAATCAAAAAAACAGTCTATTATGATATGGACCTTTTTTTCTCTTTTTTTTCATTTATTTATTGAATTGTATTATAGTACAAACTAAAATTTTGTTAAAATTGAAAAATAATTTATTTTTAATATATTACTATGATCGGTGAGGTAAAACTCACAATTAGTATTAAGTATATAAATATTAATTCTAAGGACCAACCTATGTACGGGCATTTATGCCCCCTATAGGTCCTTTATTGTATAATTTTTATTATATGTAAAGGAAAATTGGTAATAAATATTATTATTATTATTATTAAATATAGTGATATAAAATTTAAAAAATGAAACATTATTGAAGATGAAATACATTCGGGGTACAGACGTATTTAATTTGCTGTTGCAACTGGAAAATGTAAATTTTTGAAATCTAAGAAAAATTTATTTAAAAAAAAAATAAAAGACAATTTACTTAAAACATTTTATTTTACAAAGCAATTGCAAATTAATGTGAAAGAACTCTGAAAATTATTACTAATTTTTTTAATCAAAATTTCATAACATTAGATATTTATAATGCATCTTCTGGGTCAGTACAAAAAATTAATAAACAAAAAATAATTAAACTACATGTAGTATTTGTACTGTTTTAAATTTGTAAATGTTCAGGGATACATTCAGGGATTTTCTGTAAAGTTGCTAATATTTGGTGAGAAATCTGAATAAAACTTGGACACGATCTCTCAGAATCAGAAGAAGGTATTGCAGCAGTTGGATAGGATTGGCTGTAGTTAGGCTGAGTGATTGTTAGTGCAGTTGTATCCTGATTCATTATTTATTACATATCTAGTTCAGAAACAACTGCAATATTTTCTGCTTAGCAATATTCCGGTAGTACAGTGAAAACGATTTCATTGTGACCACTATCCTGGACAAAAACGCATCTACAGCATTTGTTTCTTGTGGTTTCTTGTCTGTGTTTTCTAAAACTTATTTCATTAGGACTGTTGAAGTAGATTTTTTACTTCTTTGAAATCGATGAGCAGGCCTAGTGTTATAAGACTGTTTAAGTTCATTACTTTTCACTGTACTTGTTGTTGCGCATTCTGTTGATTTCTCTACAGGTCTCTCTGGTCATGTTCAGTAGCTCATCCTGACTTTTGTATTTTACAATTCAAGAATTCATATGTTACAATGTACAGATACAACATATAAGTATATGGTCCACAGACACAGAAACAACACATGTACAGTAAACAAAACTAGGACACACTAGTACACGTCACTACAAAGTCATTGACTGTGATGTGTCATGTTGCTAGCCACATTCACAGTAATCAGCAGCAACAGACATGGCGGTACAAACCAACAAAATATTCTTTTCCACCAATTCAAAGTATCATGTCTGTCTTTGTCTGTATGTGCCTATGTCTGACTAATGTGCATATGGATATACTAAACGTTAAAGAATATTTTGTCATGTCTTGTTGTGCCTTGACACTCTGTATAATTTGAACCAACCTTATTCATCTAATTGTAATGATGTATCCTGGTCTCAGGTTCAGAGTGTGCTGTACAGTGAGTTTGATGTATGAGTGTAATCAATATATGATACGTAATTATTAACATAGGAATGTTTCCCATAATTATGTTATTCATATATATACATGTTTTAGAACAATTTATTATGCCTGAGTCAAATACTCTCAACAATTTTTTTAAAACTCAGACTAGCTTTCTCATTTAAATAACGCATTCATGAGAGTAATAAATAGATATATAAATATCTATGTGCATGTGTGTGTATTTATATATACAGAAAACACAAAACATCTTTAGTTATATCATAGTGCTCCCCCATCCAACAGTGAATAGACATCTCTCTCACCACAGCCCAACCAACAGCCATGATGAGGGTCACTTCTAAATGAAATCTTTTCTAAAATTATTTGATTCTGAATACAGACAGTGTGTGACAAAATAAGCCATATTTTTAAGAGTTTAATTTAACATTAATTGGAAAATGTAGGTAACCTAGACCATGAAAAGGATCTTTGAATTAACATAGAAACCTAAGGACAAGGTAATAAATTTCAAACTTAACATCTTAATTAAACCTCCACCTTCTGACCACCTCCCTCAATGTGAGCTGTTAGTTACAAGACTACTTGATATCTAAATATTGTTTACGAATTTTAATTAATAAAATATTAATGATTAAATATCATTTAACCACCATTATCATAATCAAAATATTATATAACTCATGTCAAACCTTAGCTGCTGAAAGAGACTTTACCAGATGTCTACTTGCAGTTTTCTAGAAACTGTAATAAAATGTCTATAGTTATAAGAATTATACTATTATATGTGTTGCATGTATGTGTGTGATATCAGTAAAATTTCAAGTACCGGTACTGAAATAATTGTTGTATATTCTATAAGGATACAAGAACAGTAACACATATACTTTACTGGAACAATGGTTATTTTCTAGTTTGAAACCTTGCTCTAGCATCCCACAGAAAGCTATAGTCCAGTTGCAACTTTATAATTACAGTAACTAGCAGATGAGAAGCAGAAAATGCACTTGTGTATTTCGAACTTCAAAAACAAGAACTTCTTCAGTCATATGCTATATCACATCATATACAATTATACTATGTACTCAAATGACTGCTTCCTATTATGTCAAATTAATCTTATTCTTTCACTGTTTGATGAATAATGTACATAAGAGATCAGTAATATTCTATATTGTGAAGTGAGTTGACATAAGATTCAGTATTGAATAGTTAGCACACTCTCTCACACACACACACACACACACACACACTTGGACATGTGTGCAATTTTATGAACATGTAATTAATAAAACTTTTGTTTTTGATTGATAATACTGACATTTGAATGAAAAATTGAAAAATACTGACATTTGTCCAAATAGTATATTCTACTAAAAAAATTGTTATATGGAACTGCTTTCTTATAAGATATTCACACAGCACTTTTTTTAATTACATATTATTTTTACTAATATATGATACTAATTATTTACAAAATAAATTCTTTGTTTTAAAATGTTGTTGTTAATTCAAGAAGTAACAGCTTGTGGTGGCCCAATTCACTTGCAGTTTGACTAATCAGTTACTGCTGATTCAAAAATGCAAGTAAACAAAGCTTACTTTATGCAAGTATAAATGCTGACTTTTCATTTACTCATTAGCTTTTGACATACTTGCTACAAAACAAATTGATTGATAATAAAGCAGGTTCATTACCTCATATCTTCTTGGATTTCGTTGTCCATGACGTGTCCGTTACTTAACTAAATATCACTATAATATTGACGACTCGGAACACTAAGTTTTTTATAAGTAAAAACGTAAAGTTTTACCTTACAGCCTAAACCGGCTTTCACCTATAGAAGGCTTCATCAGAGGCTGTCATAAGTAGCGCTGTCGTCTTGTTGTTGGCGACGAGATAGTTTTTCGAAAGATCGAAGCTGTGTGTGTGTGGTGAGATGTGTTCGAATAATGCGTGCGATTTGAATTGTGTCTGTTCGTTTAGGATGTCGACATTTTATTTCTTTAACTAGTTTTAAAAACATGCAATGGTATTACTGCAAAGGAAACTAACCAGGCACAAACATACATTAAAACTAAGAAAACGTTGCCTAAAGATTTTCTATTATGCGTTCACCATCTTAGAGCCACAAGTAAAAATAGCCTATGTTATGTCTATCACAAAAAGACTTTAAGAAAAGATCAGCTATGACAATCAATTTCCTACAAAAAGAACGGGCATTCCATGGTAGTTGTCAAATTATGTTGTTTTTCAGTATTAGTAAAAAATTCTTCTTTTATTTTTATATGAATGAGTCTACTCTAAGCCTGGGGCCCCCAGAAACCATGGCCTCCCCATAGTTCATGGTCTGTGGGGGCCTTATCGCCAACTCTGGTGAATAATGGTTGAGCACAAAGAATTTAATTAATTTACTTAAATAAATTTAATCTTATTTTTACTGTTTATAAAGTACCCTGTGTATCTCTGCATGAGTGTGCGTGTGTGTGTTCATAAGCCACAAATCTGTTATAATGTCACATATCAGAACTGCATAATTAGTACAAAAATGATTGCACGTTTGTAGCACCACAAATTTTATATGTGATGATGATTATTTTTTTAATGAAATTAAAATACTTACTCTAAGCTAATTAACAGTTATTATCCACATCTCTTATATAAATGTCAAAATAAATCATTAATACATTTCTTCAAAATGAATCAAAATAGAGTTATTTTTTGTTCTTTATAGAATAAATAGACAGCCTTTATTAATTATAAGTATAATACGACTGACTAGAAACACTAAGTTTTTTATTGGTAAAATTGTAAAATTTTTACCTTATAGCCTGAACCATTTTTCACTTATTACAAGCTTCGTCAGAGGCTGCCACTAGTAGTGCTGTCCGTCTTGTTCTTGGTGATGGCGCCGTTGTTTGAAAGATCGATGTTGTGTGTGTGTGTGTGTGTGTGTGTGTGTGTGTGTGTGTGTGTGTGTGTGTGTGTGTGTGTGTGTGTGTGTGTGTGTGTGTGTGTGTGTGTGTGTGTGTGTGTGTGTGTGTGTGTGTGTGTGTGTGTGTGTGTGTGTGTGTGTGTGTGTGTGTGTGTGTGTGTGTGTGTGTGTGTGTGTGTGTGTGTGTGTGTGTGTGTGGTGTGATATGTTCGAATAGTATGTGTGATTTGAATTGTGTCCGTTCTAGATTGCTGAACAGCTCACACATCTAACCATGATTTAGATAAATATAACAGTGAATATTAGGCAATAATCAGGCTATCATCTCATGATATAATTCAATAATCATGTTTGATGCTAAGATTTTGGTAGGTAATAGACAGAAGTATCAATATTCATGGCACATGAGCACCATGGAACCACAACTAGTGCAGGAAAGGAGGTAAATGTATGTCTAAGAATCTGAGGGGATTTTCTGAACAGTTATATTCATTTTCTGGGCATGAGTTTTATCAACACTTATTTCTGAGTAACCAAAGGAAATTAAGAGTAGCTTTAACATTGATACAGGCATTAAGTGTTAGGTAACAGCAATAGCCCATTTAGCTGTTTCTACAGATAACCTGTCCACTGGAGAATTACAAATAGCATGTGTAGCATGTCTCAGTACCACATGTTGGACAGTGTGGAGTTTTTCAAAACCTGGGAACTCACAGAGACATACACAGCAATCAGACATACACAGCAAACCCTGGGAACTCCATGATCCACAATCTTTGATTGTATCAAACAGTAATAAATGTTCATTAAAGGTGGTCAGTCTGCACTAAAAACTGTATGAGCAGGTTTAGTCTAGTGATAAGTGACTTCTCCAACAAGGCAAAATGTTGTTTCCATGTTAACTGATTGTCAAAGATGATACGGTACTCAAAAACCATATCAGGATAGATAACTGTAGAGGATAAATGGATACACTGATAAACAAATAAGAAAAGTTGGTATCAGAAGCAAAAGCTTCACTGTATCACATGAATTATAACATTTTGAATTTAGACCATATTAGTTATCTTAAACAGTGTCATCTTCTAGCAGTGATATTGAAATAAAACACTCATTTCAGTGTCCAACACCTTGTTTATTTACCGATATCACAAATACAAATATAACACAGAAAATACACTTTCATTCCACAACTGTGATATGATTATCGACTAAACCATAATTTGTACAAACAAAAAGGTAACACACAAATATAATATTGATTCACAAATGTGGTGTCACACACACTCTGTAACTCACAAATTTAATTCTATATAGTTGGTAATTTAGTAATGATGTCATTCACCAACATGCATAATTTACTACTTACTAGATGGTCTAGCTTGTTCTAGGCACTATTCCAGAACCTGGTAGAACAAATTGTGTTTATTTACAAATGTATTGCACAATTTTACAGAGGATTCTAGTGTATTCTATAAATAGTGTCTATCAATATACACAAGTTATACATCAATTATTGTGGATACTGTAAATTGTAAATACACATGTGAGTAACATAACCTATGCAGTTAACCTATATATAATTATTATTCTAAACAAGATATTGATAAAATCAAACATGTCACAAAAATTTATAAATTTTCCTCTTCCAAATTTTTGTTAGCTAAGCCACTGATAACAAACCGCCTTCAGCTCAAGATCGGCTGACAAAAAAAACAACTGAAACCCGTACCAGCAGCCAGTTTAGAAATCATTTGAAACATTATTGCCTTATTCCCATTCATTGATCCTAATGAGTAAAATTCCTGTAAACATCATAGTGACTGTATCAGTGAAGAAGATACCCCTGCAGTTGCTTACCAAGTCAGTGTGCCCATTTTTATGAAGCAAATAGAATAGAAAATTAAAAACTGTGGCGCCCTACTCTAAGTATGTGCATTATTAAAGAGTAACAATAAATTTAAAGACTTTATTAATGAATGACGTTCTCTGTAATGGTGATATTCAATACTGTTCTAAAAAATATTGTATTATTATTATTATTATTATTATTATATTACATGCATTGCCTGTTGTTATTTAACAAAACAGCAATGTTACAAAATATCAGTGTTATTGAATGTGGTGATGATTTTGTCCATGTGGTGAATCTACATTATTTTTGTCTTTCTGTTATGTTGTGTTGTTTTTGTTGTATGGTGCCACCTACCAAAAAATGCATTGTTACTGATAAAGTTGCAGTTTACAGTGTTATTGCAAGGATCCAACACACATAACACACAAGGCTGTCTCTCTCTCTCTCTCTCTCTCTCTCTCTTTCTCTCTCTCTCTCTCTCTCTCTCTCTCTCTCACACACACACACACACACACACACACACACACACACTTTTATAAGTAATTACAACACAACACAGTTACAAAGATAAGGCAAGGCATGCAGAAAAGAGACCACTCATTGACCAATGTACTGTATGCTTCCAAACTCAATAACTAACATTCGAAATAAAAGAACTGAACAATCTCTGAGTCTCTATTTTATAACTTACTTTCATGAGCCAAAAAAATAAAATAGATTATTAGAATGGGTGACTACCAAACTGTTTCAAATGAATACATGTACTTATGAAAGAAAAGCCAGTTCTGTAGGATAGAATAGTCATTAAAGAGATGAATTGAATTCTGTTGAGATGGTGTGAAGCCAGATAAAAAGACACATCACTACACCCTGAATAATCTATTACAAGGCATAATTGAAAACCATTCAGTTCAGTTCAGTTCATTCAATTTGCTTTAACTGCAAACGTGTTGAAGAAATTGAAGGTGGAACAAAGGTGGAAAGCAAGTGAGCTACAAGATGGTATTGAGCCATTGATGGTACAACTGACAAGCAACAGTAGTTTTTTGGACATCAACAGCAGGTCTGAAATGGAATGAATAGAGAATCTTGTCAGTAGTGAGGTTCTTTGTTAATACCTTGTTCTTTAAATGATATATGTTCTTTAAATTTCTATCTTTCCTACAAAATGTGTAGGATAAAATCCTCTTTTCAAAGCCAAAAGACACAGAACAAAGAAAACAACCATTATACACTGATTTTTCAGTCTTTCTTTAGTATGACTTGTTAAATATAATTTAACTACAATAACCTTCAATTGGCAGTAGTACAAAATTAATTATTTAAGTTTCTTTCTGTATGAATCTTTTGTTTGAAAAGAAATAATTCCTGTGTTTTTAATTTCTTCATGCTAGTCTCACCTTTTAAAAAACTGTCAAAATTGGTAGTCCGATCATGATAAAACATCACTGGGTTGTAGGTCAGAGTATATTTAACAAGTTATTTTAATCATTATCACTAAAAGAGTTCTTACCAATTTTATAAAAATACTTTCTTTCAGGGCTGGATAATCAGATGAAGTCAAAGTTAGGATTGTTTTCAAGATCCCAGTTACTGTTATAATAATTTATATTTACGGAATACATTAAATAAATATTCCCATTTTATTTTCATCAATGTTCAAGTGGTAGAGAGGCTGACATTTTCAGCCATACTAGTGCATACAAACCTTCCATAAAGCCAGGTTGAACTGAATATGCACAAGTGTGTAGGACCTCTTTTTCTACATAAGGTGCTGTATATTGAACAGAAGGAGAAATCAGAATGGCTTCAATAAAGAAGGAGAAATAACTAACCTAAATTTTGAGTAACTAATAAACTTCCCTTTAGACTTAAATTTATTTAAGGCACCCCAAACACTTTTGTACTATGCACAGTTATAAGGTTATTATAAAATTTAGTTGTAAAACTTATTAACTTGTTTTATTCAAGGGAAAACTGTTTTATTAAGAACAGGTCCTTCCAGAAAGGGCGTCAGTCATAAAATTGGCAAAATTGAGATAACAAGTGTTCACATCTCTTTAGAGGGAGTTCTATCATTCTATAATGAAAGGGTGTCAGTCACTGTATTTTTAAGCACAAAAAATTTCATACATGTTGCACTGTTCACGGAAAAATGGGCGCCAGTCACTAACTGAAAACCTTTCTGCATGGAATGTTGGTAGACCTGGTAATATCAACAGCTGATTGACACAAGATTTTCTCCTGTTTGTTGTGTTTTGCTTTCTTCAGTGTTCATAATCTTAACATTCAGTTTATAAAATGGAGGAAGAAAATGTGAAGTCATTATTCAAAAAACCAATCAGGTACTTAGAGGCTAGGTTAGTCATTAAAAAAATGTACAAAATGTTCAGAGACAAGCATACTAGTGTAAAAATTAGTTACCAGTACTATAACAAGAATTTTAATGAAAATTTTTCTCTTCGTTTTGGCCGCCCGCAAATAGACTGCTGCTGTACCTGTGAAGAGCTAAAAGTGAAACTAAGAAATCCTCACACAAGATACTACCTACAAGATATTCCTCCACACAAAACTGAGCTGCATTTGTATTCAGACAACTGTGGAGGACAAAATAAGAATCACTGCCTTCTAAGATTTCTTTTGGCTTTGAATGATACAGGTCATTTCAGAAGAATGGAACATTATTATCCAGTGACAGGTTACTCCTTTCTGCCTTGTGACAGCAACTTTGGTGACATCAAAGAATCTTTACAGAAACATGACAGAATATACGTTCTTAGTGAACTAACAGAAATAATCGTCTCATCTGCAAAACCACAAAAGTTTGTTGTAAAGAAAGTAAAAACTTCAGATATAGTAAAATTCAAAAGTTGGTGGCAGGAGTATTACAAAAAGCATTGTGTAAAATCACCTTTACTTTGCCGTACTGTTTTACTGTAAGGCACCCTGAAACCTAAATCATGGAGAAAGGGCATCAGTCAAGACACTTAATTTTTTTTGAGGGGGGGCTTAGTATATCAGCTAAAATTTTGCTGAGTATATCATTAAGTATGCTATAATGATGTTAATATTCACTATTTTTTTTTTCATTTTATTCCCTGCAATAATATCATTGCAAAACAGTTTTTTTTTTTCACTTTTCTCAAAACTATATCTCACTGACTGATGCCCTTTCTGCAGGGACCAACTTATTTATTGTTTAATACATTTTATTAGTTAATGCAGACAATTTGATTCCAATAAAGGATGAAATCACCTCACAGAATGCAGTAATATGCGAACATTAGTGATTATTTGTGACACTTAATGCTACTAATGTTTAAATACTTATCACTTAATACTATATATTGCAAATTAAGTACATATCATTTAATGCTAATCTGTACCTTTCTTTCAAGAAAAGCATATAAATTTTTAATTACTGTATTATTTTCTTTGCTATTCTGTAAATCAGGCTCTTTAAGATTTTAGTTTCTCGCCCAAATATGTAGCATACATGTAAGGAACTGATAACTGTATCAGTAAACCTGAAGGTTTCACTGTTTACATCTTGGCAGCTTATAGAATTAAAAGTGAAATAGTGAAATGTGTCTTCTTGTGTTTTTCTATAATTTCATTAAAACTCCCTTTCTCATAATACATGGAGGATTCAGTTGGAGCACAATATTGAATAAATATCACATTATGCATTTTAGTTTGAATTATGCAAGAATAATTCTGCGATATGGGGTTCCATGCAATTATGCTCATTTTAGTTTTTCTAGTCATTAGTACCTCTCTTCCCCATTCTCATTAATGTGTTCTCATACTCTTCCATCTGCATTTGCAAATTCACTTGTCCCCAGCCAACTAACTTCATTTAGCTCCAGATTATGAATCTTATATTGTATATTTGCATATCACATGTCAGTTGGGCGTCTCTAATGACTTCCAAAAGTAGTGTATGTTTCATGTTCCAAATTGTGTCCTTGACTTAACACTAAAGGTCTTCAATGTTGAGGCAATCCAGCTTTCATTTATTGAGATTTTAACGCTCATAAAGTTTAACTCAGAAATATGGTTGGCTTTCCATGCCTGAGTCTACAGTTGAGGCTGCCAACTATCGTGTCCAGACATGCTGTCATCATGAGGAGAGCAGTAAGGATGATGATGTATGATGGGTAAGGGTATGTAAGGACATGGAGCATAAAATACGATTCATCTGACTATTAAATTGAGGCCTGTCTGGCAAGGAAGACTCTGCCAGTAGCTTGTAAACCTCTTCACCTGCATAATAAGGTGCTGTGCTGTAATAAGGTTGTGTCCCCTGAGAGGCAGGTAGTCTATAAATAACTTTTAATCCTATTCTATATGTTGAATGGGATTTTTATTATTTGGATACGGTAACATTGCAGGCAGTGATCTTGTCATCTTGTGCATCTCAGTGATTTGTGGACTATAAGTATAAAGGTACATGTTTCAAAAATAACTACAAAAACTGTAGCATATTATATTTATTTAACTGACAGACGTATCAATTTTTTACTTCCATGTTCCATAAGGAAATGGAAGTATGGTCATGGCGAAAAAAATCGTGATCGAGATAATGGCAGATTCTGATTGTACTACCCTCAAAACATGAAAAAAGTCATTTTTCGAAAAATGTCTGTGTGTAGAATTTTTCTATGTCAAACGATAACTGCCACAAATTCAAACAGAATCAAATCATTTTTTGCATACAGTTCTGAATTGTAGAGGACTCGAGGCCTTGATTTTGATGAAGATTGGTTAAGGGGAAGGGGTAGTTTACCTGCAACATTTTACATTTTAACAAGAGTAAAGTGCTTAATTTTGATAAATAAAGTATCCTTAAAAGAAGGTCATAATAATCCACTGTAGAAAGGTAGATGAAATATCTATAAATGAAAAGGGTAGTTGAAAGGGAAGGAGGTAATTTTCTATAAATTAAAACGGTAGTTGATGATGGTGAAAGTAAATTTTATAAGTTTTATATGTGTAATACGTTATTGACAACAAAGAAGTAGTTTCTATGGAAACATTTTATTTCACTTTAACAAAATTCTATATTTTTTCATTTTAATTTAAATCATGTATGAGAGAAAATATATCGTTCGTGGCAGGCAAGCATAACTCAATTATCTAATATTTACATTTCAATTTTATTGTTATGATTACCGCAATAAAAAGGCAGGCAAAGCACACACACACACACACACACACACACACACACACACACACACACACACACACACACACACACACACACACACACACACACACACACACACAATTCACGTTATTTCTAGCCTCACTCATGTTTATTTTCTTACATTTGCACGCTTTTGTTATCGATTTGCTTCCTGTGGATCACTGGGCAGTGTAACTGCACGTGTTTACAGAGGAATGGTTCATAGACAGACTTTTCGTCTTTAGGGAATGAACCCTCTGCAAGATGCTAAGGGTCCATGAGTGACTTTGGAGAGCTTTGGAGGAGGGATGATTATCTGCGTAGTTTGGTTTCTTTATAAGAATAAAGTAAGCCTACCTAATTTTTATGGATAAAGTGACTGAAAATAACATTATTTTAAACGACTACCCCATAATAAGAAAAATATCTATAAATAGTGAAATTAGTTTGAGGGTGGACGATATTTTTTTAGAAATTACCAAACCGAATTCAAGTAAATTATTTTAAACATAAATCTTACAACATGGAAGTCATATATGGTTCTCCATACCGATTTTTTATATTATGAACATGCAATAACTCAAAATTGTTATTTTTAGAATTTTGTTTTAACATATCAATGACTGCAACCAAGGTGTTTGTTCATACTTCAAAGGTCCCTCCATCTCTTGTAATATTCAAAAATTTAATTCCCATATTCGTGCATTATGCCGTTTGGATCCAGCGTTAAACTGTAGGTCCCATATACCTGTGAGAGACTCAGTACCACACGCACCACGGGTATATGCGGGGAGGGTACAAACCAGTTGAAAGGCTGAAGGACTACGATTTGTGCATATCCATCATTTGTATGTGAAGTTGTTCTTAGCTCTGACAATCATTCTTCAGTGGTTGTCAATTTTGGTGGTGTATGTGTTTGCCAAAAATCTTCTGTTTCCATCCTGTGTATTTGAGCAAATGTGTATAGTACTATTACATAGATGAGATGGCTTTGTACAGGTACAAACCACAGGTAGGGGAATAGTAAACAGTGGTTGATCAGTGCTTAGTCAGTCAGTAGTAGGAGGGAAAAAACATTTCTTTACAAAGAATTAATAACTAGTAAAACTATTTTTGAAAATTAATGACAGGTAGAATTCTTTTAATTACAATGGAATCTTGATTATCCAAGTTAATGTGGACCACAAGGAAAACAGTATTAATTAGTTTACTATGTTTATTGGTCAAAAAAACACTCTACATTTAAAATTTTATAAACTAGTAGGCCTACAGTTTCATAAGTGCAGAAGAACAAAAAGGACATTTAGAAAAATAATTAATTATGTACATGTGAGCTCAGTATCAAATTGACAAAAAAATCTGTCTTTTTAAAAAAAGGTGATGGTTGTCTGGTTCTAAGAAGCATTTGCTCTTTTCCTCACTGTGGTGGCTTACCATATTTTTAATAAAATAAAATTGGCTGTTTGAGCTTTGGATTGCTGTTCTCAGTGGCGTAGCTAGGTTTTTGGTGCCCGGGGCAAGAAGATCGTCGGCCGCCTCACCTTTACAATTAAAAGGGTACTAAAGAGAAAAAATGAAGGCCCATCCAGCAAAAAAAGTACTTAATAAATGTAAATGTGTAGATTTTTGTATGAAAGCAAGTCTAGCAAATGTCTTAAGAATATTTGTTAAGTCAAAATTAAGAAATTACATATTATAATATTATCGGTTTTTAGTTTCTATACATTTATTAGTAACAAATGTAGACTATAAAAAATGTAGTAAAATAAAATAAAAAATGTACTAAATTACTTAAAATAAAATTGCTATCATAAAAATGTTCTAATAAACATGCAAATTCCTTGTAGGTCTAAAGTGCATCGTCAAAACAATATCCTAAAGCAACATAAAGTTAAACAAAGAACTACATTAAAAATAATAAATTTAATAACTTACCATTACAGGTTAATGGTTCCGTATTCTATTAATAAACACTTAATATTTGTTTTTCATATTTAATAAATATTTAAAACGAGACATTTAAAATGTAACTTTTCTGGTCTTACTTGCTGCAAAGTTGGTTATTAATCACTATAATCTAAAGACGAAGCAATGTTGTTTTCAATTGAAAGTATCGCTGGATTTGATACCCTGTCTTGAGATATTGTTGATCATAGGCATGATTTAATCAATTTGAGTTTACTAAACGATCTTTCATAAGAAGCCACAGACACTGGTAATGTAAGAAAATTTTTTACAGCTGATACTAGTGTTTTGTAGGCTTCTAATCCCAATGAAGAAATTTATTGTAGCAGGCCCTGAGGTGTAAAGTCCATTTGTTCTCCGTTAACTTTTGCCCTTTTTAATAAAAGTATGACTTTTTTCAAGTCACTGAACAATTCTTCACTGTTCAGGTCATGTAAACAAAGTTTTACCACCACTGTGCACTTAATATTGATTTGGGAAAGCTGTTCCTTAAAATGTATATCCCCATCATTTACGTACACCTCAAATTTACAGAGGAACACAAAGCATTTTTTTATGTTAGAGAACAGCTTGAAAGTTTGTCCAAACTTTCTATTAGAGAACGTCGCATTCTTGCCAAACAGTTAATGTAGAATCGTCTGCATACTCCCCTGGCATCTTCCTTCTTATCCTTTCTGTGATACTGACACCTCATTCATTATACACCTGCTCTGCCTTATTAATGACATTGTCACACAGCTCATTCCTCCAAACATTTAATTTGTCCGTTAGTGTCTCCAGAAGTGTCAATGCTTGAATAAAGCTTATTCCTTGGTCTGCAAGATTTTCTTGATTTTGTCCATAGAAGTAAGAATATCTGTCCAGAAAAAGAGTAAGGTCACAAAACTAAAGTTTTCTATTGCATTGATTATGAATGCTACATCTTCCCTCGTATCAATTGTTTCAGTCGGTGTATCCCTCAGTTTCTCCAGTGCAGTGATCACTTCATCCAGCTGAGTGGATATTGCTTTCACCGAAACTGCTTTTGAACTCCACCTGATACTACAATGTCCTTTTAGAGTAATATTTACGAAGTCACTAAGAACACTCCATCTATGAGTGGAACAGAAAAAGAAGGTGAATAGACGTTCTACATACATACATACATCCTCGGCGCTACAGCCCAGTCCGGGCCCTGGCCTCCAAAAGAAATCTTCCCCACTGGTCTCTACTCCCGGCCAATGTCCACCAGTTTGCTGCACCCAGCCTCACTGCCTCCTTACCAACCTGGTCCAGCCATCTTGTACACGGTCTTCCTTTCCTTCTCCTTCCCATCAGCAAATAATTCATAACTCTATTTGGGATTCTATCCTCCGCCACTCTCTGCACATGACCAGCCCAACGCAATCTGTTAATTTGTATGAGTTGCACGATCGGAAGATCTTTAAACCTTTCGTACAACTCTCGATTATGCAGTCACTTCCAAATGTCGTTTTCCTTCACAGGGCCATAGATTCTCCTCAGTACCCTCCTCTCAGAAACGGATAGTTTCTGCTCATCTAGTTTTTTTTAGCACCCAGCATTCCGAGCCATACATCAGGACTGGTCTGATCAAGGTCTTGTATAGGGTGGCTTTTGTATCTTTACTTATTAATTTTGACTTAAAATCTTTCACCAGTCCGTAGTAACACCTATTAGCAGATAATATCCGTCTTTCAATGTCTCTAGAGGAGTCATTTCCAGAGTCCACATATGACCCGAGATATGGAAAACCCTGAACCTTTTCAAATTCATTATCATTAATGCGCAGGGACAGGGCACGAGTGTTGGCACCTACAACCATATATTTGGTTTTGCTTTGGTTTATAACCAAGCCCATAGCCTTAGCGGATAACTCCAGTTCCTGAAAGGCTTCCTTTAAGCCAGATTCAGACCTACTTATGACGTCAATATCATCGGCATAGGCCAGAAGCTGTACCTCCTTGTGAAATATGTGTCCACTAGTTTGAATTCCTGAATCCCTGATGACCTTTTCTAGAGCTATGTTGAACAACAGACACGCTAAGGCATCTCCTTGTTTCAACCCATTCAATGTTTTTAAGGAGTTAGATAGATTTGATTTTATTCTGATTTGGCACTTAGAATTGGACATAACTACTCCAACCATACGCACCAACTTAGATGGTATATTCAACTCCTTCATAGCTCTATATAGCTTTTTCCGGTTGATTGAATCATATGCCGACTGGAAATCCACAAAGAGATGGTGAGTGGCCACTCCATATTCCAACGTTTTTTCCAGGATTTGCCTTAGTATAAATATTTGGTCTGTTGTTGACCTATTCCTAGTGAATCCACATTGATATTCTTTTATGTTTTCCTCAGCGTAGGGAAGCAGCCTAGAAAATATGATGTTGGACAATACCTTATATGCTGTATTAAGTAGAGAGATGCCCTTATAATTTTTACATATGAGCGGATCACCCTTTTTATGTATTAAACACGCCACCCCATTGTTCCACTCATTAGGCATTTTCCTCCAGCCATATTCGCTCTATGAGATGGGCAAATTCCTTTATGAAATCTCCTCCTGCGCTCTTTAATAGTTCACCTGGTAAACCATCGGAACCTAGAAATGACATTGTCACACATCTCATTCCTCCAAACATTTATTTGTCCACTAGCTTCTCCAGAAGTGCTAATGCTTGAATAAATTCCTTTGGTCTGCAAGATTTTCTGGATTTTTTCTATAGAAGATTTTCCCAGAAATAGAGCACGGTCACAAAATTAAAGTTTTCTATCGCATTAATTACTGCATCTACTTTCTACTCATTTCTACTCATACTGCATCTTCCCTCGTATCAATTGTTTCAGTCGGTGTCTCCCTCAGTTTCTCCAGTGCAGCGATCACTTCATCCAGCTGAGTGGATATTGCTTGCACCGCATCTGCTTTTGAACTCCACCTAGTATCACAATGTCCTTTTAGAGTATTATTTACGAAGTCTTTAAGAACACTGCATCTATAGGTGGAACAGAAAAAGAAGGTGAATAGACGTTCTACTGTTCCAAAAAATGTCACTCCCTGAACATTTACATGAGCTGCATGAACTCCAATCAAGTTAAGTGAATGGTTATCACAGGGAACAAACACAGCTAGTGGATTGAATCTAATATTCTCTTCTGAACTCCTGAACGGATACCAGCCATTATTGCTTGATTGTCATACGACTGACCTCTGCAATCGCTAAGATTCAATCCATCTCTCTCACGTTTACTTGTAATAGCTTGTGTGATCCCCTCCGCTGTTTTCACTTCTAAAGGAATAAAATCCCTAAAGACTTCCTTGATATCAACAGAATTGCATATAATCTCAACAAATCTTATAGTCTGAGACATTTGTTCTACATGTGGAGCATCTGGTGTTGTGTCAAATATAATACTAAAGTACGTCGCCTTCTTACATGTAGTAATAATATATTTGTGCACTCTATCTCCTAACAGCTTATTATTTCATTTTTAATGGTTTGCGAAAGATACAGTATACATCCAGATTTACGAGAGACTGAAACACAAATGATATCTCATGACAGAGTCCAATTTAGCCAAGTATTTTAGCAAAGCCAGATAGTTACCAGGATTTGGATCATTAGTAATTGACTCTCGATGTCCTCTGAGTACCAGATTTTGTTATGCAAGAGTTTGTACTGTGGCAGTGACCCGTTCGAGGATTTCTTTCCATGACTTAGCTGCTTTACTCATTTGTTCCTAAAGTATATCATCAATAAGTTCCCCTTTGTTTAAAGAACTTTCCAATTCCTTCCATTCCAAAAACACAGAGTGATGAGCAGGACTATTTTCATGATCCTGAATACGGAGATTTAACTTTCGCCACGACAAAAACCCATTTTCACTATTGAAATTGCTTCTTTGATAGGTTATTTTGTAGAAATAAAATGCAACATAATCAAAATAGGGATTTTTCAGTTGGAGAAAAACACATCCAAGTGCAATTTACCTTATCATAATGAACCGTAATTACGATGCTTGAGTATAAGTAGACTAATACTATTTATCACGCGAGTTTTATGACAACGAACAAGCTCGCTGGTTATGCTTCTTTCATGAAAGGAATAGTAATACAAAAGAAACAAGTTATTTGTAGTTTTATAAACTGAAAACAATTTTTTCAAGTCTATGTTCACTTTGCCGCCCTCCTGGCTACGCCTGGGATGGCTGCCCCCTTGGCCCCCCCTAGCTACGCCTCTGGCTGTTCTACATATACACGAGTTCTAAGGCAGTCAGTCTATCTGCATGTGAAATGTGGGGGTTGACATTCTACATCAGACGAATCTTACGTTTTGGCATCCAAATTTTTCTCATTAATTGTACTAACAATTTCTTTGACACTAAATTCAATTTTTCTCTTATTTTTTAACCAATTCTTCAATATCTCTTTTTGTGATATTTTCATAGCCATGAATCCTATGGATTATTTTGTGTATGGTTTCACTGGCACAGTCTTTCTCACCATCATCATTTCTTGCTGAATTTAATTGTTCAGTTTCACACAGTTTATTCCACTAATGTTGCAGGATTTTGGAAGAAACATTATTTCGCGCATCAGCAAACCAGTATACCACATCTTTTAACACAGTTTGAACTTGGAATTTCTATGACATTCATAGACATTTGTCGCCTGTGACCTACCACTTTAACATAGGCAAATCCTAGATAAACACAGTTTGATATTGGAATTTCTGTATAATGTGTAGTATCTGACACACAATGCATTTTATGTGCAGTCATCCAAAAAACAGAGAAGGTTATTTATTTATCAAGTGTGTTATTGATTATATGTGTGTAAAGTGATATAAAAAAGGTACCATAGATCTGGAACTCAAAAAATTGGTATGTGGTTAATGGGATTCTACTGCATTCCCTTATTACACACAAATTAATAATTATTCTTTTACACTGTTATTAAATAATTTATATTCAAAAATTTGAACAGATTTACAGCTTGAACTATTCCTTGTCCTGGTTACTAGAATTGTAAACTCTCTATGCTGACTTATCAGAAGACTTTTCTGCTGAATTAATCTGCTGAAAACTATGTGACTCAAGATCGGCTGGGTCAATTGTCGAATCAGAAGCAGAGCTATAGTCACTAAATTCTTTAGTTGTCTTGGTTATAGACACCAAGCTGGGGCCTGCAATTGTCAGAAAGAAGTGGCATCTGATTTAAGTGTAGAAACCACGCACATATACCACCAGACTGTACCAACAACCCACACTGCACACTATGTGTAGACTTGCAGCAGACAGGAGAGGACTTAAACCATATTTCAGGCTCTGGAAAATCCTTAGTATTTAGAAGAGTATTAAACAAGGTCAAACAAAACAAAATTGTTAAGGTCCTACAAGGAAATATGAATAGAAGTAGCAATGATCATGACCTACTCAAGTAATACTGTAAAATGTTGTGATCATCATTAGCAAACAGCATAAGCAAACGGACATATCTACGTTGTACTCAGCTAACCTGGATACTGCTGCTGTGGGTGTTCCAGACTCAGTGGATACATGTTGACAGCCATGGATGTGGCAGTGGCTTTGTATGGATAAATAGCAACAGCATTACATAGTAGTTTAATATAAATATAATAATAATGCTTCAAGACTGAGAAAGAAAGTGTAGTGAAAATGTATGAAACTATATGTTGTAACATTACATAATCAGTGATCAATACTGATATAAAAATAAAGTAGTATTTGTATAATAATAATAATAAAAAAGTCAGTAGTTACCCATTCCAAAAGTCAGAAATGAGGGATTAAGTATCATGCTATGAAATATTTCTACCATAAAACACTTTAGCAATTAAAAAACAATGTACTAAGTGTTACCATAAAAGTGCGGTGTGTACAAAGTGCAACATAGTATGATATGTGTAAATTTTAAAACCAAAAAGACATCAATCAAAAATAGTGAAGATAAAGGACTATAGTAATAAACTATAAGTTTAGTAATAAGTTGTTGTAGTTTTGTTTGGTTAGGCCACAAAGGCAATATCAATGTAATTAAAAGATTATTTTGTTTATGTTTGAAGGATCCAGGGTTATATAAGAAATTAATAATTGCTAATTAAAATAAAATAAAAAGATGGTAGAAAATAAAATAGTGCCTAGAGCAATAATACATTTACAGAAGTATAAGTCAGAAGTAAACCAAGTTAAAAACCACTAAATTACAAAATACAAGTATCTAAGTTTATGTAAAGATGTGAAGAAAAACATTGTATAAATTTAATTTAATTATAGTTAAACATTATAAAGGAGTATTTTTCCTAAAACAGGGAAGAACTAAAAATAATTAATATTAGCCTATTTACTAAAACTGTACCTAGGTTAGCCAATAAAAACTCACCAATTTCTTGGTTACTAGGAGTAACATAATCAACAAGAATTGTTAATTGTTAAACTGGATTTCAAGTGAGTAGATGACCAAAAATAATGTCCAGCAAAATTTAAAAATTTAGTAACTACAATTCGGAAAAAAACACCATTCTAAATTAATGAAACGATTCAGCACAAGCCACTACATTGAGACATCCGTTGAACCACAATAATTAATGCCAGAAAATTGAAGAACATAGGAAATTCATCTAACCATCTGATGGCCTGAAAATTTTGAATTGTCACTACTTGGGTGAGAACGCCTACCTTAATAAACTAAAAAAATTACACATCACCAACAAGTAACGAACACTAGAAACAGTACAACATCTTTCAATTTATAAGAAAACTTATAAACTTTATTTATTTAACCAAAAACCAGTAAAAATGTGGGTTCATTAGCAATCTACAGCAGCCATCTTACTTTCCATTGCCTTCAGTGTGAATACGTAGTCTGCGCACTGGCGTTTAAAAAACGAACTTGTTGAATCAGACTTTAAGAAAACAAATATTAATTATTGTAAAGTATGATACTAATAACTAAGCATTTCTGACTTTCTTATAGCTCAAAGAATCCCCAAATAACCCTGAGATACATAATTTATTAATTTTAATAGTAACTGTAATTGAATATATCTGTTGTGTTATATAAAGAAAAAACTAATATCGAAAAATGTTGTGATTTTGAAAATAATCGATTTGTAAACCGATGAATTGGAAGTAATAATTTCCAGAAAAAACAAACCAAATTCAATCAATAAATACCTTTCTTTTAGGTAATTGACTTTGTATTATTTCTTGTAGATAGCAGCTTTGTTACAGGAAACAGGTGAATAGCAGAGAAGAGTAAGAAAGTTAGATCCGACATCAGAACTTATGAAGTACTACGGACAACATAACCTTTCAATTGGTTAGCAAATTGAAAACAGCTGATGCAACACGCGTAAAAATCAAACAATCAAATCGTACTCAAAGAAAGGAATTCTCTCACTCTCTCTTTCTCTCTCTCCTACCCTTTTACAAACAACTGAATAGTAATACCTGTAAGAAGATATAATACATAATAAAGAATACGTGGTTTATTTGTCAATACTAAAGAATTACACACACCAAAAAATAAAAATAAATAACACTATCAGAGTATAAAAAACACGTAACAAATCAAATCTAGACGACGAATACGCCGGTTAGATGAGGAGACGTTACAATGTATACACAGATCTATACACAGTATACAGTTTCCATGCACCTTTTTATTGTATTGTATTAGTTATTTAAACAAAGAACACCATCCAAAATAATCCATATTGAACATTATTTTAATTAACTATATTGTTCAACTGTTGTGGAAAAGTAATCATTATTTTATAACTGTTTTAAATTAACAAATAAATAACAAAGTACAATATATTTTATAAAGTAAACTTGTTTCTTGTTTATTCAACTGCTAAGACTGCTAAGTTTAATTTCTAGCAGCTGTTTTTTGTATTGTAATTAAAGTACAAAACATTTAATTATTTCATTAAATGCTGTATAATATTGCATAATATTAAAATAAAATATCAATTATATTATAGTAAATTCTTTAATATTAAATATTTAGTGTGGGTTAATGAAAATTTTAAAGAATTTATGTTTTAAGTTAATTAGTATTATTTGTTGTGTATAAATAAGTGATTTTGATTGTTTTTATGTTTAAAATTAAATAACCTTTTCAATGTCTTCATTTTTTCTAGTTTAAGAATATTTTCAATTAATTTTACATTATTTAGATCTAGGATTTGTGAATTATTTGTCAACTGTATGGCTATAATAATTTAATTATCATTTTAGCTATTTGAATTATATTACATTTAAACTTAATAATCAAATTATATTTAATTATCTAATTAAAATTAAATAATTTATGCTTTTATTTTAATAATTACATTTTTAAAATGAATATAATTTTTATTCTTGGATTTCGTTGTCCATGACGTGTCCGTTACTTAACTAAATATCACTATAATATTGACGACTCGGAACACTAAGTTTTTTATAAGTAAAAACGTAAAGTTTTACCTTACAGCCTAAACCGGCTTTCACCTATAGAAGGCTTCATCAGAGGCTGTCAAAATATACAAAATGTTCAATAATTCATACAGTATTAAACATTAACACATTATATAATACAGATAAATAAAATAATTTCATGCTATGTCTAATTCAATGCACAAAAACAGCTAAACTAAATTGAACATAGCAATTGGATAAACAAAGTTTAAATTATAAAATAAAGAAATATTCACTCTCCTCATGTTGAACAATATTGTTCAATTAAATGTACTTTTGAAATTAAAATAAAATACATACTGGTAAGAAAACTTTATATTACAATAAATAAATTTAAACTGTGTGTTTGTATATTCACAATCAGATACTAACATTGACTAAGAGTATGACAGAAAACTTTAACATACTGAAATTAAAGGGTGAGGTGTAGGTGGAGAAAGAAAAGTATTGTATTTTTATGTTTTTTATATTACAGATTGTGTAATAAGTTTATGAATATACAGATGTTTATTATTATTGTGAAGGAAAATAATACATAACATATACTGAGTTCTCTGCACTCTAGTAGCAAACTAGCAAACTAAAACTGTAAGAAAGATTTAGTTCAAATATGGAAGCTTATAGTTACGAATAATATTGTAAAATGACTACAAAGATATATGAAGGGTACAGAGAAAGAACAACCAATGTCATAAAAGTGAAATTTTACAGGAGAGCTTTACTTAATTTTGAAATGTTATCTACTCTTTTTAATTATAAATATATAACTACTGACTCAAAACACTAAGTTTTTATAGTAAAAATGTTAAACTTTTACCTTGTAGCCTGAACTAGTTTTTTGTAATAGTTTTGTTCTTTTATAACTAATTCTTTTTTAGTTATTTTTTGCTCGGATGAGCTTATAATAAACAAAAACTAATTCTGGCTACAAGGTAAAAGTTTAACATTTTACCATAAAAGTGTTCCAAGTCAGTAGTTACATACAGTATTTATAATCAGTTAATCAACGGACACATCATGACAACAAAATGCAGGAATTTACTACTCTTTTGTTTCCTTATACTTCAAAATTATATTTTTTATTTCCTAATATAGGTTATCCTCTAGTATAAAAATGTACAGATATGTCATTGTTTGTTCTTTTTGTGTATTAGAAAAATAAATATAAAAAAAGCTTATAAATACAGACCTTTTTCGTTACTTCTTTGGAAAAATAAAATAATTAATTAATAAAGTTCAGTTATTAATTAATTATATATTTACAAATTGTAGTAAATTAGTACCGATTTTAAAACAAATCATATAATTGTTTATTCTGATAAAGTATTTAACTTTAAGTATTATTATTCTGAGGATGAGTATTTTTCTAAGTTGTAGAAAATGTCTAAATTTCCTCTGTTAGTCAAAAACTTTCCTGAACTTTTTTGGCCTGAAATAAAACATAATTTTAGGTCTATTTTTATTTTAATATTTGTATTATATCGTGCAAAAAATTTCTCACTGTAATTTATTCTTACATTAACAGAAACTATCACGTTCTCTAGGGTCAGGAAAATGAACCTCACGGCAACAACAGGAAGTTGGTCTAAGAACTCTTGTGCATCCTACCTACAAAATACTTTCAGCACTTGTAGGTTTTTATATTTCTCTTTCTTTAATGGGATTCGTCCTTGATATGCATTTTCATGAATTATTGTTTGCAGATGTTGCAGTAACACTGAGCAGCGATCTTCTTTTTTCGGTTTCTTAATAGTGACTGTTGAAATAAGAACTGTGCCGGTATTTGCCGGCCGTTGAATATTCGAGAAAAATTAATTGTAAAATATATCGCCGGTTATTCAGAACGACCTTTGTTCTGCTATGTAAGTGAGCGGCAAAGTGTACGGTTGCGCGCGCAACTCGCAGTAAGGGGTCGCTTTGCTCTGTCTATGTCGGCAGTCCAGTTTATCGCCCAGCTACGAATACATCGGCTCTCTTTCTCTCTCTCTCTCTCTCTCTGAGCAATTACGGCGTAGTTCTCCGCATCTGTATGGCTTGCTGAAACTTAAGCGACTCCCGGTAAGAATTGCATTATTTTATGTGTTTAGAAGTAATTCATATTAAATGGATATTTAATAACAAGATGTATGCAACCGTAAAAAGACCCAATTATGTGCGTGCGACCCGACAGTTTTTATATTAAAAGAAAACTCATTGTTCAGTAATTTACTTAATGTTCAGTATATAGCACATGTTCCTTTTATTATTACTATAATAGTGTGAGAGGTATCATAATTGCCATGGTCATGATAAAGGTGTAGAATGTTTAAAAATTAGTAGCTGAAAGTTATTGCGTAGTCAGGTTGTGAACTGTGTCCATTCACGCAGCAGACTGTCGGGGAGCTCTTTAATTAACTTTACTGTAGAGAATTTATTTGTGAGAACTTCCATAGAGGAAATATTATCAATGTTAAAACGTTATTAATACTGTGAGTGCCTTGAAGTTAAAATTTTGGTCAAATAATGATTATTGGTCACCACGTGGCGCTTAACCTGTAAATTTCTGTTGAAGCATGTAGACAGGGTACTGATGACTTTTACATTACGCCAATTTTGATATAGTCTTTTCATTATCAAAATTTAATTATTCCATGGCTGATTTTCTACACTTTAAGAAGGTTGCAAAGACTTTATTAATGAAACTTGTGCATTTATTGAGAGTTGCTTGAAGGCCCGTTCTGAGATTAATTACCTGAACTTGGGTGTACATTTTTGGTGAACATTTCTCTAATTTATATGAATTAACAGGGTTCTTGATTAAGCCGGAGATTTGGCTTTGCTGATTGCCGTACATCTGCATCAGTCATGGACCATTAGACGATCCTGTCCGGAGAGGGAGCTGGTGTCCAGTTCACGATGTAGCACTTAGCAGTATTAAGGTGATATGCACTCTTTTATTTTCCTTTTGGGGCCGGGCCGGCAGTGCGCCTGTTTTACAGTAAATATCATTTGTAACCACTCTTTCCTTTTATGTATTTTTAAGAGTATAAAACAACTTCTTTTATTTTAATATTATTTTTTTTTGAAAGAGAAGCCACAAGTCAATTAGGACTAGGCAGGAGCCTAGAGAAGCAAAAATTGTGCCGGGTCCAGTATGACGGGACTTGCAATGAAACTCAGCTGTAATATAACAATAACGGTTTTTATTGCATGCCAAGAATTAATACATGTAGGCAACTCTATCACATGGTTATTCCCCCCCATGAATCATAAATATCACAAATAACTTAAGCCCTGCTGTAACAGTATTAAAGACAACATATATTATATCATAATGAGAACATATCATATCATATCATATCATAAAGACAACATATATCAGACAGTGTATATCATAACGAGTGTGTATCATATTCAGTAAATATCTATATATATATACAAAGTTCTCCCCCATTTTGGTGACTAGCTAGACACAGACAAAACATAACAACACACACTGAATCATAAGGCACATAGACTCACAATTATACATCAATTCTAACACGAATGCCCCTTGGAATGCACCTGCCTTACAGGCAGTGTTAGTACCATACCCAAACCCAGCAGTGATAAAATGTTCGCCATCAGCAACCCGTTTCTGTAGAATCACTTAAAGCCAAAACCCCAAAAAGGATAATAATTATTCATAAGGCATAAATAAGACCGGACCGCCCATATGTATAGCATTCCACTGATCAATGACCCATCATGAGCGTATGAACCTTAAGTTCCTTCCACAGCATTAAATAAAAATTTATGGAAACTACATCACCTGATTTTGAAACAGTTGTTATACAATTCTAAAAGGTTAATTTGCTTCACAAATTCAGAAGGATTCAATAAATCAGTATACTTGACCAGTAGAAAATTAATCAGTCGAGCCTTTACAAAATTAAAAAAAAAGAATCAACAGTATAGGTTTTACAAGTAAAAAAAAATTAATCATTATATGTTCTATAGTTAAAAATATTAATCAGTATGTTTTACAGTTAAAAAAAAATAAATCAGTATATGCTACAAGTGGATAAGGTTGATCATTATATGTTTTACAAGCACAAGAAAAACAATCAGTCTAGACTTTTGTGAGGTACAAAACTGACTAGTATATGCCCAGAAAAATGTGCAAATTATTTTCTAGTAAAACCCGACTGGCTATATAAATATAATTGAAATGAAAGTACAATAAAACGGTTGTGCCCTAGCAGCTGTGGAAGCGCGCCAGCATGTGGTTGACAAAATTTGACAGGAATCTAACCTGCCTCAGGCTGCCCAAACATGTGTCAGACAAAACTAAGTCCCCTTTTAAACCCCAGAAAACGGCCCAAAAAACAAACCAAGGAAAACCCCCAGCCCTTAAATGTGAAACCCAAGGTGAATATAATATTTACTCATTTCTGTTCCAGCCGGAACAGAGTCCATAACATGTTCTCTAAATTTTGTAAAGAGTGAAATGATAACAATTTGCAAACAGTAAAATATCTAAGAGAACAAATATCACTGGCACCCTCCCCCAGTGCAGCACACAATTACAAGCAGTGCACTTAGTGTTAGGTAATTCAGTATTAAAAGTGTTTTTGAAATTAACTCATGATGATCAGCTGCTCCCATTTCTAGCAGACAGTCTGGACACGTGGTCACATGGTTTCAAATGATATTTACTGTAAAACAGGCGCACTGCCGGCCCGGTCCCAAAAGAAAAATAAAGAGTGCATATCACCTTAATACTGCTAAGTGCTACATCGTGAACTGGACACCAGCTCCCTCTCCGGACAGGATCGTCTAATGGTCCATGACTGATGCAGATGTACGGCAATCAGCAAGCCAAATCTCCGGCTTAATCAAGAACCCTGTTAATTCATATAAATTAGAGAAATGTTCACCAAAAATGTACACCCAAGTTCAGGTAATTAACCTCAGAACGGGCCTTCAAGCAACTCTCAATAAATGCACAAGTTTCATTAATAAAGTCTTTGCAACCTGCTTAAAGTGTAGAAAATCAGCCATGGAATAATTAAATTTTGATAATGAAAAGACTATATCAAAAGTGGCGTAATGTAAAAGTCATCAGTACTATGTCTACATGCTTCAACAGCAATTAACAGGTTAAGCGCCACGTGGTGACCAATAATCATTATTTGATCAAAATTTTAACTTCAAGGCACTCACAGAATTAATAAAGTTTTAACATTGATAATATTTCCTCTATGGAAGTTCTCACAAATAAATTCTCTACAGTAAAGTTAATTAAAGAGCTCCCCGACAGTCTGCTGCGTGAATGGACACAGTTCACAACCTGACTACGCATTAACTTTTAGCCATTAATTTTTAAACATTCTACACCTTTATCATGACAATGACAATTACAATACCTCTCACACTATTATAGCAATAATAAAAGGAACATGTGCTATATACTGAACATTAAGTAAATTACTGAACAATGAGTTTTCTTTTAATATAAAAACTGCCGGGTCGCACTCACATAATTAGATCTTTTATACGGTTGCATACACCTTGTTATTAATTTTTCCATTTAATATGAATTACTTTTAAACACATAAAATAATGCAATTCTTACCGGGAGCCGCTTAAGTTTCAGCAAGCCATGTAGATGGAGAGAACTACGCCGTAATTGTTCGGAGAGAGAGACGCCGATGTATTTCGTAGCCGGGCGATGAAGTCGGACTGCCCGCACAGGCAGAGCAAAGCGCCCCCTCACTGCGAGTTGCGCGCGCAACCGTACACTTTGCCGTTCACTTACACAGCAGAACAAAGGTCGTTCTGAATAACTGGCAGAAATTCTACAACGAAATATTCTCGAACATTCAACATTCATGGGCGTTCCTAGTGCCCAAGCCTGGAGGTAAGCACAGGATGGTCATCGACTACCGCAAGCTGAACGCTAACATCGAGGTAGATTCGGTCCCACTTCCTGACCTTCATTCCGCGTTCGATTGGTTCAGTGAGGCGAGGTATTTTACCATCATTGACCTCAACTCTGCATATCACCAGATTCCCTTGACGAAGGAAAGTAGGCCCTACACGCATTCTGTGTTCCGTGGAACCTCTATCAGTACACTAGGGTTCCTATGGGTCTAGCGGTAGGGGCCCAAACACTCACCCGTTTACTTGACACCGTTTTTCACGATGTCAAGTTCAAGTACGTTTTCAATTATCTTGATGACTTGCTGGTGTACAGCAAGGGGTACGAGGAGCATTTGGGTCATCTTGAAGAGGTGATGTGCAGGTTGAGGGGTGCCGGCCTCACTGTCAATCCCGAAAAGGTGAAGTTCGCCCAGACACAAATTTCTTTTCTGGGCCACCTGATTTCCCATAGAGGTGTCACTGTGGATCCTGAGCGAACACAGGGAATCAGGGACTTTCCCCCACCAAAGGATGCCAAAGGCATCGCGAGATTTGTGGGGATGGTCAATTTCTATCGGCGTTTCATCCCAAACGCGGCGGAGATTGCGGCACCTCTGAATGAACTCCGGAAAAAGGGCGCCAAATTTGTATGGGGGGAAAAGCAACAGAAGGCTTTCGAGACTCTGAAGGAAGCCATTATTTCCCCTCCAGTACTGAGAATGCCAGACTTCTCGAGGCCGTTCATCCTCCAGACGGATGCGAGTTCGATTGCGCTCGGGGCGGTTCTGTCCCAAGTTGTTGATGGTGCTAGGCAGCCTGTGGCCTTTATATCTAGAACTTTGACCCAACAAGAACGGAAGTCTTCAGTCTATGAGCTAGAGTGTTTGGCTGTTGTACACGCTCTAGATAAGTTCAGGCGTTTTCTGGAATACGCTGATTCCTGCTCGAGACCGACAACCAGGCTCTCTCTTGGCTTCTCGCTCATCCCCGGCAGCTGGGTAAGATTGGACGATGGGTGGTTAAGATCTCATCCTTTAAATTCAAGGTGCAACACATTAGGGGAACTCAAAATGTGGTTGCAGATGCTTTGTCCCGTATGTTTTCCCAGCCCAGCGAAGCCCAGCCGGAGCAACCCTGTTCTGTTTTACTGGACTTTCCTTTAGCTTTTACTGATGTGTTACCCCATCAGTTAGATGATGAAGAGTTGGGTCCGATCATCCAAAATCTAAAAGAGGGTAACGTGCAGGTCCCTTACTTCTTGTCCAGGGGCGTCCTATGTTGCAGAGAGAAAAAGGGGCGGGCCCCGAAGATAGTGCTGCCTAGCAAACTCGTGCCCATGGTTTTCAGCTACTACCACAATTCCCCGGTAGGTGGACATAAGGGGATTTCGAAGACCATTTCCAGTATTAGGAAAAACTTCATCTGGAAGGGCATGGATAGGGACATAGCAACTCGGGTGAAGGCATGTCATCTCTGTGGCTTAAGCAAGCCTGCCCAGAACACCAAGTTGGGGCTGTTGTCATCTGATGTGGCGAGCAGACCGATGGAGAAGCTATTCATCGACTACGTGGGACCCTTCCCGCGTAGCAAGTCAGGTAATGCTTACCTACTTGTCTGTGTGGATGCTTTTTCGAAGTTTGCCTGGCTACTGCCCTTACGGCAGGCAACTGCTCGATTGACCATAAGCGCGCTCCAGAGTCATGTATTTCAGCACTTCGGTCTTCCGGCCATCATTGTCTCGGACAATGGTCCACAATTTATTTCAGGCGATTTTCGGCGAATGTGCTTCGCCAATGGCATCAAACATGTAACCACTTCCCCCTATTACCCACAGCCTTCCCACGCGGAGAGATTCAACAGGAATCTCCGGTCCGCACTCATCGCCTATCATGCGGAACAACAGACCACCTGGGACCAGAACCTTAAGTGGTTACAGCTAGCTTTCAATACGGCCCTGCATGACAGTCATAAGGCCGTTCCCTTTGAAGTTATGTTTGGTTTCTCGCCTACGCTTCCCTTGGCCAACTTATGGAACATAGACGATCTTCTGCCGAGTAATCCGGACATTAGGACGGCAGATAGGTGGAAAGAGGCCCGGAAGAATTTGCTTCGTGCGCACGAGCGCGTCCGTAGTCGGTATAATCAGGGGCGTATTCCAAATCCCTTTAAAGTAGGAGATTTGGTCTACTGCCAGAGCCACCCGATCAGCTCAGCTGCCGATAAAAGAGCCGCCAAATTATGCTATCGTTGGTCGGGGCCGTACCGTATCCTCGGGTTTACGTCACCGGTGACGGCGCGGTAGGAAGAGCAGGGTAGTAATCCTAAAGAGATTACTACACATATATCAAAATTAAAATTATTTAGAAAAGGGTAAACGGGATGAAAAAGGGGGGGAGGAGCGATGATGGTCTCTGTGCGAGTGGGGATGTTGTCTATTTTAAGAGGGTGTGCTCCGGGGGCGGTATTGAGAATGGTACGGTAGCGGGTAGATGTTTCCCACAGTCCCAGTGGGGTTCGTCTGCTTCAGGGATGCGCCCCTGCCTGCGCGAGCCTTGGTTTTCTCCAATTGTCCTTATGTCCGGAGGGAGCCATGTCCTTACCTTCAGTCCCAGCCCATGACCGTAATCATCCTTGACCATCCACCCTCCGATTTTCCTAACCTTACCTAGAGAAAAAAAAAAAAATTGAAAAAGCAAAAAAAAAAGGAGTTTGAAAGAGGAGCGAAACGTGTCGAGTTGACGAGGTCGGTTGTGTACTTCGTCAACTCTGTACGTTTTGGGCATGCCCTGGGCACACCTTTGGATTGTAGTTTCATAGAGACCGTCATCTCCCTTTTTTTTCCCTTCTCCCCCCGTGTCGTGATGCTTTGTATAAAATGGAGGGGGGTCGTATTACAGAATTACCCCGTAAGTATATGGGGCAGATGCCCTGTTTAGGTGGCTATCGTGTTCTGGCTTGAGTGGACAAGCCTCAGGAGGTCGGAACTCAGGGAGCTTCCGAACTTTTCTTTCGTCTTTCTTCTCTGTCCTTCTTTGCGGTGGGCTGGCCCTGATCAGGTCAGCGTGCCGCACCTACACACTTACACACTACATGTCTTCTTTCGTCTCTTTCGTTTTCCCTTCTGAGCCTCTGTTCTCCTGGGAGCAAGTGCCGCCGGGCCACCTTACCCACGATGTCCACCGGAGTATTTAAGAAGGGGGTACACTGCAGGGTACTTTCCCGAGTTTCAGAGTGGGGCAACCGGGTTGCCCTTTCGGGGTGGGGGTGTGCCGGTATTTGCCGGCCGTTGAATATTCGAGAAAATTAATTGTAAAATATATCGCCGGTTATTCAGAACGACCTTTGTTCTGCTATGTAAGTGAGCGGCAAAGTGTACGGTTGCGCGCGCAACTCGCAGTAAGGGGTCGCTTTGCTCTGTCTATGTCGGCAGTCCAGTTTATCGCCCAGCTACGAATACATCGGCTCTCTCTCTCTCTCTCTCTCTCTCTCTCTCTGAGCAATTACGGCGTAGTTCTCCGCATCTGTATGGCTTGCTGAAACTTAAGCGACTCCCGGTAAGAATTGCATTATTTTATGTGTTTAGAAGTAATTCATATTAAATGGATATTTAATAACAAGATGTATGCAACCGTAAAAAGACCCAATTATGTGCGTGCGACCCGACAGTTTTTATATTAAAAGAAAACTCATTGTTCAGTAATTTACTTAATGTTCAGTATATAGCACATGTTCCTTTTATTATTACTATAATAGTGTGAGAGGTATCATAATTGCCATGGTCATGATAAAGGTGTAGAATGTTTAAAAATTAGTAGCTGAAAGTTATTGCGTAGTCAGGTTGTGAACTGTGTCCATTCACGCAGCAGACTGTCGGGGAGCTCTTTAATTAACTTTACTGTAGAGAATTTATTTGTGAGAACTTCCATAGAGGAAATATTATCAATGTTAAAACGTTATTAATACTGTGAGTGCCTTGAAGTTAAAATTTTGGTCAAATAATGATTATTGGTCACCACGTGGCGCTTAACCTGTAAATTTCTGTTGAAGCATGTAGACAGGGTACTGATGACTTTTACATTACGCCAATTTTGATATAGTCTTTTCATTATCAAAATTTAATTATTCCATGGCTGATTTTCTACACTTTAAGAAGGTTGCAAAGACTTTATTAATGAAACTTGTGCATTTATTGAGAGTTGCTTGAAGGCCCGTTCTGAGATTAATTACCTGAACTTGGGTGTACATTTTTGGTGAACATTTCTCTAATTTATATGAATTAACAGGGTTCTTGATTAAGCCGGAGATTTGGCTTTGCTGATTGCCGTACATCTGCATCAGTCATGGGCCATTAGACGATCCTGTCTGGAGAGGGAGCTGGTGTCCAGTTCACGATGTAGCACTTAGCAGTATTAAGGTGATATGCACTCTTTTATTTTCCTTTTGGGGCCGGGCCGGCAGTGCGCCTGTTTTACAGTAAATATCATTTGAAACCATGTGACCACGTGTCCAGACTGTCTGCTATAAATGGGAGCAGCTGATCATCATGAGTGAATTTCAGAAACACTTTTAATAACTGAATTACCTAACACTAAGTGCACTGCTTGTAATTGTGTGCTGCACTGGGGGAGCGTGCCAGAGATATTTGTTCACTTAGATATTTTACAGTTTGCACATAGTTATTATATTACTCTTTACACAATTTATAGAACATGTTATGGACTCTGTTCTGGCTGGAACAGAAATGAGTAAATATTAATTTCTCCTTGGGTTTAACATTTAAGGGCTGGGGGTTTTCCTGTGTTTTTTTTGGGCCGTTTTCTGGGGTTTAAAAGGGGGACTTAGTTTTGTCTGACACATGTTTGTGCAGCCTGAGGCAGGTTAGATTCCTGTCAAATTTTGTCAACCACATGCTGGTGCGCTTCCACAGCTGCTAGGGCACAACCGTTTTATTGTACTTTCATTTCAATTATATTTATATAGCCAGTCGGGTTTTACTAGAAAATAATTTGCACATTTTTCTGGGCATATACTAGTTGATTTTGTACCTCACAAAAGTCTAGACTGATTGTTTTTCTTTTACTTGTAAAACATATAATGATCAACCTTATCCACTTGTAGCATATACTGATTTATTTTTTTTTAACTGTAAAACATACTGATTAATATTTTTAACAATAGAACATATAATGATTAATTTTTTTTACTTGTAAAACCTATACTGTTGATTCTTTTTTTTAAATTTTGTAAAGGCTCGACTGATTAATTTTTCTACTGGTCAAGTATACTGATTTATTGAATCCTTCTGAACTTGTGAAGCAAATTAACCTTTTAGAATTGTATAACAACTGTTTCAAAATCAGGTGATGTAGTTTCCATAAATTTTTATTTAATGATGTGGAAGGAACTTAAGGTTCATACACTCATGATGTGTCATTGATCAGTGGAATGCTATACATATGGGCGGTCCAGTCTTACTTATGCGTTGTGAATAATTATCATCCTTTTTGGGGTTTTGGCTTTAAGTAATTCTACAGAAACGGGTTGCTGATGGGCGAACATTTTATCACTGCTGGGTTCTGGGTATGGTAGTAACTCGGCCTGCAAGGCGGGTGCATTCCAAGGGGCATTCGTGTTAGAATTGATGTATAATTGTGAGTCTATGTGCCTTATGTTTCAGTGTGTGTTGTTATGTTTTGTCTGTGTCTAGCTAGTCACCAAAATGGGGGAGAACTTTGTATATATATATATAGATATTTACTGAATATGATACACACTCATTATGATATACACTGTCTGATATATGTTGTCTTTATGATAGGATATGATATGATATGTTCTCGTTATGATATGATATATGTTGTCTTTAATACTGTTACAGCAGGGCTTAAGTTATTTGTGATATTTATGATTCATGGGGGGGGGAATAACCATGTGATAGAGTTTGCCTACATGTATTAATTCTTGGCATACAATAAAAACCGTTATTGTTATATTACAGCTGAGTTTCATTGCAAGTCCCGTCATACTGGACCCGGCACAATTTTTGCTTCTCTAGGCTCCGGCCTAGTCCTAATTGACTTGTGGCTTCTCTTTCAAAAAAAAAAAAAATATTAAAATAAAAGAGGTTGTTTTATACTCTTAAAAATACATAAAAGGAAAGAGGGGTTACAGAACCCTGTGCTCAATTGTTTGTGTGTTGGTAGATTTCACTCTCAGCTGTCTGATTGGGCAAGTAGGCTCTGAAAATGTCTTCTGATAGTTACCATCTAGAGAAAGACTCCAAGCTTTATAAGTATTGGTTGTGTATTCAACCATTTGAAATGGGCTTGGCTTCACCCTGGCATTTCCTGTTGCATCTCGCCAGTCACTTGGAGTCTCAGCAGAAACCTTTGGATTATTAAAGCCATGTTTTTGTCACACTCCATATATAAGTGCCCACATATGGGATATGTGACTGTCAGTGTATCAGATCTCTTGAGGACAACAGTTACATACTGTAGGTAGGAAACTAATTACTGTATAGTAAGTAGGTAGGAACCTAATTTTTCTTTTTCCCAGCACAACAATCACAAAATATGTGAAGTTCATGTACCTCAGGACTCAATACAGTTGTGGTAAAGTGGTAAAGCATTGAAACCATGTCATTAGAGCCTTGTTGTATATATGGTTTCATCATATGAATAGAAAACTGTATAACCGTTGGAGAGAACATGGATATTGATTAGTCCCTGTCCAAGTGGACCGAAACTGTTGAATGAAATAATGTTCCACAAGCGTGGACAGGAAGTGTTAATTAATTGGGCCCAAGTGGGCTAAATGTATTCTTCTTGAATTAAATATTCTGTTGGCTGGTCTTCCATAGCGATTGAGATGATGTGTAAAATGAATTAATTCTGCATTAAGAAATAACAAGAAGTGGACTGTATACGAATAATTTTAATATTTTGAATAATTACATTACAGCTGTAAATTTGAATGAGGCTGGCTAATACTGCATGTTGCGAATTAGTATGAATTTAGCTAATCATGAAGAGGGCCTAGTCGGCCATAATCGAGAATACAAAGGCCTAAAGCCTACATTTAATGTCGACACTAATTGACAGCGAAGGATTCGGCGAACCGAACGCCGAGATAGCTAGCTAAGCACTGTGCAAGGTACAACCACGCGAAAATTGATGCGCGATATAAATCAGATTAGCCAACCTAGAAAATAAAATCATTGCGCTACCGTCCATAAGCTGCCCGTCAAAAATCAAAAAGATTTTTTAATACATTTTTTAATATATTAGAATACATTTACAATTTAATTTAAAAGAGTGCAGTTCTTACTAACGATGGTTAGCTTCAAGGCTAAGTTGAACCTTGAGTTGAGATTAGATAATGGCAGTCTGCCGCTAGTTTAGAGATAAGCATGCATAAGATAAGCCTGTTGACAGGCGATTGTAGGCCAAGGTTGGCGAACAGCTGTTTCATATACGAATAAGTCTGGTTAACAATATTTCTGACACAAGTGTGTGCAGTATGTAACATTATAAAACATGAAAGAAAAATACATAATTATACAATGTTTAATGCATGAACGGAGGTTCATCATGAACAAAATTGTTGTTGAACATGTTGTAGTTGCATGTTCTATTGTATATTCAGCAGGGCAGCATGTATTGACCTAGACATGCTATTCCTGAAGTTTCAGGAATTTACAATATGTAACAATGTATGAGCAAACCAGATGCTGAATGCAGCCCAGCTATGACATGTATGTCATAATTTTAAATAAAGAATTGTGCATGCTTACTTACAAAATGAATAAAATATAAAATACAATATGAATAAATTAGACGAGGCAGTTACATACGGCAGACGCTTACAATAGTTTTTACATAGACACAATTTATGTGAATACAACAATAATAATTTGAATAATTACAAGATAAATAATTGCAATGTCAAAGAACAATACAATACTGAAATTACAGAAGCAATTTAACAATTTAAAGACATTCACAGAATAGTACACATTTATCAGCAACAATATAAAGAAATGAATGCATGGTTACTTAACGGCAAAACATGCGAATATTATGTAATAACATTTCATAAATAAGACCACCCAAAGACATGCAATACACCCCATAACATCAATGAAAATGTGAGACATAGTATGCCACAAAAATTAAAATACAATACAAATATCAAGATACCACAGAACTGTGATAATTAGAAGCGTGCCACGACGCAAAATTGACAAAAATATTGTGACAATTCATCACAATTATGTTGACCAAATGGTCGTAACAAATAATAAGCCAATGGCTGAATAAAACAGCATTGTGCTATAATCATAATGTCAAATCTCGTCTCGCGCTGGCAACAGACATAATTTATGTATTGGTCTCCGCAAAACACCCGTAGGCGTGCGAATGTCTACGACGCGAACCAAGTTATCTGGGCCGGGAAATGTGGCGATGATCACGCCAAATTTCCAGGCTAATGGAGGCAAGTTATCCTCAATAAGCAAAGCTAAGTCACCAATGGAAACATTATCTTTGGCAAACTTCCACTTGTGACGCTGTTGCAGCTGGTGCAAATAATCGCGAGACCACGCCTTCCAAATGTCCCGGACAAACCTCTGAAGTAGTTGCCAACGACCAAGACGAGAAATAGGAACGTGAGAAAGGTCTGGGTCAGGAATCGCAGTTAGGGGCGCGCAAATCAAAAAATGGCCAGGTGTAAGTGGCACCGGGTCGTTAACATCCGAAGAAATAGCAAATAAAGGTCGAGAGTTCAGACATGCCTCTATCTGGGACAAAACGGTCGTGAATTCTTCGAAGTTTAATATAGATTTGCCTACCACGCGCCGCAGATGAAATTTCAAACTCTTTATGCCGCTCTCCCAAAGGCCACCGAAGTGAGGTGAGGAGGGCGGAATAAATGACCATGATATCCCCTGAGAGGATGTGAATGACTTAATCGAGGTGATGGCACTCTTATTGTGCCAAAAGTTGTAAATGTCATGTAAGATGGTGCGGGCCTTCCTGAAGTTCGTGCCGTTGTCGGAGTACAGCTGACTAGGTATACCCCGACGTGCCATAAAACGACGTAAAGCAGCTACAAATGCGCTGGCAGTAAGGTCGGACACCAATTCCAGGTGAATAGCCCTAGTTGCTAAGCAAACAAACAGAGATACGTATGCCTTAGTAAAGGTTCTAGACCTCTGCCCGCCATGACGAATCATGAAGGGACCACCATAATCAACCGCGCAAAATAGAAACGGCCTTGAAGGAGTGACTCTAGGGGATGGCAAAATGCCAAGTCTCTGGACCTGCTGTGTGGCACTAAACCTGATACACTTGAGACACTTACGAATAATGGAACGGATGACTAGCCGGGCATTAACAATCCACCAACGTTGACGCAGTGAATGATGCACGAGCTGAGCACCAGCGTGAAGTAAACGAATGTGTTCACGTTCGATGATAAGGCGTGTAATATGCGCCGATGGGGGTAATACGATAGGATGTCTCGAATCGTATGGTAACTGGGAATGCTGCAAACGTCCGCCCACGCGTATCACTCCATAGTCGTCAAGAAACGGGTCGAGAGAAGCCAACTTGCTCCTAATGGAAACAGAAGATCCGTTCCGAAGACAATTAATTTCGGCTGCGAAGTGGATCGGCTGAGATTGTTTTATGAAGAAATTGAGAGACTGATGAATTTCTACAGGGGTCAGACCGCCCGAAAGTTTGTCCGCACATGAGTGCCTAATATTTCTGATGAAACGAAAACAGTAAGCGTATACACGTGTCAGCCGGTGCAACGAGGAAAAGTCCAACGATAAGTCAACAGCCAGGGTAGACATCAGCGACCGGTTGTGTGCAGTTTTCTCTTCCGCGGTGACTTCCGAAGACGATGGAGTGGCCGGTACGAAGGATGGGACAGGATTAGACTCTGACGATTGAGACAGACAGCTAGGACCGTGCCACCAAAGCGAGCAATCGCGCAAAACGTCAGGGAAACACCCCCTAGATATAATATCAGCAGGATTGCGTCGCGAATCAATGTGATGCCAGGTATAAGCTTGCGTGCGACGCTGAATTTCAGCAACCCGATTAGCGACGTATGTCTTCCAACGCGTAGACTGCGCATGAATCCAATAAAGAGCCACCATAGAATCAGAATACAAATGTACATTATCAATAAACGAATAAAGAGCAGGAATAACCTTAGATACGAGTCGCGATAATAACAAACAAGCGCAGAGCTCGATGCGAGGTAATGACACTTGGCGTAGGGGAGCCACGCGAGATTTGGAACACAAGAGACGACAGGAAGCAGTAGAATCCTGATAAATGACTCGGATATATACAACAGCCGAACCCTTTCTCCGAGGCATCCGAAAACCCATGCAACTGAACCGTAACCGCCTCACGGTTGCAACGAATAGATCGCGGGACTACTATTTTACCAATCAGACTCAATTTGTTACACAAAGAATGCCAATCCGAAAGTGACTGACCGGAAATCGGTTCATCCCAACCAAGCTTACAAAGCCAAAGTCGCTGCATAAAGTGTTTATACAAAAAGACAACTGGTCCGATTAAACCCAGCGGATCATATATTCCGGCGATAATTGAAAGAATCTTTCTCTTGGATATGCTATGGTCAACCGGAGATAGTTTGACATCAAACAAAAATGAATCGGCAGTGTTGTTCCAAAGAATGCCCAGGGTACGCACATTGTCCTGTTTATTTAGGGGTCGTGAAAAGTTGTGATGATTTGCGACCGCTGTGGGTTCATTTGATGCCCATTTGTGCAACGTTAAACCATATTGAGCAAGTAACGCACCTAGGTCGGATTTCAGCTTTATTAGATCGGGGATAGTGTCCGAACCGGTAAGTAAATCGTCGACATAAAAATCGTTAGTTATGGCTAAAGCCGCTTGGGGAAAGGAAGTTTGATTGTCTAGCAATTTGTAGAAGGCACCGAGTGGCCAAAAAAGAGGCGCTAGCCGTGCCGTAGGTTACTGTTTGCAGCGCGAAATGCTTAAGTGGTTCGAGGGGAGAGTCACGCCACAAAATGCGTTGATAGTGACAATCTCCTTCAGCTGCGCGAATCTGACGATACATTTTTTCGATGTCGGCAATCAGGACATACTTATGTATGCGAAAACGCAACAGAATAGAGAAGAGATCCTGCTGAACATTGGGGCCTACTAATAATATGTCATTTAACGAAAGACCATTAGTAGTCTTGGACGAACCATCAAAAACAACGCGCAGTTTTGTGGTCAAGCTAGAAGTTTAAACACTGCATGGTGAGGCAAGTAGTAAATATTTGACGCTCCTGAATTGATAGCGCCATGATCGATGAGTGTCATGTGCCCAAGATCCATATATTCCCTGATAAAGTCCGCGTAGTCGCGAGCGAGCTTGGCATCGCGCCTGAATCGACGCTCCAAGCTTAAAAATCTTGATTCGGCACTTGTGTAAGATTCCCCCAAGTGGGGATTATCAGACTTGAATGGGAGCGACACTATAAATCTACCCTCGTGGTTGCGCTGAGTAGAGCGCACAAAATGCTCTTCGCAAGCCGACTCGCCGTCAGGGGTATCGCCAGGGATTGTTTCTGCCTCCCAAAATCTCTCGAGAGATTGCAGAATTTGACTGTCATTGTTCCTTGCCAGGAACGAAACCGCAGGACCCTGGGTGTGGCAGTGTTTGGGCAGATTGCCGGCCAGAATGTAACCCAGTTTTGTTTCCTGAATGATAGGGAAGTTGGGTCCGCGTGTGTATTTATTGGCTAATATTAAATCCAGATAAAATTGTGCCCCTAATAGTATGTCGATCTGTGAAGATATATTAAAATCTGGGTGGGCGAGAAAAATTTTGTTTGGAATGTGGAACCGGTTGATGTCAAACGAGATTGAAGGCAGATTATGAGTTAAGTTAGATAGGACGGCACATTTGGCCTCAAAACTATGTCTCTGATAGCGAGAAATAATACGCATAGAAGCAATGTCAGTAGCGCAACATGCTGTATTGTTTATTCCTGTAATTGGAATATTAGATCGGGTTAGCTTAAGGTGCAACCTTTTCGCAAATGATTTCGTACAAAAATTGATCTGGGAACCGGCGTCTAGGAGTGCCCGAGCTTCATGCCTGTTGCCAGCCTGATCAACGACATATGCAACCGCTGTGGATAAAAGAACATTGTTTTTACACTGTAATTTAAATGAGCAATAATTGCTGCTGGCAGCTGGTGATTTCGGCACGTAATTAGCGTGCAGCAAGGTGTGGTGACCCTTTGAACAAATTTTACAGACCTGTTTACTTTTACAATTTGTTATCAAATGACCTGCTCTAAGGCAGTTAATACAGCATTTATGATTTGCAACCAATTGCCCCCGCTCAGCGGCACTTAATATACGAAAATTGTTACACATGTAAAGCGGGTGGTCAGATTTACAACACACGCATAAATAATGCCTTGCCGCTGCGTGATAACTTTTAAAGGTATTGCTGCCAGCAGTATTTCTTAAGCTATATTTCTCAAATTTATTGTTTGGTTTTACGCTAGGTTTGTTGAATTGCTGTCCGGATTCAATTGGCATTGTATTTTCTAAAAGCTGTCGGCGCAAGTTTAAAAAATGCGTAAAGTCTTGAAAACTGGGCAAGTTGTCAGGGTCTATTGACTCCTTCCAAAGTTTTAAAGTAATAGGGTCAAGTTTGGTGGAGAGCAACTGTATGGTAATAAACTCAAATGAATTTACGGACAGCTTCATTGCCGCCAGTGAATTAGCGGAAGACGTTATTGTATTCGTAAACTCCGCCAAGCTTTGGACTGAGTCCTTTATTGTGGACTTAACCTGAAGTAGGTTTTGTACATAATATTTGGCTAATATAAATGGATTATTATACCTCTCGGACAGCAAGTTCAACGCTATTACATAATTTTCTTGACAAATGGGTAATGATTTAATTAAGTCTAATGGTTCACACTTCACCGAGGAATGCAAATAATGCAGTTTCTGTACTGGTGTTAAGTCGGATCTTGAATGCACTAGATCATTGAAAATTGAATAGAAGTGTTGCCACTCAAGTATGTTGCCTGAGAAGCAGGGCAAACTTATCGGCTTTAAATGCATAGGCGTCGATAGTACAGGAGGCACAGTCTGAGTATTAAAAGTGTCAAGAAGTTGTAAAATGTTTGCCTCAGTTGAGTATATCCTTTCCTCAACCTCGACTCGGTCTGCCTGAGCAGCGCTCGTGTCTTTACTGATAAGCTCTATCTCAGACTGTACCTCGTCGTACTTCGAGGCTAAGCTCTTAAGACTTTCTAATCTTACAGTCAGAAAATGTTTTGTGCTTAAATTAATATCAAACGAATTTACCGCGGATTGTATCCGCACTATCGCGGACTTTAATCCGCCTCTCTTTCTGGTCAGCACCTTGAGGCCTTCTTCAGACATTTTTTACGCACCTTTTTACTGTTGCTGGTGGTACCTGGTTGGCGACGTCCCACAGCGTCGGCTCCTTGGTGACGATGGTGAACAGCTGGCAGAGATGACCACTTTGAAGCACTGCAGCCGGCAGGAACTTGCTATTACGTTGTCCGAAGATGACGAGCGAAATGGCGACGCAAATCACGCCACGGTCGCATTAGCTGACGCGCTAATCCGCCCGTGATGGCCAGAAACAGATATAAAGATATTAAATGGAAATCCAGGTCCGGAGTGACCAAAAAATGATTAGTCCCGGTCCAAGTGGACCGAAACTGTTGAATGAAATAATGTTCCACAAGCGTGGACAGGAAGTGTTAATTAATTGGGCCCAAGTGGGCTAAATGTATTCTTCTTGAATTAAATATTCTGTTGGCTGGTCTTCCATAGCGATTGAGATGATGTGTAAAATGAATTAATTCTGCATTAAGAAATAACAAGAAGTGGACTGTATACGAATAATTTTAATATTTTGAATAATTACATTACAGCTGTAAATTTGAATGAGGCTGGCTAATACTGCATGTTGCGAATTAGTATGAATTTAGCTAATCATGAAGAGGGCCTAGTCGGCCATAATCGAGAATACAAAGGCCTAAAGCCTACATTTAATGTCGACACTAATTGACAGCGAAGGATTCGGCGAACCGAACGCCGAGATAGCTAGCTAAGCACTGTGCAAGGTACAACCACGCGAAAATTGATGCGCGATATAAATCAGATTAGCCAACCTAGAAAATAAAATCATTGCGCTACCGTCCAGATATTAACCAGATAAAAAGACCGTTGTCTCTTGTAATATACGTCATTTGTTAAGATAGTGGGTATGGGAGATTTTTTCAAAATTCCAATGCTATAGCTTCAAAGTCATTTGTTTTTTGGGTATTTAGTCTGGCAGTTTGATTAAGTTTGCAGAACCAATCGGCCTTCCTTTTATATAGTTCCATTTCTGTCCTCAGAGACTTTAATTGATCATCCAATTTTTTAAGTTCCTCTGGATTTGATGTATTTGACTTCTGTAAGATTATGCTTCTTCCTGGGCTTTTAGGCATCACATGTGCTACACATGTCCGCTCTTGGATAACCAAATGATATACCGAGGTATTACAATTCCTCACAAAATAATGTTGGAATTTCTTGTAAGAAATTTAAATTCCTTCACACTTTTGAAGAAACATGCCCTGTAGTTTTTTTTTTTATATATTCAAATGGTCTGGGAGGTAAACTTGTTTGTGTCATTGAGACTACAGTGAGCCTTTCTATCTTTGAGAGAGGAAAAAACATTCATTGCCTCATATGTTTCCACTCGCAGTTTACTTTTTCCTCAGTTTGCATGTTTACTCCTTTTGTCTGTTGTAGCCAGGGACTCTTTTATAGTTTGTATGTGCCTTTGTGTTATTCCAAGGATGGCTATAAGCCCATTACAACACACAGGAATCTCAGCTAGTTCGTCGACTCTGACAACCCTTATTTTATAGGAGTAAGAGTGATCATGTAATTTGGAATGCTCCCTCTTGCCTAGGTCATCTTCATTGCATTTGATTAACACTAATAAGCCCAGCCAAGTATGAATTTTGTGCATCTCCGTCAGCAAGATTATTAATATCACGAATTAGGGCCTACTACATCTGTAGACATTGCCCGTTTCATAGGTTGTGTCTCTTAATCATTTTGAGGCTTGTAATACAGTTCCACATTTACGTTTTTCCTTAGATGAACCAACTCCAACACCTTCTCCAACTGCACTGGTTTCATCATCACCACACCCTATATTATCACTCATTATGAAGCACTGAACAATGTATTAATCACTTGAAACAACTAGCAGCACTGCACCACGAATCAATACTGCAATACATCACCTGTTGTGACAGGCAGAGGCAGCCCCCACCATTGTGCTCACTGGACAATGCTTGTTTGTTCACTGTCCCACAGAGGACACCAATCGTTACTTCTCTGTATACTGATTTTTCATTGCTTAATAACTAGGACCCTGTTCATTATTTCACTGTGATACATACATGTGGTTCATGTATACCACAAATAGATTGGAATCAATCAATAAAAACGAAATTTGGGGGGCAGGAATTTATCGTTTTCTCTATGTACCCTTCATATATATAATTGCTTAATTTTTTCAGTTTAAAAATTGTATAGTTTTTAATGGATTTAAATTAATTAATTTAATTATTAAATTAATTAACTAAATTCATTTATATTTAAATAAATTAATTGTATGCATTCTAATTCAAACATTTGTTTGAGTGTAACTAGGATTACAGTTTAGGTACCCACAAAGAACCCTGAATTGAGATTTCCTCCAAATCATCTTTACTGAGAACAGTAATAGCAGGAAGAGTTGTCATTGCATGAACGAACATTATAAAGAACAATGAAGTAAAAACATTATCATCACAATAAAACTATGTTATAACCATACATTTTTATTATGATATACCATATATATATATATATATATATATATATATATTACTATAATACTTATAACTAATTTACCTCAAGATATAACTTACTTTTTTCCTTTAGGAACATGTTTCGGGAGATCTTGTTCTCCCATCTTCAGCCTTCGCCATCTTGTTTCTGTGGCGAAGGCTGAAGAGAAACAAGATGGCGAAGGCTGAAGATGGGAGAACAAGATCTCCCGAAACATGTTCCTAAAGGAAAAAAGTATATCTTGAGGTAAATTAGTTATAAGTATTATAGTATTATATACATCAAGAAACGGACTGTAGCAGAAAGTGATTGAAATATATATATATGTATATATATATGTGTGTATATATATACAACAGCAAAAGTGGTCGTCCACCTAAATCGCCAGTTTGGGAAGAACAGGCTTAAGGAGGGGGCAGTGTAACATAATGCAGAAAAAGTGTTACGTAATACGGAATGTTCTATAAGTATTATAAGTTGTAATGTGTGTGTGTGTGTGTGTGTGTGTGTGTGTGTGTGTGTGTGTGTGTGTGTGTGTGTGTGTGTGTGTGTGTGTGTGTGTGTGTGTGTGTGTGTGTGTGTGTGTGTGTGTGTGTGTGTGTGCATAATGGTGCTACTTTATGGTGAAAGACAATTGTGCATCAACTATCGAGTCTATACCGAACCATACCGGTCAGCGTATGTGTTCAAGGACACTGGACACTGTTTCTAGTGGTTTCTCGAGAGCACCTGTTTGTTTAACAAAGTGAGAGATTACTCTGGAAATTAGCGGGGTATAAATACAGCCATTCAGCGACGGTCAAGTTAGTTATTGTCGGGTGATTACACAGTGCTGTTAAAAGTATTGTGGCGAAGCGTTATGTGTTTGATAATCATGCAGGACAATTGTAATGCAATTGTGTTTTATAATAGTTGACATTTTATTGCATGTGAACAATTTTTATTTGATTTGTTGTAAGAGACTACCTTGTTGATTACAAACTGTTTAATTGTGATAATTAAAGCTGGTAATTAGTTATTTAATTGGTGTCTTGTATTTTGCTTCCCACTGTACCATATGACGATCAGTAGACTGTCATAACAATACACAATTATCTTCATTGTGACATGAATATGCATTTACATGCATCAGTGATGGCTCGTCCATAAGGGCTGCAGGGCTGCAACCGTCCCTAAATTTTTCAAGGAATATAATTACCGTATTTAAATAACTTTTTATTTAGGAAACAAAGATTCGTCAGTATAAGAAATACATTTTTATATTTGCGTTCAGCCACAACTGATGGTCGTGTAGATCATGCGTGTATGTGGCAGGCGGGCTGTGCCCTACTTAGACAAGTATGCATTGCATCTGCGCTTGAGGCATGTGGTGGGAGAACACTTTGTTAACAAACCAAGGTTGGGCTGCATTCAGTCCAGCCCAAGACTGTCGAGAAGTCTAATGTGTGCGTGCAAATCTTTTGCTGTTGGCGTGTTCCATGTTTGTAGACTGTGCTCATTTCTATCGTTGCAGTTTTAAAACAAATATGAATAAAAATAAAAATAGCGTTTTATATTTGCAAAACATAAGTTTTTCATTGTTATCGTTAGCAGAGAAGAATGAAATTAAGAATTTAGGTAGCGAGACTCCTGATTTATTAATTTCTCAGTCATCATCAAGCAGAAGTCAGACTTATTGTAGGAAATTTAATGTGTCCATTATTCCAAACATAAGTGGCTGTGTGGCTGTCCTGAAAAGAATGCACTATTTTGTTTTCCTTGTTTATTATTTGGAGGTGATGCAACTTGGAAAAAGGTTGGAGTGAATGATTTAAAACATTTAGGCGATAAAGTAAAAAAAAACATGTAGATTCAGCAAAACATATGAAGAATGTAATTGATTTAGCTATGTTAGGAAAAGTAAACATTGCACATCAGTTAAGTGACACTTACAAACAACAAACAAACAGACACAGTGAAAAAGTGAGACAAAATCGAGAAATTCTCTTGAAAATTATTGACTGCATCAAGTTTTGCAGAAAATTTGAGCTTCCGTTACATGGTCATGATAAAACTTCACAATCATCGAATCCTGATGTATTTCGAGGATTGTTAGAATTTGCTAGAAAGTTAGATGAGTCTCTTAAAAGTAATTTTATGGAGTCAACAGTGTTTAAGGGAACGTCTAAGACAATTCAGAACGAACTTCTAGACAGTATCCTTGAGGTGTGTCGTGATGAAATACGTGCTGAAATTAAACAATATAAATTTTTATCAGTAATGTCGGATGATACATCAGATGTGTGAGGTCTTACGCAGCAGGTTATTGGTTTTCGTTACGAACTGAGCAGAATTGTGCATGAAAGATTCTGGGGATTTTTTAACCCAAAAACCCAAAATGCTGAAGTGTTAGCAGAAAGCATTTTAGAATAGGTAAATATAGTCCTGAATGGCAACAGTGACAAACTTATAGCTCAGACTTACGACAGAGTCCCTGTTTTTAGTGGTGAGAAGGGAGGTGTGCATAAAATAATTCAACAGTCACACAAATATGCACATTTTGTGCATTGTTATGCGCATCAATTAAATTTAATTATACAAAAGACAGCATCACAAAACTCACAAGCTTGTATTTTTTTCAGTAGTCTTGCCGCTATACCTGCATTTTTTTGAAGTCACCCTCACGATTATCTATTCTAGACAGTATTTCTAAACAAATACCTCTAGTATCAAACACAAGATGGAATTTTAAAAGTCGGTTAGTGAACTCCGTTTTTGAAAACAAGGAAAGTATAATAGTATGCTTTGAGAAACTTCAAATTGACCAAAATCATTCCACTATGCAAGCGGTGTAAGCGGCTGCAGGTATTCTCCATATGCTGAATGACCAGGACTTCAACTTTTGGCTAGAATTTTCTCATCACATCATGTCTCATGTGGATATTTTATATAATCAGCTGCACCATCATAATGCAAACTCCAGTAGTATCTATAATGCAGTAAATAAATTTCTTGAGGCAATCATGAATGAAAGAAATAGACCTTCTGTTACTGACCAACAAGAAGACATTCCACTCTTGAAGAAAAGGAAATGTTATCGCATAATCTTGTCTCTGCATAGGAGGTGTGTGATATTATTTGTTATCAGATAAAAGAGAGATTTTCTTTTAATAAACATCTGTCAGCAGCAAAACTGTTAAATTTCTCCCTCTCCAAAGACAATATAAGTTCTTCACCCAAATTTGCTGAAACTATTGAAGCTTACCCTTTCTTGTATAAAGAACATTTGGAAACTGAACTATCTGTTTTGCATGAGAGGCAAGAATTCGGCAGTAATTCAAAGGTTATGAAAACTTACAAAATCATGTTGGATACAGGAATTGCTGAGTCCTGCACAGAAGTGTTCACTCTCCTCCAAATAATTCTAACTACTCCCATGACTACTGCTGAGCCCGAGAGGTGCTTCTTCACGTTGAAAAGAGTTAAGAGTTTCTAAGAAGTACAATGACACAAGAATGGCTTGCTACTTTAGTAATGTTAAGCACAGAAAAATAAATGATTGAAAGTATTATTAATTTTAATGACAAATTTATCAATAAGTTTTCCAGTTGCAAAGAAAGGAGAATGGACTTCATGTTTAAATAAAATTGTGAAAGAAACAGTGATTTATTTCTGAATTTATTTAAGAACATAACTCACTATTATATTTTCATTTGAAAATTTTAATGTCTATAAATTTAATGTGTAAATTAAAAATTATAATTTGTTTGAATTTTAATGTGTAGGCCTTTAGTGTTTGAAACTTAAATCATAATTAATCATAATCATAAATATCATCACCAACACCAGCAGCAGCACCAAAGAGGATTGGACCAATGTTTTGTCACAGCTTCAGTTTCAATACAGGTAAAAGAACTACTAATAGTATATAAACTTCACTAATATATGATAATGGTAAATGTTGAAAATTGAAAATTGTAGTGCAACCCCACCAAACTAAAATCTCACCAGCTGCCACTGACATGCATGTATATATGTGCATGTATTATTAGTATTTATAGTCTGTATTTCATCATCCATTTATCTGTAAGGTAGAGAATTTCAGAGTACCAGTAGATAAAAAATTACATCCCTGTCACAGACTTTGAACAATCCTATGTCTTCATGTAAATGTTGATCAGAACAAACTCTTATTGAAAATAAGGTCATGAGGAGTGAGGTCATTGAAAATACCCGAATTCTAAAGTACATTTATCTTTACTTTACCAAATGCTTTTTGTTCTTCGTATTGTTTAAATTAGCAGCCATCCTTACTATTTCTTTTATGAATTTGCTAACTGCTATAATTTTTTATTGTTCGACTAAGCTTTTCGTCATTACTGACATCTTCAGGTCTTAAACAACGACCTGACAACCTGTTGTTTAAGACCTGAAGATGTCAGTAATGACGAAAATCTTAGTCGAACAATAAAAAATTATAGCAGTTAGCAAATTCATAAAAGAAAAAATAAATGCTTTTTGTTATTATGCAAATGTCAAGCTGATTTCCATAAGAAATACATATCACTTCTCAGGCAACTGCTAAAAAATGAAACATTAACACTACAAAATGTTGTTTGTTGAAATTGACATTGTTCCATTAATATTTATTTCTGTTAATGATTTATCCACTGTTTTTAAGTAATAACATGGGTGTCTAAAGTACTACTTTTCACTCTTCAAATTCTTTAATTTATAAGCAATGTTCTATTATAAAACATTGTACAATGTGTCACATGAGTATCAGGTTACACTGTACAAATAAATATATCTCAAGACTAATATGCCTGATATGGTAGTTGTTAAAAAAAGGTACAAAAATATGTTAGGTGACATAAGGTAGCACAAGATTTGCAAGTTTAAATGAATGAAGGAAAGCTAATAAACAGAATTGATAGAACAAAACCAATAAACTAAATCTGACACAGACAAAGACAATGACTATGACAATACCCAATAGTTTGGAAAAGTGATAAAGGAATATAGTTAACATCATGAGTCCAAATGCCCTATTTCAGAAAGAATTATAACAAATATTACCCATAATAAAAGTACAAAGTTGAGTTGTAAAATAAAAATAGTAAGTAAACATTAGGTAATTTAATGTGAAAATCAAAGATAAGAACATATATAATAATAATAATAGAATAGTGTCGATAAAATAAAGATACAATGTTATAAAATGAAATAAACTAGTGATAATCGAGAAAGAAAAGTGATGTGAGCATTAATGACTTCAAAGTAGAAAAACATAAACCTGTGAGTATTATAATAGCTAATAAACAATGAATAGGACCCAGAGATAATAAACAAACTATATGTTACAAGAAGTAATTATAGTTAGGAGTAATTGAATAGTTTTATAAAAAATAAAATGTTTATCATCAGTATAAAAAAAATGTTTGTTAAATATAAAATACTGATACTTCCTTAAATGTTTAAAGGAAAAATTATGTTGTGTTATAATGATAGTAAATAATCCAGTGTTATATTTTAGTTATTTGTGTTAATGGATTTATATTTAAAACTATCAAGATTCATGGTAAACACATAATCTGTTATACTAAGCATAGGTAAAGAGAATTATGTACTGTATACTGTAAGTATATTCAATATGGAATACTAATACTCACCTAATGTTCAATTTATATTATGTTTTGTTATGATTATAATTAATCAGATGTAATATTACAATTAATGAGTAACAGGACCAGGGAAAAGATATGTTCAATATTGGATACTGGCATTGGCCTAAAATGTTTTTTAAAAAAGAGTTATATTATATTGTATAATGATTATAGCTAATCAAATGTTATAGTTTAGTTAATTGTATTATGGTAATTATGTTTAAAACACTTAAAATTAACAATATTAACATAATCAGTGGTAATGAATGAAGATAAAGAGAATTATTTATTCTAGGCATTAGGCCTATATTTGGGAACAAGAAAATTGTAAAATTTAATACAAAAATAATAACAATTAATGAAATACTGCATGTAATCCTGTTAGGTTTAACAGTAAGAGTATGGAAAACAAAAATAGATATAAAATAATTAGTTTAGAGTTAATTTACAAAAGAAAACCAAATGTTAAATGTATGGTTTTGTTATTATTTGAAGAAAAGTAGTCATGTTGGATATCAAATTAATGTGCAAGGGAAAAGCAATACAATGATGTTATTATATTTAGCATTACAGTTAGTATAAGGAAATTATGTTAATTTAAAGATTTTTAGTAATTTTGTATAGAAGAACCATAGCCATATTTAACAATATACCCAAATTGTCAACCAATGAGAATGAGTGTTTGAACCTTAGCAACAAAGATCTCTAGTAAATAAATTCATTAGTCCATTATTAACTTTTGATGAGTACAGATTAAAAAACTGCAGACCATTGGAGAGAAGAAAAAATGTCTAATATATAAATGATTGATGGAATGCTGGACCAGAATGATGAACAATAAATAATAACCACATTGATTAAATACCACAATAATAAATTCATTAATCCATTATTAATTTCTGAGAAGTACAGATTACAAAACTGCAGACCATTGGAGAGAAGAAAAAATATCTAATATATAAATGATTGATGGAATATTGAACCAACACGATGAGCTATGAATATTGATCGTATAACCACAAAAAATTAAATACCAAAAGAAGATAGGATTATCTAATTGAAAAAGAAAACGAGCAGTACCTAAAGGAATCAAGAAAACGAGCAGTACCTAAAGGAATCTGATCCGGACTGAAAATAAAGAAAATTGCTGAGTATACCTTAAATACCACTGTAACAGTAACATGAAAAGATAATAAGTGAAACTACACTGTTAGTACTAGTTATCACTCACTGATCAAACACTTGAACTTCCTTTTATTTAACGAACACTTAGAACTGAAAAGTAATCTCACTGTTATAATAATTACGGATCTAGCTTACGATGGTACGGCAAACTCAAACTTTTGTACTTTTTTTCTGTGTCCAGATTTCTACCAGAACTGTTGTATTCACAAGTAACTAATGGCAGGTTATGGAGGTTATGTACGACAAAGTAACTTAAATAAAATTTACTTTGTTAGTGTACAATAAAAGGATGTGTTTATTGGAAGTACAGAAATTAGTTTCCATTTATCGCACATAATTACAGTACAGAGACGATTTTTGGAGGTTGTGTCTACGTTTAACAATGTAACTTAACCTTTTAGATTTTTAAAATTAATTAGACAACAAAAATTTCCTTAGTTAGTGTACATTCAAAGGCTGTATTTATTGTATGGATAAATGGTTGTATATAACATTAAAGGCTGTATTTATTCGAAGTACCGGAATTAAAACCTACTTCCAATTTAGAACGTATAACCTAGTACGTTATTGGTACATATTTTATTAAAAGGCTGTATTTACTGGAAGTACAGAAATTAGTTTCCATTAACTTTATTAACCTTAGATTTTTAAAATTAATTAGACTTAAAAAAATGTCCTTAGTTAGTGTACATTCAAAGGCTGTATTTATTGTATGGATAAAAGGGCGTATAGAACATTAAAGGCTGTATTTATTCGAAGATCATTATTAGAACGTATAACCTAGTACAATCGAACGTATAACCAAACAAGTACATTAAAATCCATTTTCAACATAATGCAATAAAAAGCAGTGTGCAGTTTCTGTTAACATGCAAATGATTAAGTATTAATAATGGGTTACAGTGGAATTTAATGTTACTACGGTCTGAATTAATGCAAATAAAATTGGAGAATCTCGTAAACATATTAAAGAATGCTTGTATATTACACACAAAATTATTACAGTTCAGACCTTTGTTAATGAATAGAAACAATAGGACTCTATACTTTAGTATGTACCAATAAAATTCACCTTTTTCAAGTACAGTATCTATTGTTTTTTCATACTCTTAAAAAAAGGCCATTAACAACATTTTAGTTGTGAAGAAAACAGATATAACATTTCCAAACAAGAAATCTTCAATTCTCTCCCTATTTGTTTTATAAAAACTGGAGTTTCTACTGCAGGTTTTCAAGTCCACTAACTACTTAATTTAATAGACATAATTGTTCCTGATCTTGTTGGGTAACATTATATTAATACATCTGCTTCCTACTCATATGTGCAAACAATGTTTTTAATGTACGGTGCTAAACATCTTTACAATTTAGACAAAGTCTAATGAGCAATTTGACCTAACCTGTATTACTACATCTAAGAATATCTTATTAGGGCATTTAGCTGTATTTATATATTTAATGCATCTTAATTAGTACAATAACAGCACTGCTCTGTCTTACACTAACTCAACAGAATTTCTTATTTTCAGTTTAAGAAAGTTGAAATTGTGTATTTCTTTTCTTTTCCATTCACTTTTTATGGAAACGTGCTTTTCATTAATATGTGTACCCTTACTGTATTACGGTCCTAAACATCTTTATCAACACTGTATATCTTTAATAGTTAGACAAAGTGTAATGAGCTATTTGGCTTAACCTGAATTTACATGACCTGGCTCAGAACAACTTTATTTTGGCAAATACAAAGATGAAGACTCTGTACACCCTGGTTGAAATTTCTGCGGGGCTCACACCTGCTGCCAGGCTTAGTTCTATAACATAATCAGGAAGAAAGGAATCAGCTCGAACACTGTGGAAAGGCTTGTACACCATCACCAAGAAGATGATGTCATCTACGAATAACTCATTATGTCATTTAGCTTTATTCTTAATTAGTACACTAACGGCACTGCTCTGACTTACAGTACCGGTAACACAGTACATTACACTAACTCTAAAGAATTTCTTGTTTTCAGTTTAAAAAAGTTGAAATTGTGTATTTATTTTCTTTTCCATTCACTATTTGTAAAACGTGCTTAAAATTAATGTGTGTACGCTTACTATATTGAAATCCAATGTTCACTATCCAATAATTACAAATTTTGTGGAATTGTGAAATTAGTAACACTGTGTACTAATGTGTGATTATCAGTTGAATTTCTGAATTCCTTTGATTCATTAATAAATTTTACTAATTTGTTTCTTTATGTCTATTGAATGATTTCTTATTGGTTTTTAATCTTTGTGTTTTCATTATTCATTTGTAAATTCTTGGATTTTGTTGTCCATGACATGACCATTGGTTAACTAATTATCATTTTAAACACACAGAGGACTGATCCTCTTTTGCAAGATCACATGTATGTTTCAAGACCATTTGCAGGTCAGGTATTGTTCTGTCCATTCACTTTCTGAAAGGGGTTGAGGAGCAAGGGGGAAGATGTCTCCATTAAAACACACACACACACTAGCACGCACACAATTCCTTTTTTTCTTTATTTAATTTCAATTCTGTATTAGAACAAATGTTTTCAGAGTTTACAAGTTTTTTTTTTTAATTTCTTGGTTTAATTTTTTTTAATTTTATGCAATGTGGACACATACAGAGGAGTGTCAGTTTTTATGTTTTTTCAATAAATAAAAATGAGAGGAGGGAGAGGGGAAAGATAGAGAGAGAGAGAGAGAGAGAGAGAGAGAGAGAGACCAAAAATGACACGTACAGAAATTTCATCAGAACTTTTCCTGATAGTAAAAAAATAACTAAATAATGAATATACGTTTTTTCAATAAATAAAAATGAGAGGGGAGAGACAGAGAGAGAGACCAAAAATGACACGTACAGAAATTTCATCAGAACTTTTCCTGATAGTAAAAAAATAACTAAATAATGAATAGCAAAGAACATTAACAAAATTAATGGAAATTATAGTTATAATTTCTTGTCTAATGAGCAGGTACTAGTAATGGCTTCATATACTTCACATCTTAAAATATAACCCTATTACAAACATATTTGGCATACTCAGCTTGAAACAAACGATCAGACCAACAAAAATGGTTTAAATGTTGCCATGCTGCATTATTAGTAGGTACTGTTGAAACAGCAGGTTGATTATAATTGTTTTTAGAACAGACTCTGGAATGTTGTGTGCAAGTGTATTGTGTTCAAGTAGCAAGTTTCCACTACTTTATAAAACATATCCTAGAAGCAAACTTCGACATCCAGTAGCTGTTGCTGAGAAACCTTACTAAGGGACTTATAAAAAAAAAAGAAAATCAACAATTACACACTTGCTCTTTTGAACATATGATGAAAAGGTTTTGCAAAGTGTACCTAACCTAAAAATGTACAATGCTCGACTTGTCTTTGTATTCCATACTTCTAGATGATATATTGCTAACACGAATAAGAAAAGTTTAAATCTGCTGAAGGTCTAAACGAGTATTAGTTATTTGCAGACTGACAAGGCCATAAAATAATTCTGAAAGAATTGTTGCTTTTACACCATCCTTTATCAAGTGACTACTCAAATCTGCCAGTTTTTCACAGCAAACTGAAGTTTGATGATTTGATCCATCATGACCTAGTGATGGTCCAACATAGTGGATAAAGTTATGAAAAGGGTCAACATACAAAAAGCTAAAATAGAACCAGAACAAAAGAATTATGCAGGGTCATTGACATACATAGGTTCACATACTAGAAAAATTATAAAATGTTTTAATAAATATGGAGTAGATATAGCTATTAAAAAATGTGAAACGGTATTTGATAAGATAAGGAATAAGAATATAGAAAAAATTCCAGTATTACAGAAAAGCGGAATTTATAAATTAAAATGTAAAGACTGCAACAAAGTGTACCTAGGGGAGACAGGACGAAAATTCGCATGCAGGTTGTCTGACCACAAACGTGGAGAAGGTAATAGAACAACCAATTCGTTATATGCAAGACATTTCATAGAAGACAACCACAAGTTTGTTAATCCTTTGGAAGAATACGAAATTGTAAAAGTAGTAAATAACACAGTTGAAAGGAAGCTTAGAGAGGAGTTAGAAATATTGAAAGAAAGAGAAAAAGGGTTAGACAATTTAATTAATATTAAAATTAAATTTGATAATGAAGAAATATTTTATAACATGATTAAGAAGTAAATGAGAGAGGGCAGATAGATAAGATTAAGAATTATATTTCATAGTACTAATTGGTAGTTTTAAAATAAGGGTGTGTGACTGACCCACGTGTGTGGAGAGGAAGAGGGTAGTTTAAAAGGATGCACACACACACACACACACACTAACACACAAGGAATTTACTAGAAAAATATGTAACTGTACAGATGGTGAGACAGAGTTTAGGGGGTGGGGAAGGGTCATTAATTTTTAGTTTGTTGTGGGTGAGCAGGGTGGGGGAGAGGGGTGAAGGGTTGGGTATTACATATTTTCTGTCTATTCCTGATCTGACGATGAGCTGTGAAGCTTGAAAGTGCTAATCGGAATAATTTTTATATAGTGGTGTGCAATATTGATCATTCTGATTGTGATTTCAACCACTAACACAAATTTCTTCATTAAACGTCTGTTAAGATGTGCAATCGACTACAGGTAATGGACAACAACAATGAGGTAATAAACGACAACAATAAGGTAAGTAAAGTTTTTAAATATCTTAAGTTAAAAGTTAAATTGAAGAGGGTTTTAAGTAAAATATGGTTTAATAAACAATGTCTGGATAATAATGTCATCCCAAAGTACGCTCAAGTTAAAATTAAAAATAAGAACAGTGTAGCCAAAAAAGTAAAAGAACAAAGCGAGAAGTTGTGGATAAAACTGGAAATAAGGTCACTCTACGGCTTAATCAATAGATATAATAGGGAATTATATGACAGACACATAGAATTATTAAGAATATACTCGTATGTAGAGTTAGAAGAAATATTATATAATTTTGGTTTGGGGTACATAGAAAAGAAATTGGAAAAGAAAAATAAAAAAATGGTAGATAAGGTAAATAAATTAATAAGAAAGAACGGAGTAAAAAAGGAACACCTCTCTAAGAATAACTATGAAAAAAGAGTAATAAACCTTACAGAGGTAAATTTCAATACGGAAGAAAAAGAAATGTTAGCGAAAGGCTTAAAATACGCACCACCACCAGAATTAAATCAAGAAAAAATGATTATTGAATGCGAAAGCATAATACAAAAACTAGGAAATGAAAATGATAAAAAAAGAATAAGGTGGGAAGTAGGGAATGTAGTAGATAAAATATTTAAGAAAAGTTTGTATAATTCAAAGAATGAACAAAAAATCAAAGCAACTGTAACTAAACTAAAGAATAAAATAAAGAAGAATGATATAGTTACGAAGGCGGATAAAGGAAATACAATGGTACTAATGAGAAAGGAAGAATACATAAAGAAAACGGAAGAATTTATAAGGGAAGGACCATATGAGGAAATAAAGTATGATTATACAAGTAAGTACCAGTCAAGGATAAAACAAATGATGAAACAGATAACATTTATAGAAGAAAAAAAGAAAAAGTATTTATTGGAAAGTAATCCAACAGCACCAACTTTTAAAAGTCAGGTTAAGATACATAAAGAAGGAAAACCAATTAGACCGATTGTTTCTTTTATTAATGCACCTATTTATAAATTATCAAAGGAAGTTAGCAGAGTACTGAAAGAGAAATATGAATTTGGGACAAAATACAACATAGAGAAAAATATAAAATTGATAGAAAAATTAGAAAATATTAGCATTAATGTAAATACAAAATTGATATCACTGGATGTTAAGGACATGTTTACTAATATCACAGTAAATAAAGTTATTAAGTTAATAAACGATAATAATATGGGAGAATACAGGTATAAAAAGCAGTTGATGAAAGTAATTAAAGAATGTGTAAATCAGAACTATTTTAGGTTTAATAACAAGTTTTATATACAGAAAAAAGGTTTACCTATGGGGTCTTCATTATCCCCTATTCTTGCTGAAATATACATGAATGATTTTGAAAAGCAATTAATAACTTCCACTAAGTATAAAGACAATATAAAATTATGGTCTAGATACATTGATGATGTATTAGTAGTTTGGGAAGGAAGCATAGAAGAAGTGCATGAGTTTATAAAGGAGGTAAATAATAAGGATAAAAACTTACAATTTAAGGAAGAGATAGGAGGTAAGCAAATAAATTACTTAGACTTAAACATAGAAATTAAAGATAATGAGAAACTACAGTTTGGGATATTTAGGAAAGAGTCGTATTCTGATATAATTATACCAAGAGAGTCGTACAACCCATACAGATATAAAATGGCGGCAATCAATTCCTTTTGTTACAGAGCTCAGAAGTGTTTAAAAGAGACCGAATCAAAAGATAGGGAGTTAAAAACGATAAAGGGAATTGTAAGGAATAATAATTATAGCACCAACATAGTGGATAAAGTTATGAAAAGGGTCAACATACAAAAAGCTAAAATAGAAACAGAACAAAAGAATTATGCAGGGTCATTGACATACATAGGTTCACATACTAGAAAAATTATAAAATGTTTTAATAAATATGGAGTAGATATAGCTATTAAAAAATGTGAAACGGTATTTGATAAGATAAGGAATAAGAATATAGAAAAAAATTCCAGTATTACAGAAAAGCGGAATTTATAAATTAAAATGTAAAGACTGCAACAAAGTGTACATAGGGGAGACAGGACGAAAATTCGCATGCAGGTTGTCTGACCACAAACGTGGAGAAGGTAATAGAACAACCAATTCGTTATATGCAAGACATTTCATAGAAGACAACCACAAGTTTGTTAATCCTTTGGAAGAATACGAAATTGTAAAAGTAGTAAATAACACAGTTGAAAGGAAGCTTAGAGAGGAGTTAGAAATATTGAAAGAAAGAGAAAAAGGGTTAGACAATTTAATTAATATTAAAATTAAATTTGATAATGAAGAAATATTTTATAACATGATTAAGAAGTAAATGAGAGAGGGCAGATAGATAAGATTAAGAATTATATTTCATAGTACTAATTGGTTGTTTTAAAATAAGGGTGTGTGACTGACCCACGTGTGTGGAGAGGAAGAGGGTAGTTTAAAAGGATGCACACACACACACACACACACACACACACACACACACACACTGACACACAAGGAATTTACTAGAAAAATATGTAACTGTACAGATGGTGAGACAGAGTTTAGGGGGTGGGGAAGGGTCATTAATTTTTAGTTTGTTGTGGGCGAGCAGGGTGGGGGAGAGGGGTGAAGGGTTGGGTATTACATATTTTCTGTCTATTCCTGATGTGACGATGAGCTGTGAAGCTTGAAAGTGCTAATCGGAATAATTTTTATATAGTGGTGTGCAATATTGATCATTCTGATTGTGATTTCAACCACTAACACAAATTTCTTCATTAAACGTCTGTTAAGATGTGCAATCGACTACAGGTAATGGACAACAACAATGAGGTAATAAACAACAACAATAAGGTAAGTAAAGTTTTTAAATATCTTAAGTTAAAAGTTAAATTGAAGAGGGTTTTAAGTAAAATATGGTTTAATAAACAATGTCTGGATAATAATGTCATCCCAAAGTACGCTCAAGTTAAAATTAAAAATAAGAACAGTGTAGCCAAAAAAGTAAAAGAACAAAGCGAGAAGTTGTGGATAAAACTGGAAATAAGGTCACTCTACGGCTTAATCAATAGATATAATAGGGAATTATATGACAGACACATAGAATTATTAAGAATATACTCGTATGTAGAGTTAGAAGAAATATTATATAATTTTGGTTTGGGGTACATAGAAAAGAAATTGGAAAAGAAAAATAAAAAAATGGTAGATAAGTTAAATAAATTAATAAGAAAGAACGAAGTAAAAAAGGAACACCTCTCTAAGAATAACTATGAAAAAAGAGTAATAAACCTTACAGAGGTAAATTTCAATACGGAAGAAAAAGAAATGTTAGCGAAAGGCTTAAAATACGCACAACCACCAGAATTAAATCAAGAAAAAACGATTATTGAATGCGAAAGCATAATACAAAAACTAGGAAATGAAAAAGATAAAAAAATAATAAGGTGAGAAGTAGGGAATGTAGTAGATAAAATATTTAAGAAAAGTTTGTATAATTCAAAGAATGAACAAAAAATCAAAGCAACTGTAACTAAACTAAAGAATAAAATAAAGAAGAATGATATTATAGTTACGAAGGCGGATAAAGGAAATACAATGGTACTAATGAGAAAGGAAGAATACATAAAGAAAACGGAAGAATTTATAAGGGAAGGACCATACGAGGAAATAAAGTATGATTATACAAGTAAGTACCAGTCAAGGATAAAACAAATGATGAAACAGACAACATTTATAGAAGAAAAAAAGAAAAAGTATTTATTGGAAAGTAATCCAACAGCACCAACTTTTAAAAGTCAGGTTAAGATACATAAAGAAGGAAAACCAATTAGACCGATTGTTTCTTTTATTAATGCACCTATTTATAAATTATCAAAGGAAGTTAGCAGAGTACTGAAAGAGAAATATGAATTTGGGACAAAATACAACATAGAGAAAAATATAAAATTGATAGAAAAATTAGAAAATATTAGCATTAATGTAAATACAAAATTGATATCACTGGATGTTAAGGACATGTTTACTAATATCACAGTAAATAAAGTTATTAAGTTAATAAACGATAATAATATGGGAGAATACAGGTATAAAAAGCAGTTGATGAAAGTAATTAAAGAATGTGTAAATCAGAACTATTTTAGGTTTAATAACAAGTTTTATATACAGAAAAAAGGTTTACCTATGGGGTCTTCATTATCCCCTATTCTTGCTGAAATATACATGAATGATTTTGAAAAGCAATTAATAACTTCCACTAAGTATAAAGACAATATAAAATTATGGTCTAGATACATTGATGATGTATTAGTAGTTTGGGAAGGAAGCATAGAAGAAGTGCATGAGTTTATAAAGGAGGTAAATAATAAGGATAAAAACTTACAATTTAAGGAAGAGATAGGAGGTAAGCAAATAAATTACTTAGACTTAAACATAGAAATTAAAGATAATGAGAAACTACAGTTTGGGATATTTAGGAAAGAGTCGTATTCTGATATAATTATACCAAGAGAGTCGTACAACCCATACAGATATAAAATGGCGGCAATCAATTCCTTTTGTTACAGAGCTCAGAAGTGTTTAAAAGAGACCGAATCAAAAGATAGGGAGTTAAAAACGATAAAGGGAATTGTAAGGAATAATAATTATAGCACCAACATAGTGGATAAAGTTATGAAAAGGGTCAACATACAAAAAGCTAAAATAGAAACAGAACAAAAGAATTATGCAGGGTCATTGACATACATAGGTTCACATACTAGAAAAATTATAAAATGTTTTAATAAATATGGAGTAGATATAGCTATTAAAAAATGTGAAACGGTATTTGATAAGATAAGGAATAAGAATATAGAAAAAAATTCCAGTATTACAGAAAAGCGGAATTTATAAATTAAAATGTAAAGACTGCAACAAAGTGTACATAGGGGAGACAGGACGAAAATTCGCATGCAGGTTGTCTGACCACAAACGTGGAGAAGGTAATAGAACAACCAATTCGTTATATGCAAGACATTTCATAGAAGACAACCACAAGTTTGTTAATCCTTTGGAAGAATACGAAATTGTAAAAGTAGTAAATAACACAGTTGAAAGGAAGCTTAGAGAGGAGTTAGAAATATTGAAAGAAAGAGAAAAAGGGTTAGACAATTTAATTAATATTAAAATTAAATTTGATAATGAAGAAATATTTTATAACATGATTAAGAAGTAAATGAGAGAGGGCAGATAGATAAGATTAAGAATTATATTTCATAGTACTAATTGGTTGTTTTAAAATAAGGGTGTGTGACTGACCCACGTGTGTGGAGAGGAAGAGGGTAGTTTAAAAGGATGCGCACACACACACACACACACACACACACACACACACACACACACACTGACACACACACACACCCACACACTAACACACAAGGAATTTACTAGAAAAATATGTAACTGTACAGATGGTGAGACAGAGTTTAGGGGGTGGGGAAGGGTCATTAATTTTTAGTTTGTTGTGGGTGAGCAGGGTGGAGGAGAGGGGTGAAGTGTTGGGTATTACATATTTTCTGTCTATTCCTGATCTGACGATGAGCTGTGAAGCTTGAAAGTGCTAATCGGAATAATTTTTATATAGTGGTGTGCAATATTGATCATTCTGATTGTGATTTCAACCACTAACACAAATTTCTTCATTAAACGTCTGTTAAGATGTGCAATCGACTACAGGTAATGGACAACAACAATGAGGTAATAAACGACAACAATAAGGTAAGTAAAGTTTTTAAATATCTTAAGTTAAAAGTTAAATTGACGAGGGTTTTAAGTAAAATATGGTTTAATAAACAATGTCTGGATAATAATGTCATCCCAAAGTACGCTCAAGTTAAAATTATAAATAAGAACAGTGTAGCCAAAAAAGTAAAAGAACAAAGCGAGAAGTTGTGGATAAAACTGGAAATAAGGTCACTCTACGGCTTAATCAATAGATATAATAGGGAATTATATGACAGACACATAGAATTATTAAGAATATACTCGTATGTAGAGTTAGAAGAAATATTATATAATTTTGGTTTGGGGTACATAGAAAAGAAATTGGAAAAGAAAAATAAAAAAATGGTAGATAAGGTAAATAAATTAATAAGAAAGAACGGAGTAAAAAAGGAACACCTCTCTAAGAATAACTATGAAAAAAGAGTAATAAACCTTACAGAGGTAAATTTCAATACGGAAGAAAAAGAAATGTTAGCGAAAGGCTTAAAATACGCACCACCACCAGAATTAAATCAAGAAAAAACGATTATTGAATGCGAAAGCATAATACAAAAACTAGGAAATGAAAATGATAAAAAAAGAATAAGGTGGGAAGTAGGGAATGTAGTAGATGAAATATTTAAGAAAAGTTTGTATAATTCAAAGAATGAACAAAAAATCAAAGCAACTGTAACTAAACTAAAAATAAAATAAAGAAGAATGATATTATAGTTACGAAGGTGGATAAAGGAAATACAATGGTACTAATGAGAAAGGAAGAATACATAAAGAAAACGGAAGAATTTATAAGGGAAGGACCATACGAGGAAATAAAGTATGATTATACAAGTAAGTACCAGTCAAGGATAAAACAAATGATGAAACAGACAACATTTATAGAAGAAAAAAAGAAAAAGTATTTATTGGAAAGTAATCCAACAGCACCCACTTTTAAAAGTCAGGTTAAGATACATAAAGAAGGAAAACCAATTAGACCGATTGTTTCTTTTATTAATGCACCTATTTATAAATTATCAAAGGAAGTTAGCAGAGTACTGAAAGAGAAATATGAATTTGGGACAAAATACAACATAGAGAAAAATATAAAATTGAAAGAAAAATTAGAAAATATTAGCATTAATGTAAATACAAAATTGATATCACTGGATGTTAAGGACATGTTTACTAATATCACAGTAAATAAAGTTATTAAGTTAATAAACGATAATAATATGGGAGAATACAGGTATAAAAAGCAGTTGATGAAAGTAATTAAAGAATGTGTAAATCAGAACTATTTTAGGTTTAATAACAAGTTTTATATACAGAAAAAAGGTTTACCTATGGGGTCTTCATTATCCCCTATTCTTGCTGAAATATACATGAATGATTTTGAAAAGCAATTAATAACTTCCACTAAGTATAAAGACAATATAAAATTATGGTCTAGATACGTTGATGATGTATTAGTAGTTTGGGAAGGAAGCATAGAAGAAGTGCATGAGTTTATAAAGGAGGTAAATAATAAGGATAAAAACTTACAATTTAAGGAAGAGATAGGAGGTAAGCAAATAAATTACTTAGACTTAAACATAGAAATTAAAGATAATGAGAAACTACAGTTTGGGATATTTAGGAAAGAGTCGTATTCTGATATAATTATACCAAGAGAGTCGTACCACCCATACAGATATAAAATGGCGGCAATGAATTCCTTTTGTTACAGAGCTCAGAAGTGTTTAAAAGAGACCGAATCAAAAGATAGGGAGTTAAAAACGATAAAGGGAATTGTAAGGAATAATAATTATAGCACCAACATAGTGGATAAAGTTATGAAAAGGGTCAACATACAAAAAGCTAAAATAGAACCAGAACAAAAGAATTATGCAGGGTCATTGACATACATAGGTTCACATACTAGAAAAATTATAAAATGTTTTAATAAATATGGAGTAGATATAGCTATTAAAAAATGTGAAACGGTATTTGATAAGATAAGGAATAAGAATATAGAAAAAAATTCCAGTATTACAGAAAAGCGGAATTTATAAATTAAAATGTAAAGACTGCAACAAAGTGTACCTAGGGGAGACAGGACGAAAATTCGCATGCAGGTTGTCTGACCACAAACGTGGAGAAGGTAATAGAACAACCAATTCGTTATATGCAAGACATTTCATAGAAGACAACCACAAGTTTGTTAATCATTTGGAAGAATACGAAATTGTAAAAGTAGTAAATAACACAGTTGAAAGGAAGCTTAGAGAGGAGTTAGAAATATTGAAAGAAAGAGAAAAAGGGTTAGACAATTTAATTAATATTAAAATTAAATTTGATAATGAAGAAATATTTTATAACATGATTAAGAAGTAAATGAGAGAGGGCAGATAGATAAGATTAAGAATTATATTTCATAGTACTAATTGGTTGTTTTAAAATAAGGGTGTGTGACTGACCCACGTGTGTGGAGAGGAAGAGGGTAGTTTAAAAGGATGCACACACACACACACACACACACACACACACACACACACTGACACACAAGGAATTTACTAGAAAAATATGTAACTGTACAGATGGTGAGACAGAGTTTAGGGGGTGGGGAAGGGTCATTAATTTTTAGTTTGTTGTGGGCGAGCAGGGTGGGGGAGAGGGGTGAAGGGTTGGGTATTACATATTTTCTGTCTATTCCTGATGTGACGATGAGCTGTGAAGCTTGAAAGTGCTAATCGGAATAATTTTTATATAGTGGTGTGCAATATTGATCATTCTGATTGTGATTTCAACCACTAACACAAATTTCTTCATTAAACGTCTGTTAAGATGTGCAATCGACTACAGGTAATGGACAACAACAATGAGGTAATAAACAACAACAATAAGGTAAGTAAAGTTTTTAAATATCTTAAGTTAAAAGTTAAATTGACGAGGGTTTTAAGTAAAATATGGTTTAATAAACAATGTCTGGATAATAATGTCATCCCAAAGTACGCTCAAGTTAAAATTAAAAATAAGAACAGTGTAGCCAAAAAAGTAAAAGAACAAAGCGAGAAGTTGTGGATAAAACTGGAAATAAGGTCACTCTACGGCTTAATCAATTGATATAATAGGGAATTATATGACAGACACATAGAATTATTAAGAATATACTCGTATGTAGAGTTAGAAGAAATATTATATAATTTTGGTTTGGGGTACATAGAAAAGAAATTGGAAAAGAAAAATAAAAAAATGGTAGATAAGTTAAATAAATTAATAAGAAAGAACGAAGTAAAAAAGGAACACCTCTCTAAGAATAACTATGAAAAAAGAGTAATAAACCTTACAGAGGTAAATTTCAATACGGAAGAAAAAGAAATGTTAGCGAAAGGCTTAAAATACGCACAACAACCAGAATTAAATCAAGAAAAAACGATTATTGAATGCGAAAGCATAATACAAAAACTAGGAAATGAAAAAGATAAAAAAATAATAAGGTGAGAAGTAGGGAATGTAGTAGATAAAATATTTAAGAAAAGTTTGTATAATTCAAAGAATGAACAAAAAATCAAAGCAACTGTAACTAAACTAAATAATAAAATAAAGAAGAATGATATTATAGTTACGAAGGCGGATAAAGGAAATACAATGGTACTAATGAGAAAGGAAGAATACATAAAGAAAACGGAAGAATTTATAAGGGAAGGACCATACGAGGAAATAAAGTATGATTATACAAGTAAGTACCAGTCAAGGATAAAACAAATGATGAAACAGACAACATTTATAGAAGAAAAAAAGAAAAAGTATTTATTGGAAAGTAATCCAACAGCACCAACTTTTAAAAGTCAGGTTAAGATACATAAAGAAGGAAAACCAATTAGACCGATTGTTTCTTTTATTAATGCACCTATTTATAAATTATCAAAGGAAGTTAGCAGAGTACTGAAAGAGAAATATGAATTTGGGACAAAATACAACATAGAGAAAAATATAAAATTGATAGAAAAATTAGAAAATATTAGCATTAATGTAAATACAAAATTGATATCACTGGATGTTAAGGACATGTTTACTAATATCACAGTAAATAAAGTTATTAAGTTAATAAACGATAATAATATGGGAGAATACAGGTATAAAAAGCAGTTGATGAAAGTAATTAAAGAATGTGTAAATCAGAACTATTTTAGGTTTAATAACAAGTTTTATATACAGAAAAAAGGTTTACCTATGGGGTCTTCATTATCCCCTATTCTTGCTGAAATATACATGAATGATTTTGAAAAGCAATTAATAACTTCCACTAAGTATAAAGACAATATAAAATTATGGTCTAGATACATTGATGATGTATTAGTAGTTTGGGAAGGAAGCATAGAAGAAGTGCATGAGTTTATAAAGGAGGTAAATAATAAGGATAAAAACTTACAATTTAAGGAAGAGATAGGAGGTAAGCAAATAAATTACTTAGACTTAAACATAGAAATTAAAGATAATGAGAAACTACAGTTTGGGATATTTAGGAAAGAGTCGTATTCTGATATAATTATACCAAGAGAGTCGTACAACCCATACAGATATAAAATGGCGGCAATCAATTCCTTTTGTTACAGAGCTCAGAAGTGTTTAAAAGAGACCGAATCAAAAGATAGGGAGTTAAAAACGATAAAGGGAATTGTAAGGAATAATAATTATAGCACCAACATAGTGGATAAAGTTATGAAAAGGGTCAACATACAAAAAGCTAAAATAGAAACAGAACAAAAGAATTATGCAGGGTCATTGACATACATAGGTTCACATACTAGAAAAATTATAAAATGTTTTAATAAATATGGAGTAGATATAGCTATTAAAAAATGTGAAACGGTATTTGATAAGATAAGGAATAAGAATATAGAAAAAAATTCCAGTATTACAGAAAAGCGGAATTTATAAATTAAAATGTAAAGACTGCAACAAAGTGTACATAGGGGAGACAGGACGAAAATTCGCATGCAGGTTGTCTGACCACAAACGTGGAGAAGGTAATAGAACAACCAATTCGTTATATGCAAGACATTTCATAGAAGACAACCACAAGTTTGTTAATCCTTTGGAAGAATACGAAATTGTAAAAGTAGTAAATAACACAGTTGAAAGGAAGCTTAGAGAGGAGTTAGAAATATTGAAAGAAAGAGAAAAAGGGTTAGACAATTTAATTAATATTAAAATTAAATTTGATAATGAAGAAATATTTTATAACATGATTAAGAAGTAAATGAGAGAGGGCAGATAGATAAGATTAAGAATTATATTTCATAGTACTAATTGGTTGTTTTAAAATAAGGGTGTGTGACTGACCCACGTGTGTGGAGAGGAAGAGGGTAGTTTAAAAGGATGCGCACACACACACACACACACACACACACACACACACACACTGACACACACACACACCCACACACTAACACACAAGGAATTTACTAGAAAAATATGTAACTGTACAGATGGTGAGACAGAGTTTAGGGGGTGGGGAAGGGTCATTAATTTTTAGTTTGTTGTGGGTGAGCAGGGTGGAGGAGAGGGGTGAAGTGTTGGGTATTACATATTTTCTGTCTATTCCTGATCTGACGATGAGCTGTGAAGCTTGAAAGTGCTAATCGGAATAATTTTTATATAGTGGTGTGCAATATTGATCATTCTGATTGTGATTTCAACCACTAACACAAATTTCTTCATTAAACGTCTGTTAAGATGTGCAATCGACTACAGGTAATGGACAACAACAATGAGGTAATAAACGACAACAATAAGGTAAGTAAAGTTTTTAAATATCTTAAGTTAAAAGTTAAATTGACGAGGGTTTTAAGTAAAATATGGTTTAATAAACAATGTCTGGATAATAATGTCATCCCAAAGTACGCTCAAGTTAAAATTATAAATAAGAACAGTGTAGCCAAAAAAGTAAAAGAACAAAGCGAGAAGTTGTGGATAAAACTGGAAATAAGGTCACTCTACGGCTTAATCAATAGATATAATAGGGAATTATATGACAGACACATAGAATTATTAAGAATATACTCGTATGTAGAGTTAGAAGAAATATTATATAATTTTGGTTTGGGGTACATAGAAAAGAAATTGGAAAAGAAAAATAAAAAAATGGTAGATAAGGTAAATAAATTAATAAGAAAGAACGGAGTAAAAAAGGAACACCTCTCTAAGAATAACTATGAAAAAAGAGTAATAAACCTTACAGAGGTAAATTTCAATACGGAAGAAAAAGAAATGTTAGCGAAAGGCTTAAAATACGCACCACCACCAGAATTAAATCAAGAAAAAACGATTATTGAATGCGAAAGCATAATACAAAAACTAGGAAATGAAAATGATAAAAAAAGAATAAGGTGGGAAGTAGGGAATGTAGTAGATGAAATATTTAAGAAAAGTTTGTATAATTCAAAGAATGAACAAAAAATCAAAGCAACTGTAACTAAACTAAAAATAAAATAAAGAAGAATGATATTATAGTTACGAAGGTGGATAAAGGAAATACAATGGTACTAATGAGAAAGGAAGAATACATAAAGAAAACGGAAGAATTTATAAGGGAAGGACCATACGAGGAAATAAAGTATGATTATACAAGTAAGTACCAGTCAAGGATAAAACAAATGATGAAACAGACAACATTTATAGAAGAAAAAAAGAAAAAGTATTTATTGGAAAGTAATCCAACAGCACCCACTTTTAAAAGTCAGGTTAAGATACATAAAGAAGGAAAACCAATTAGACCGATTGTTTCTTTTATTAATGCACCTATTTATAAATTATCAAAGGAAGTTAGCAGAGTACTGAAAGAGAAATATGAATTTGGGACAAAATACAACATAGAGAAAAATATAAAATTGATAGAAAAATTAGAAAATATTAGCATTAATGTAAATACAAAATTGATATCACTGGATGTTAAGGACATGTTTACTAATATCACAGTAAATAAAGTTATTAAGTTAATAAACGATAATAATATGGGAGAATACAGGTATAAAAAGCAGTTGATGAAAGTAATTAAAGAATGTGTAAATCAGAACTATTTTAGGTTTAATAACAAGTTTTATATACAGAAAAAAGGTTTACCTATGGGGTCTTCATTATCCCCTATTCTTGCTGAAATATACATGAATGATTTTGAAAAGCAATTAATAACTTCCACTAAGTATAAAGACAATATAAAATTATGGTCTAGATACGTTGATGATGTATTAGTAGTTTGGGAAGGAAGCATAGAAGAAGTGCATGAGTTTATAAAGGAGGTAAATAATAAGGATAAAAACTTACAATTTAAGGAAGAGATAGGAGGTAAGCAAATAAATTACTTAGACTTAAACATAGAAATTAAAGATAATGAGAAACTACAGTTTGGGATATTTAGGAAAGAGTCGTATTCTGATATAATTATACCAAGAGAGTCGTACCACCCATACAGATATAAAATGGCGGCAATGAATTCCTTTTGTTACAGAGCTCAGAAGTGTTTAAAAGAGACCGAATCAAAAGATAGGGAGTTAAAAACGATAAAGGGAATTGTAAGGAATAATAATTATAGCACCAACATAGTGGATAAAGTTATGAAAAGGGTCAACATACAAAAAGCTAAAATAGAACCAGAACAAAAGAATTATGCAGGGTCATTGACATACATAGGTTCACATACTAGAAAAATTATAAAATGTTTTAATAAATATGGAGTAGATATAGCTATTAAAAAATGTGAAACGGTATTTGATAAGATAAGGAATAAGAATATAGAAAAAAATTCCAGTATTACAGAAAAGCGGAATTTATAAATTAAAATGTAAAGACTGCAACAAAGTGTACCTAGGGGAGACAGGACGAAAATTCGCATGCAGGTTGTCTGACCACAAACGTGGAGAAGGTAATAGAACAACCAATTCGTTATATGCAAGACATTTCATAGAAGACAACCACAAGTTTGTTAATCATTTGGAAGAATACGAAATTGTAAAAGTAGTAAATAACACAGTTGAAAGGAAGCTTAGAGAGGAGTTAGAAATATTGAAAGAAAGAGAAAAAGGGTTAGACAATTTAATTAATATTAAAATTAAATTTGATAATGAAGAAATATTTTATAACATGATTAAGAAGTAAATGAGAGAGGGCAGATAGATAAGATTAAGAATTATATTTCATAGTACTAATTGGTTGTTTTAAAATAAGGGTGTGTGACTGACCCACGTGTGTGGAGAGGAAGAGGGTAGTTTAAAAGGATGCACACACACACATACACTCACTCACACACACACACACACACACACACACACACACACACACACACACACACACACACACACACACACACACTGACACACAAGGAATTTACTAGAAAAATATGTAACTGTACAGATAGTGAGACAGAGTTTAGGGGGTGGGGAAGGGTCATTATTTTTAGTTTGTTGTGGGTGAGCAGGGTGGCGGAGAGGGGTGAAGGGTTGGGTATTACATATTTTCTGTCTATTCCTGATCTGACGATGAGCTGTGAAGCTTGAAAGTGCTAATCGGAATAATTTTTATATAGTGGTGTGCAATATTGATCATTCTGATTGTGATTTCAACCACTAACACAAATTTCTTCATTAAACGTCTGTTAAGATGTGCAATCGACTACAGGTAATGGACAACAACAATGAGGTAATAAACGACAACCATAAGGTAAGTAAAGTTTTTAAATATCTTAAGTTAAAAGTTAAATTGAAGAGGGTTTTAAGTAAAATATGGTTTAATAAACAATGTCTGGATAATAATGTCATCCCAAAGTACGCTCAAGTTAAAATTAAAAATAAGAACAGTGTAGCCAAAAAAGTAAAAGAACAAAGCGAGAAGTTGTGGATAAAACTGGAAATAAGGTCACTCTACGGCTTAATCAATAGATATAATAGGGAATTATATGACAGACACATAGAATTATAAAGAATATACTCGTATGTAGAGTTAGAAGAAATATTATATAATTTTGGTTTGGGGTACATAGAAAAGAAATTGGAAAAGAAAAATAAAAAAATGGTAGATAAGTTAAATAAATTAGACAACAACAATGAGGTAATAAACGACAACAATAAGGTAAGTAAAGTTTTTAAATATCTTAAGTTAAAAGTTAAATTGACGAGGGTTTTAAGTAAAATATGGTTTAATAAACAATGTCTGGATAATAATGTCATCCCAAAGTACGCTCAAGTTAAAATTATAAATAAGAACAGTGTAGCCAAAAAAGTAAAAGAACAAAGCGAGAAGTTGTGGATAAAACTGGAAATAAGGTCACTCTACGGCTTAATCAATAGATATAATAGGGAATTATATGACAGACACATAGAATTATTAAGAATATACTCGTATGTAGAGTTAGAAGAAATATTATATAATTTTGGTTTGGGGTACATAGAAAAGAAATTGGAAAAGAAAAATAAAAAAATGGTAGATAAGGTAAATAAATTAATAAGAAAGAACGGAGTAAAAAAGGAACACCTCTCTAAGAATAACTATGAAAAAAGAGTAATAAACCTTACAGAGGTAAATTTCAATACGGAAGAAAAAGAAATGTTAGCGAAAGGCTTAAAATACGCACCACCACCAGAATTAAATCAAGAAAAAACGATTATTGAATGCGAAAGCATAATACAAAAACTAGGAAATGAAAATGATAAAAAAAGAATAAGGTGGGAAGTAGGGAATGTAGTAGATGAAATATTTAAGAAAAGTTTGTATAATTCAAAGAATGAACAAAAAATCAAAGCAACTGTAACTAAACTAAAAATAAAATAAAGAAGAATGATATTATAGTTACGAAGGTGGATAAAGGAAATACAATGGTACTAATGAGAAAGGAAGAATACATAAAGAAAACGGAAGAATTTATAAGGGAAGGACCATACGAGGAAATAAAGTATGATTATACAAGTAAGTACCAGTCAAGGATAAAACAAATGATGAAACAGACAACATTTATAGAAGAAAAAAAGAAAAAGTATTTATTGGAAAGTAATCCAACAGCACCCACTTTTAAAAGTCAGGTTAAGATACATAAAGAAGGAAAACCAATTAGACCGATTGTTTCTTTTATTAATGCACCTATTTATAAATTATCAAAGGAAGTTAGCAGAGTACTGAAAGAGAAATATGAATTTGGGACAAAATACAACATAGAGAAAAATATAAAATTGATAGAAAAATTAGAAAATATTAGCATTAATGTAAATACAAAATTGATATCACTGGATGTTAAGGACATGTTTACTAATATCACAGTAAATAAAGTTATTAAGTTAATAAACGATAATAATATGGGAGAATACAGGTATAAAAAGCAGTTGATGAAAGTAATTAAAGAATGTGTAAATCAGAACTATTTTAGGTTTAATAACAAGTTTTATATACAGAAAAAAGGTTTACCTATGGGGTCTTCATTATCCCCTATTCTTGCTGAAATATACATGAATGATTTTGAAAAGCAATTAATAACTTCCACTAAGTATAAAGACAATATAAAATTATGGTCTAGATACGTTGATGATGTATTAGTAGTTTGGGAAGGAAGCATAGAAGAAGTGCATGAGTTTATAAAGGAGGTAAATAATAAGGATAAAAACTTACAATTTAAGGAAGAGATAGGAGGTAAGCAAATAAATTACTTAGACTTAAACATAGAAATTAAAGATAATGAGAAACTACAGTTTGGGATATTTAGGAAAGAGTCGTATTCTGATATAATTATACCAAGAGAGTCGTACCACCCATACAGATATAAAATGGCGGCAATGAATTCCTTTTGTTACAGAGCTCAGAAGTGTTTAAAAGAGACCGAATCAAAAGATAGGGAGTTAAAAACGATAAAGGGAATTGTAAGGAATAATAATTATAGCACCAACATAGTGGATAAAGTTATGAAAAGGGTCAACATACAAAAAGCTAAAATAGAACCAGAACAAAAGAATTATGCAGGGTCATTGACATACATAGGTTCACATACTAGAAAAATTATAAAATGTTTTAATAAATATGGAGTAGATATAGCTATTAAAAAATGTGAAACGGTATTTGATAAGATAAGGAATAAGAATATAGAAAAAAATTCCAGTATTACAGAAAAGCGGAATTTATAAATTAAAATGTAAAGACTGCAACAAAGTGTACCTAGGGGAGACAGGACGAAAATTCGCATGCAGGTTGTCTGACCACAAACGTGGAGAAGGTAATAGAACAACCAATTCGTTATATGCAAGACATTTCATAGAAGACAACCACAAGTTTGTTAATCATTTGGAAGAATACGAAATTGTAAAAGTAGTAAATAACACAGTTGAAAGGAAGCTTAGAGAGGAGTTAGAAATATTGAAAGAAAGAGAAAAAGGGTTAGACAATTTAATTAATATTAAAATTAAATTTGATAATGAAGAAATATTTTATAACATGATTAAGAAGTAAATGAGAGAGGGCAGATAGATAAGATTAAGAATTATATTTCATAGTACTAATTGGTTGTTTTAAAATAAGGGTGTGTGACTGACCCACGTGTGTGGAGAGGAAGAGGGTAGTTTAAAAGGATGCACACACACACACACACACACACACACACACACACACACTGACACACAAGGAATTTACTAGAAAAATATGTAACTGTACAGATGGTGAGACAGAGTTTAGGGGGTGGGGAAGGGTCATTAATTTTTAGTTTGTTGTGGGCGAGCAGGGTGGGGGAGAGGGGTGAAGGGTTGGGTATTACATATTTTCTGTCTATTCCTGATGTGACGATGAGCTGTGAAGCTTGAAAGTGCTAATCGGAATAATTTTTATATAGTGGTGTGCAATATTGATCATTCTGATTGTGATTTCAACCACTAACACAAATTTCTTCATTAAACGTCTGTTAAGATGTGCAATCGACTACAGGTAATGGACAACAACAATGAGGTAATAAACAACAACAATAAGGTAAGTAAAGTTTTTAAATATCTTAAGTTAAAAGTTAAATTGACGAGGGTTTTAAGTAAAATATGGTTTAATAAACAATGTCTGGATAATAATGTCATCCCAAAGTACGCTCAAGTTAAAATTAAAAATAAGAACAGTGTAGCCAAAAAAGTAAAAGAACAAAGCGAGAAGTTGTGGATAAAACTGGAAATAAGGTCACTCTACGGCTTAATCAATTGATATAATAGGGAATTATATGACAGACACATAGAATTATTAAGAATATACTCGTATGTAGAGTTAGAAGAAATATTATATAATTTTGGTTTGGGGTACATAGAAAAGAAATTGGAAAAGAAAAATAAAAAAATGGTAGATAAGTTAAATAAATTAATAAGAAAGAACGAAGTAAAAAAGGAACACCTCTCTAAGAATAACTATGAAAAAAGAGTAATAAACCTTACAGAGGTAAATTTCAATACGGAAGAAAAAGAAATGTTAGCGAAAGGCTTAAAATACGCACAACAACCAGAATTAAATCAAGAAAAAACGATTATTGAATGCGAAAGCATAATACAAAAACTAGGAAATGAAAAAGATAAAAAAATAATAAGGTGAGAAGTAGGGAATGTAGTAGATAAAATATTTAAGAAAAGTTTGTATAATTCAAAGAATGAACAAAAAATCAAAGCAACTGTAACTAAACTAAATAATAAAATAAAGAAGAATGATATTATAGTTACGAAGGCGGATAAAGGAAATACAATGGTACTAATGAGAAAGGAAGAATACATAAAGAAAACGGAAGAATTTATAAGGGAAGGACCATACGAGGAAATAAAGTATGATTATACAAGTAAGTACCAGTCAAGGATAAAACAAATGATGAAACAGACAACATTTATAGAAGAAAAAAAGAAAAAGTATTTATTGGAAAGTAATCCAACAGCACCAACTTTTAAAAGTCAGGTTAAGATACATAAAGAAGGAAAACCAATTAGACCGATTGTTTCTTTTATTAATGCACCTATTTATAAATTATCAAAGGAAGTTAGCAGAGTACTGAAAGAGAAATATGAATTTGGGACAAAATACAACATAGAGAAAAATATAAAATTGATAGAAAAATTAGAAAATATTAGCATTAATGTAAATACAAAATTGATATCACTGGATGTTAAGGACATGTTTACTAATATCACAGTAAATAAAGTTATTAAGTTAATAAACGATAATAATATGGGAGAATACAGGTATAAAAAGCAGTTGATGAAAGTAATTAAAGAATGTGTAAATCAGAACTATTTTAGGTTTAATAACAAGTTTTATATGCAGAAAAAAGGTTTACCTATGGGGTCTTCATTATCCCCTATTCTTGCTGAAATATACATGAATGATTTTGAAAAGCAATTAATAACTTCCACTAAGTATAAAGACAATATAAAATTATGGTCTAGATACGTTGATGATGTATTAGTAGTTTGGGAAGGAAGCATAGAAGAAGTGCATGAGTTTATAAAGGAGGTAAATAATAAGGATAAAAACTTACAATTTAAGGAAGAGATAGGAGGTAAGCAAATAAATTACTTAGACTTAAACATAGAAATTAAAGATAATGAGAAACTACAGTTTGGGATATTTAGGAAAGAGTCGTATTCTGATATAATTATACCAAGAGAGTCGTACCACCCATACAGATATAAAATGGCGGCAATCAATTCCTTTTGTTACAGAGCTCAGAAGTGTTTAAAAGAGACCGAATCAAAAGATAGGGAGTTAAAAACGATAAAGGGAATTGTAAGGAATAATAATTATAGCACCAACATAGTGGATAAAGTTATGAAAAGGGTCAACATACAAAAAGCTAAAATAGAACCAGAACAAAAGAATTATGCAGGGTCATTGACATACATAGGTTCACATACTAGAAAAATTATAAAATGTTTTAATAAATATGGAGTAGATATAGCTATTAAAAAATGTGAAACGGTATTTGATAAGATAAGGAATAAGAATATAGAAAAAAATTCCAGTATTACAGAAAAGCGGAATTTATAAATTAAAATGTAAAGACTGCAACAAAGTGTACCTAGGGGAGACAGGACGAAAATTCGCTTGCAGGTTGTCTGACCACAAACGTGGAAAAGGTAATAGAACAACCAATTCGTTATATGCAAGACATTTCATAGAAGACAACCACAAGTTTGTTAATCCTTTGGAAGAATACGAAATTGTAAAAGTAGTAAATAACACAGTTGAAAGGAAGCTTAGAGAGGAGTTAGAAATATTGAAAGAAAGAGAAAAAGGGTTAGACAATTTAATTAATATTAAAATTAAATTTGATAATGAAGAAATATTTTATAACATGATTAAGAAATAAATGAGAGAGGGCAGATAGATAAGATTAAGAATTATATTTCATAGTACTAATTGGTTGTTTTAAAATAAGGGTGTGTGACTGACCCACGTGTGTGGAGAGGAAGAGGGTAGTTTAAAAGGATGCACACACACACATACACACACACACACACACAAACACACACACACACACACACACACACACAATGACACACAAGGAATTGACTAGAAAAATATGTAACTGTACAGATGGTGAGACAGAGTTTAGGGGGTGGGGAAGGGTCATTAATTTTTAGTTTGTTGTGGGTGAGCAGGGTGAGGGAGAGGGGTGAAGGGTTGGGTATTACATATTTTCTGTCTATTCCTGATCTGACGATGAGCTGTGAAGCTTGAAAGTGCTAATCGGAATAATTTTTATATAGTGGTGTGCAATATTGATCATTCTGATTCTGATTTCAACCACTAACACAAATTTCTTCATTAAACGTCTGTTAAGATGTGCAATCGACTACAGGTAATGGACAACAACAATGAGGTAATAAACGACAACAATAAGGTAAGTAAAGTTTTTAAATATCTTAAGTTAAAAGTTAAATTGAAGAGGGTTTTAAGTAAAATATGGTTTAATAAACAATGTCTGGATAATAATGTCATCCCAAAGTACGCTCATGTTAAAATTAAAAATAAGAACAGTGTAGCCAAAAAAGTAAAAGAACAAAGCGAGAAGTTGTGGATAAAACTGGAAATAAGCTCACTCTATGGCTTAATCAATAGATATAATAGTGAATTATATGACAGACACATAGAATTATTAAGAATATACTCGTATGTAGAGTTAGAAGAAATATTATATAATTTTGGTTTGGGGTACATAGAAAAGAAATTGCAAAAGAAAAATAAAAAAATGGTAGATAAGTTAAATAAATTAATAAGAAAGAACGAAGTAAAAAAGGAACACCTCTCTAAGAATAACTATGAAAAAAGAGTAATAAACCTTACAGAGGTAAATTTCAATACGGAAGAAAAAGAAATGTTAGCGAAAGGCTTAAAATACGCACAACCACCAGAATTAAATCAAGAAAAAACGATTATTGAATGCGAAAGCATAATACAAAAACTAGGAAATGAAAAAGATAAAAAAAGAATAAGGTGAGAAGTAGAGAATGTAGTAGATAAAATATTTAAGAAAAGTTTGTATAATTCAAAGAATTAACAAAAAATCAAAGCAACTGTAACTAAACTAAAGAATAAAATAAAGAAGAATGATATTATAGTTACGAAGGCGGATAAAGGAAATACAATGGTACTAATGAGAAAGGAAGAATACATAAAGAAAACGGAAGAATTTATAAGGGAAGGACCATACGAGGAAATAAAGTATGATTATACAAGTAAGTACCAGTCAAGGATAAAACAAATGATGAAACAGACAACATTTATAGAAGAAAAAAAGAAAAAGTATTTATTGGAAAGTAATCCAACAGCACCAACTTTTAAAAGTCAGGTTAAGATACATAAAGAAGGAAAACCAATTAGACCGATTGTTTCTTTTATTAATACACCTATTTATAAATTATCAAAGGAAGTTAGCAGAGTACTGAAAGAGAAATATGAATTTGGGACAAAATACAACATAGAGAATAATATAAAATTGATAGAAAAATTAGAAAATATTAGCATTAATGTAAATACAAAATTGATATCACTGGATGTTAAGGACATGTTTACTAATATCACAGTAAATAAAGTTATTAAGTTAATAAACGATAATAATATGGGAGAATACAGGTATAAAAAGCAGTTGATGAAAGTAATTAAAGAATGTGTAAATCAGAACTATTTTAGGTTTAATAACAAGTTTTATATACAGAAAAAAGGTTTACCTATGGGGTCTTCATTATCCCCTATTCTTGCTGAAATATACATGAATGATTTTGAAAAGCAATTAATAACTTCCACTAAGTATAAAGACAATATAAAATTATGGTCTAGATACGTTGATGATGTATTAGTAGTTTGGGAAGGAAGCATAGAAGAAGTGCATGAGTTTATAAAGGAGGTAAATAATAAGGATAAAAACTTACAATTTAAGGAAGAGATAGGAGGTAAGCAAATAAATTACTTAGACTTAAACATAGAAATTAAAGATAATGAGAAACTACAGTTTGGGATATTTAGGAAAGAGTCGTATTCTGATATAATTATACCAAGAGAGTCGTACCACCCATACAGATATAAAATGGCGGCAATCAATTCCTTTTGTTACAGAGCTCAGAAGTGTTTAAAAGAGACCGAATCAAAAGATAGGGAGTTAAAAACGATAAAGGGAATTGTAAGGAATAATAATTATAGCACCAACATAGTGGATAAAGTTATGAAAAGGGTCAACATACAAAAAGCTAAAATAGAACCAGAACAAAAGAATTATGCAGGGTCATTGACATACATAGGTTCACATACTAGAAAAATTATAAAATGTTTTAATAAATATGGAGTAGATATAGCTATTAAAAAATGTGAAACGGTATTTGATAAGATAAGGAATAAGAATATAGAAAAAAATTCCAGTATTACAGAAAAGCGGAATTTATAAATTAAAATGTAAACACTGCAACAAAGTGTACCTAGGGGAGACAGGACGAAAATTCGCTTGCAGGTTGTCTGACCACAAACGTGGAGAAGGTAATAGAACAACCAATTCGTTATATGCAAGACATTTCATAGAAGACAACCACAAGTTTGTTAATCCTTTGGAAGAATACGAAATTGTAAAAGTAGTAAATAACACAGTTGAAAGGAAGCTTAGAGAGGAGTTAGAAATATTGAAAGAAAGAGAAAAAGGGTTAGACAATTTAATTAATATTAAAATTAAATTTGATAATGAAGAAATATTTTATAACATGATTAAGAAATAAATGAGAGAGGGCAGATAGATAAGATTAAGAATTATATTTCATAGTACTAATTGGTTGTTTTAAAATAAGGGTGTGTGACTGACCCACGTGTGTGGAGAGGAAGAGGGTAGTTTAAAAGGATGCACACACACACATACACACACACACACACACACACACACACACACACACACACAATGACACACAAGGAATTGACTAGAAAAATATGTAACTGTACAGATGGTGAGACAGAGTTTAGGGGGTGGGGAAGGGTCATTAATTTTTAGTTTGTTGTGGGTGAGCAGGGTGAGGGAGAGGGGTGAAGGGTTGGGTATTACATATTTTCTGTCTATTCCTGATCTGACGATGAGCTGTGAAGCTTGAAAGTGCTAATCGGAATAATTTTTATATAGTGGTGTGCAATATTGATCATTCTGATTCTGATTTCAACCACTAACACAAATTTCTTCATTAAACGTCTGTTAAGATGTGCAATCGACTACAGGTAATGGACAACAACAATGAGGTAATAAACGACAACAATAAGGTAACTAAGTTTTTAAATATCTTAAGTTAAAAGTTAAATTGAAGAGGGTTTTAAGTAAAATATGGTTTAATAAACAATGTCTGGATAATAATGTCATCCCAAAGTACGCTCATGTTAAAATTAAAAATAAGAACAGTGTAGCCAAAAAAGTAAAAGAACAAAGCGAGAAGTTGTGGATAAAACTGGAAATAAGCTCACTCTACGGCTTAATCAATAGATATAATAGTGAATTATATGACAGACACATAGAATTATTAAGAATATACTCGTATGTAGAGTTAGAAGGAATATTATATAATTTTGGTTTGGGGTACATAGAAAAGAAATTGCAAAAGAAAAATAAAAAAATGGTAGATAAGTTAAATAAATTAATAAGAAAGAACGAAGTAAAAAAGGAACACCTCTCTAAGAATAACTATGAAAAAAGAGTAATAAACCTTACAGAGGTAAATTTCAATACGGAAGAAAAAGAAATGTTAGCGAAAGGCTTAAAATACGCACAACCACCAGAATTAAATCAAGAAAAAACGATTATTGAATGCGAAAGCATAATACAAAAACTAGGAAATGAAAAAGATAAAAAAAGAATAAGGTGAGAAGTAGAGAATGTAGTAGATAAAATATTTAAGAAAAGTTTGTATAATTCAAAGAATTAACAAAAAATCAAAGCAACTGTAACTAAACTAAAGAATAAAATAAAGAAGAATGATATTATAGTTACGAAGGCGGATAAAGGAAATACAATGGTACTAATGAGAAAGGAAGAATACATAAAGAAAACGGAAGAATTTATAAGGGAAGGACCATACGAGGAAATAAAGTATGATTATACAAGTAAGTACCAGTCAAGGATAAAACAAATGATGAAACAGACAACATTTATAGAAGAAAAAAAGAAAAAGTATTTATTGGAAAGTAATCCAACAGCACCAACTTTTAAAAGTCAGGTTAAGATACATAAAGAAGGAAAACCAATTAGACCGATTGTTTCTTTTATTAATACACCTATTTATAAATTATCAAAGGAAGTTAGCAGAGTACTGAAAGAGAAATATGAATTTGGGACAAAATACAACATAGAGAATAATATAAAATTGATAGAAAAATTAGAAAATATTAGCATTAATGTAAATACAAAATTGATATCACTGGATGTTAAGGACATGTTTACTAATATCACAGTAAATAAAGTTATTAAGTTAATAAACGATAATAATATGGGAGAATACAGGTATAAAAAGCAGTTGATGAAAGTAATTAAAGAATGTGTAAATCAGAACTATTTTAGGTTTAATAACAAGTTTTATATACAGAAAAAAGGTTTACCTATGGGGTCTTCATTATCCCCTATTCTTGCTGAAATATACATGAATGATTTTGAAAAGCAATTAATAACTTCCACTAAGTATAAAGACAATATAAAATTATGGTCTAGATACGTTGATGATGTATTAGTAGTTTGGGAAGGAAGCATAGAAGAAGTGCATGAGTTTATAAAGGAGGTAAATAATAAGGATAAAAACTTACAATTTAAGGAAGAGATAGGAGGTAAGCAAATAAATTACTTAGACTTAAACATAGAAATTAAAGATAATGAGAAACTACAGTTTGGGATATTTAGGAAAGAGTCGTATTCTGATATAATTATACCAAGAGAGTCGTACCACCCATACAGATATAAAATGGCGGCAATCAATTCCTTTTGTTACAGAGCTCAGAAGTGTTTAAAAGAGACCGAATCAAAAGATAGGGAGTTAAAAACGATAAAGGGAATTGTAAGGAATAATAATTATAGCACCAACATAGTGGATAAAGTTATGAAAAGGGTCAACATACAAAAAGCTAAAATAGAACCAGAACAAAAGAATTATGCAGGGTCATTAACATACATAGGTTCACATACTAGAAAAATTATAAAATGTTTTAATAAATATGGAGTAGATATAGCTATTAAAAAATGTGAAACGGTATTTGATAAGATAAGGAATAAGAATATAGAAAAAAATTCCAGTATTACAGAAAAGCGGAATTTATAAATTAAAATGTAAAGACTGCAACAAAGTGTACCTAGGGGAGACAGGACGAAAATCCGCATGCAGGTTGTCTGACCACAAACGTGGAGAAGGTAATAGAACAACCAATTCGTTATATGCAAGACATTTCATAGAAGACAACCACAAGTTTGTTAATCCTTTGGAAGAATACGAAATTGTAAAAGTAGTAAATAACACAGTTGAAAGGAAGCTTAGAGAGGAGTTAGAAATATTGAAAGAAAGAGAAAAAGGGTTAGACAATTTAATTAATATTAAAATTAAATTTGATAATGAAGAAATATTTTATAACATGATTAAGAAGTAAATGAGAGAGGGCAGATAGATAAGATTAAGAATTATATTTCATAGTACTAATTGGTTGTTTTAAAATAAGGGTGTGTGACTGACCCACGTGTGTGGAGAGGAAGAGGGTAGTTTAAAAGGATGCACACACACACATACACTCACTCACACACACACACACACACACACACACACACACACACACACACACACACACACACACACACACACACACACACACACACACACACACACACACACACACACACACACACACACACACTGACACACAAGGAATTTACTAGAAAAATATGTAACTGTACAGATGGTGAGACAGAGTTTAGGGGGTGGGGAAGGGTCATTAATTTTTAGTTTGTTGTGGGTGAACAGGGGGGGGAGAGGGGTGAAGTGTTGGGTATTACATATTTTCTGTCTATTCCTGATCTGACGATGAGCTGTGAAGCTTGAAAGTGCTAATCGGAATAATTTTTATATAGTGGTGTGCAATATTGATCATTCTGATTGTGATTTCAACCACTAACACAAATTTCTTCATTAAACGTCTGTTAAGATGTGCAATCGACTACAGGTAATGGACAACAACAATGAGGTAATAAACGACAACAATAAGGTAAGTAAAGTTTTTAAATATCTTAAGTTAAAAGTTAAATTGAAGAGGGTTTTAAGTAAAATATGGTTTAATAAACAATGTCTGGATAATAATGTCATCCCAAAGTACGCTCAAGTTAAAATTAAAAATAAGAACAGTGTAGCCAAAAAGGTAAAAGAACAAAGCGAGAAGCTGTGGATAAAACTGGAAATAAGGTCACTCTACGGCTTAATCAATAGATATAATAGGGAATTATATGACAGACACATAGAATTATTAAGAATATACTCGTATGTAGAGTTAGAAGAAATATTATATAATTTTGGTTTGGGGTACATAGAAAAGAAATTGGAAAATAAAAATAAAAAAATGGTAGATAAGTTAAATAAATTAATAAGAAAGAACGAAGTAAAAAAGGAACACCTCTCTAAGAATAACTATGAAAAAAGAGTAATAAACCTTACAGAGGTAAATTTCAATACGGAAGAAAAAGAAATGTTAGCGAAAGGCTTAAAATACGCACCACCACCAGAATTAAATCAAGAAAAAACGATTATTGAATGCGAAAGCATAATACAAAAACTAGGAAATGAAAATGATAAAAAAAGAATAAGGTGGGAAGTAGAGAATGTAGTAGATAAAATATTTAAGAAAAGTTTGTATAATTCAAAGAATGAACAAAAAATCAAAGCAACTGTAACTAAACTAAAGAATAAAATAAAGAAGAATGATATTATAGTTACGAAGGCGGATAAAGGAAATACAATGTTACTAATGAGAAAGGAAGAATACATAAAGAAAACGGAAGAATTTATAAGGGAAGGACCATACGAGGAAATAAAGTATGATTATACAAGTAAGTACCAGTCAAGGATAAAACAAATGATGAAACAGACAACATTTATAGAAGAAAAAAAGAAAAAGTATTTATTGGAAAGTAATCCAACAGCACCAACTTTTAAAAGTCAGGTTAAGATACATAAAGAAGGAAAACCAATTAGACCGATTTTTTCTTTTATTAATGCACCTATTTATAAATTATCAAAGGAAGTTAGCAGAGTACTGAAAGAGAAATATGAATTTGGGACAAAATACAACATAGAGAATAATATAAAATTGATAGAAAAATTAGAAAATATTAGCATTAATGTAAATACAAAATTGATATCACTGGATGTTAAGGACATGTTTACTAATATCACAGTAAATAAAGTTATTAAGTTAATAAACGATAATAATATGGGAGAATACAGGTATAAAAAGCAGTTGATGAAAGTAATTAAAGAATGTGTAAATCAGAACTATTTTAGGTTTAATAACAAGTTTTATATACAGAAAAAAGGTTTACCTATGGGGTCTTCATTATCCCCTATTCTTGCTGAAATATACATGAATGATTTTGAAAAGCAATTAATAACTTCCACTAAGTATAAAGACAATATAAAATTATGGTCTAGATACGTTGATGATGTATTAGTAGTTTGGGAAGGAAGCATAGAAGAAGTGCATGAGTTTATAAAGGAGGTAAATAATAAGGATAAAAACTTACAATTTAAGGAAGAGATAGGAGGTAAGCAAATAAATTACTTAGACTTAAACATAGAAATTAAAGATAATGAGAAACTACAGTTTGGGATATTTAGGAAAGAGTCGTATTCTGATATAATTATACCAAGAGAGTCGTACCACCCATACAGATATAAAATGGCGGCAATCAATTCCTTTTGTTACAGAGCTCAGAAGTGTTTAAAAGAGACCGAATCAAAAGATAGGGAGTTAAAAACGATAAAGGGAATTGTAAGGAATAATAATTATAGCACCAACATAGTGGATAAAGTTATGAAAAGGGTCAACATACAAAAAGCTAAAATAGAACCAGAACAAAAGAATTATGCAGGGTCATTGACATACATAGGTTCACATACAAGAAAAATTATAAAATGTTTTAATAAATATGGAGTAGATATAGCTATTAAAAAATGTGAAACGGTATTTGATAAGAGAAGGAATAAGAATATAGAAAAAAATTCCAGTATTACAGAAAAGCGGAATTTATAAATTAAAATGTAAAGACTGCAACAAAGTGTACCTAGGGGAGACAGGACGAAAATTCGCATGCAGGTTGTCTGACCACAAACGTGGAGAAGGTAATAGAACAACCAATTCGTTATATGCAAGAGATTTCATAGAAGACAACCACAAGTTTGTTAATCCTTTGGAAGAATACGAAATTGTAAAAGTAGTAAATAACACAGTTGAAAGGAAGCTTAGAGAGGAGTTAGAAATATTGAAAGAAAGAGAAAAAGGGTTAGACAATTTAATTAATATTAAAATTAAATTTGATAATGAAGAAATATTTTATAACATGATTAAGAAGTAAATGAGAGAGGGCAGATAGATAAGATTAAGAATTATATTTCATAGTACTAATTGGTTGTTTTAAAATAAGGGTGTGTGACTGACCCACGTGTGTGGAGAGGAAGAGGGTAGTTTAAAAGGATGCACACACACACACACACACACACACACACACACACACACACACACACACACACACACTGACACACAAGGAATTTACTAGATAAATATGTAACTGTACAGATGGTGAGACAGAGTTTAGGGGGTGGGGAAGGGTCATTAATTTTTAGTTTGTTGTGGGTGAGCAGGGGGGGGAGAGGGGTGAAGTGTTGGGTATTACATATTTTCTGTCTATTCCTGATCTGACGATGAGCTGTGAAGCTTGAAAGTGCTAATCGGAATAATTTTTATATAGTGGTGTGCAATATTGATCATTCTGATTGTGATTTCAACCACTAACACAAATTTCTTCATTAAACGTCTGTTAAGATGTGCAATCGACTACAGGTAATGGACAACAACAATGAGGTAATAAACGACAACAATAAGGTAAGTAAAGTTTTTATATATCTTAAGTTAAAAGTTAAATTGAAGAGGGTTTTAAGTAAAATGTGGTTTAATAAACAATGTCTGGATAATAATGTCATCCCAAAGTACGCTCAAGTTAAACTTAAAAATAAGAACAGTGTAGCCAAAAAAGTAAAAGAACAAAGCGAGAAGTTGTGGATAAAACTGGAAATAAGGTCACTCTACGGCTTAATCAATAGATATAATAGGGAATTATATGACAGACACGTAGAATTAATAAGAATATACTCGTATGTAGAGTTAGAAGAAATATTATATAATTTTGGTTTGGGGTACATAGAAAAGAAATTGGAAAAGAAAAATAAAAAAATGGTAGATAAGTTAAATAAATTAATAAGAAAGAACGGAGTAAAAAAGGAACACCTCTCTAAGAATAACTATGAAAAAAGAGTAATAAACCTTACAGAGGTAAATTTCAATACGGAAGAAAAAGAAATGTTAGCGAAAGGCTTAAAATACGCACCACCACCAGAATTAAATCAAGAAAAAACGATTATTGAATGCGAAAGCATAATACAAAAACTAGGAAATGAAAATGATAAAAAAAGAATAAGGTGGGAAGTAGGGAATGTAGTAGATAAAATATTTAAGAAAAGTTTGTATAATTCAAAGAATGAACAAAAAATCAAAGCAACTGTAACTAAACTAAAGAATAAAATAAAGAAGAATGATATTATAGTTACGAAGGCGGATAAAGGAAATACAATGGTACTAATGAGAAAGGAAGAATACATAAAGAAAACGGAAGAATTTATAAGGGAAGGACCATACGAGGAAATAAAGTATGATTATACAAGTAAGTACCAGTCAAGGATAAAACAAATGATGAAACAGACAACATTTATAGAAGAAAAAAAGAAAAAGTATTTATTGGAAAGTAATCCAACAGCACCAACTTTTAAAAGTCAGGTTAAGATACATAAAGGAGGAAAACCAATTAGACCGATTTTTTCTTTTATTAATGCACCTATTTATAAATTATCAAAGGAAGTTAGCAGAGTACTGAAAGAGAAATATGAATTTGGGACAAAATACAACATAGAGAATAATATAAAATTGATAGAAAAATTAGAAAATATTAGCATTAATGTAAATACAAAATTGATATCACTGGATGTTAAGGACATGTTTACTAATATCACAGTAAATAAAGTTATTAAGTTAATAAACGATAATAATATGGGAGAATACAGGTATAAAAAGCAGTTGATGAAAGTAATTAAAGAATGTGTAAAGCAGAACTATTTTAGGTTTAATAACAAGTTTTATATACAGAAAAAAGGTTTACCTATGGGGTCTTCATTATCCCCTATTCTTGCTGAAATATACATGAATGATTTTGAAAAGCAATTAATAACTTCCACTAAGTATAAAGACAATATAAAATTATGGTCTAGATACGTTGATGATGTATTAGTAGTTTGGGAAGGAAGCATAGAAGAAGTGCATGAGTTTATAAAGGAGGTAAATAATAAGGATAAAAACTTACAATTTAAGGAAGAGATAGGAGGTAAGCAAATAAATTACTTAGACTTAAACATAGAAATTAAAGATAATGAGAAACTACAGTTTGGGATATTTAGGAAAGAGTCGTATTCTGATATAATTATACCAAGAGAGTCGTACCACCCATACAGATATAAAATGGCGGCAATCAATTCCTTTTGTTACAGAGCTCAGAAGTGTTTAAAAGAGACCGAATCAAAAGATAGGGAGTTAAAAACGATAAAGGGAATTGTAAGGAATAATAATTATAGCACCAACATAGTGGATAAAGTTATGAAAAGGGTCAACATACAAAAAGCTAAAATAGAACCAGAACAAAAGAATTATGCAGGGTCATTGACATACATAGTTTCACATACAAGAAAAATTATAAAATGTTTTAATAAATATGGAGTAGATATAGCTATTAAAAAATGTGAAACGGTATTTGATAAGAGAAGGAATAAGAATATAGAAAAAAATTCCAGTATTACAGAAAAGCGGAATTTATAAATTAAAATGTAAAGACTGCAACAAAGTGTACCTAGGGGAGACAGGACGAAAATTCGCATGCAGGTTGTCTGACCACAAACGTGGAGAAGGTAATAGAACAACCAATTCGTTATATGCAAGAGATTTCATAGAAGACAACCACAAGTTTGTTAATCCTTTGGAAGAATACGAAATTGTAAAAGTAGTAAATAACACAGTTGAAAGGAAGCTTAGAGAGGAGTTAGAAATATTGAAAGAAAGAGAAAAAGGGTTAGACAATTTAATTAATATTAAAATTAAATTTGATAATGAAGAAATATTTTATAACATGATTAAGAAGTAAATGAGAGAGGGCAGATAGATAAGATTAAGAATTATATTTCACAGTACTAATTGGTTGTTTTAAAATAAGGGTGTGTGACTGACCCACGTGTGTGGAGAGGAAGAGGGTAGTTTAAAAGGATGCACACACACACACACACACACACACACACACACACACACACACACACACACACACTGACACACAAGGAATTTACTAGAAAAATATGTAACTGTACAGATGGTGAGACAGAGTTTAGGGGGTGGGGAAGGGTCATTAATTTTTAGTTTGTTGTGGGTGAACAGGGGGGGAGAGGGGTGAAGGGTTGGGTATTACATATTTTCTGTCTATTCCTGATCTGACGATGAGCTGTGAAGCTTGAAAGTGCTAATCGGAATAATTTTTATATAGTGGTGTGCAATATTGATCATTCTGATTGTGATTTCAACCACTAACACAAATTTCTTCATTAAACGTCTGTTAAGATGTGCAATCGACTACAGGTAATGGACAACAACAATGAGGTAATAAACGACAACAATAAGGTAAGTAAAGTTTTTATATATCTTAAGTTAAAAGTTAAATTGAAGAGGGTTTTAAGTAAAATGTGGTTTAATAAACAATGTCTGGATAATAATGTCATCCCAAAGTACGCTCAAGTTAAAATTAAAAATAAGAACAGTGTAGCCAAAAAAGTAAAAGAACAAAGCGAGAAGTTGTGGATAAAACTGGAAATAAGGTCACTCTACGGCTTAATCAATAGATATAATAGGGAATTATATGACAGACACGTAGAATTAATAAGAATATACTCGTATGTAGAGTTAGAAGAAATATTATATAATTTTGGTTTGGGGTACATAGAAAAGAAATTGGAAAATAAAAATAAAAAAATGGTAGATAAGTTAAATAAATTAATAAGAAAGAACGGAGTAAAAAAGGAACACCTCTCTAAGAATAACTATGAAAAAAGGGTAATAAACCTTACAGAGGTAAATTTCAATACGGAAGAAAAAGAAATGTTAGCGAAAGGCTTAAAATACGCACCACCACCAGAATTAAATCAAGAAAAAACGATTATTGAATGCGAAAGCATAATACAAAAACTAGGAAATGAAAATGATAAAAAAAGAATAAGGTGGGAAGTAGGGAATGTAGTAGATAAAATATTTAAGAAAAGTTTGTATAATTCAAAGAATGAACAAAAAATCAAAGCAACTGTAACTAAACTAAAGAATAAAATAAAGAAGAATGATATTATAGTTACGAAGGCGGATAAAGGAAATACAATGGTACTAATGAGAAAGGAAGAATACATAAAGAAAACGGAAGAATTTATAAGGGAAGGACCATACGAGGAAATAAAGTATGATTATACAAGTAAGTACCAGTCAAGGATAAAACAAATGATGAAACAGACAACATTTATGGAAGAAAAAAAGAAAAAGTATTTATTGGAAAGTAATCCAACAGCACCAACTTTTAAAAGTCAGGTTAAGATACATAAAGGAGGAAAACCAATTAGACCGATTTTTTCTTTTATTAATGCACCTATTTATAAATTATCAAAGGAAGTTAGCAGAGTACTGAAAGAGAAATATGAATTTGGGACAAAATACAACATAGAGAATAATATAAAATTGATAGAAAAATTAGAAAATATTAGCATTAATGTAAATACAAAATTGATATCACTGGATGTTAAGGACATGTTTACTAATATCACAGTAAATAAAGTTATTAAGTTAATAAACGATAATAATATGGGAGAATACAGGTATAAAAAGCAGTTGATGAAAGTAATTAAAGAATGTGTAAATCAGAACTATTTTAGGTTTAATAACAAGTTTTATATACAGAAAAAAGGTTTACCTATGGGGTCTTCATTATCCCCTATTCTTGCTGAAATATACATGAATGATTTTGAAAAGCAATTAATAACTTCCACTAAGTATAAAGACAATATAAAATTATGGTCTAGATACGTTGATGATGTATTAGTAGTTTGGGAAGGAAGCATAGAAGAAGTGCATGAGTTTATAAAGGAGGTAAATAATAAGGATAAAAACTTACAATTTAAGGAAGAGATAGGAGGTAAGCAAATAAATTACTTAGACTTAAACATAGAAATTAAAGATAATGAGAAACTACAGTTTGGGATATTTAGGAAAGAGTCGTATTCTGATATAATTATACCAAGAGAGTCGTACCACCCATTCAGATATAAAATGGCGGCAATCAATTCCTTTTGTTACAGAGCTCAGAAGTGTTTAAAAGAGACCGAATCAAAAGATAGGGAGTTAAAAACGATAAAGGGAATTGTAAGGAATAATAATTATAGCACCAACATAGTGGATAAAGTTATGAAAAGGGTCAACATACAAAAAGCTAAAATAGAACCAGAACAAAAGAATTATGCAGGGTCATTGACATACATAGGTTCACATACAAGAAAAATTATAAAATGTTTTAATAAATATGGAGTAGATATAGCTATTAAAAAATGTGAAACGGTATTTGATAAGAGAAGGAATAAGAATATAGAAAAAATTCCAGTATTACAGAAAAGCGGAATTTATAAATTAAAATGTAAAGCCTGCAACAAAGTGTACCTAGGGGAGACAGGACGAAAATTCGCATGCAGGTTGTCTGACCACAAACGTGGAGAAGGTAATAGAACAACCAATTCGTTATATGCAAGATATTTCATAGAAGACAACCACAAGTTTGTTAATCCTTTGGAAGAATACGAAATTGTAAAAGTAGTAAATAACACAGTTGAAAGGAAGCTTAGAGAGGAGTTAGAAATATTGAAAGAAAGAGAAAAAGGGTTAGACAATTTAATTAATATTAAAATTAAATTTGATAATGAAGAAATATTTTATAACATGATTAAGAAGTAAATGAGAGAGGGCAGATAGATAAGATTAAGAATTATATTTCATAGTACTAATTGGTTGTTTTAAAATAAGGGTGTGTGACTGACCCACGTGTGTGGAGAGGAAGATGGTAGTTTAAAAGGATGCACACACACACACACACACACACACACACACACACACACACACACACACACACACACACACACACACACACACACTGACACACAAGGAATTTACTAGAAAAATATGTAACTGTACAGATGGTGAGACAGTGTTTAGGGGGTGGGGAAGGGACATTAATTTTTAGTTTGTTGTGGGTGAGGAGGGGGGGATAGGGGTGAATTGTTGGGTATTACATATTTCCTGTCTATTCCTGATCTGACAATGAGCTGTGAAGCTTGAAAGTGCTAATCGGAATAATTTTTATATAGTGGTGTGCAATATTGATCATTCTGATTGTGATTACAACCACTAACACAAATTTCTTCATTAAACGTCTGTTAAGATGTGCAATCGACTACAGGTAATGGACAACAACAATGAGGTAATAAACGACAACAATAAGGTAAGTAAAGTTTTTAAATATCTTAAGTTAAAAGTTAAATTGAAGAGGGTTTTAAGTAAAATATGGTTTAATAAACAATGTCTGGATAATAATGTCATCCCAAAGTATGCTCAAGTTAAAATTAAAAATAAGAACAGTGTAGCCAAAAAAGAAAAAGAACAAAGCGAGAAGTTGTGGATAAAACTGGAAATAAGGTCACTCTACGGCTTAATCAATAGATATAATAGGGAATTATATGACAGACACATAGAATTATTAAGAATATACTCGTATGTAGAGTTAGAAGAAATATTATATAATTTTGGATTGGGGTACATAGAAAAGAAATTGGAAAAGAAAAATAAAAAATGGTAGATAAGTTAAATAAATTAATAAGAAAGAACGGAGTAAAAAAGGAACACCTCTCTAAGAATAACTATGAAAAAAGAGTAATAAACCTTACAGAGGTAAATTTCAATACAGAAGAAAAATAAATGTTAGCGAAATGCTTAAAATACGCACCACCACCAGAATTAAATCAAGAAAAAACGATTATTGAATGCGAAAGCATAATACAAAAACTAGGAAATGAAAATGATAAAAAAGAATAAGGTGGGAAGTAGGGAATGTAGTAGATAAAATATTTAAGAAAAGTTTGTATAATTCAAAGAATGAACAAAAAATCAAAGCAACTGTAACTAAACTAAAGAATAAAATAAAGAAGAATGATATTATAGTTACGAAGGCGGATAAAGGAAATACAATGGTACTAATGAGAAAGGAAGAATACATAAAGAAAACGGAAGAATTTATAAGGGAAGGACCATACGAGGAAATAAAGTATGATTATACAAGTAAGTACCAGTCAAGGATAAAACAAATGATGAAACAGACAACATTTATAGAAGAAAAAAAGAAAAAGTATTTATTGGAAAGTAATCCAACAGCACCAACTTTTAAAAGTCAGGTTAAGATACATAAAGGAGGAAAACCAATTAGACCGATTGTTTCTTTTATTAATGCACCTATTTATAAATTATCAAAGGAAGTTAGCAGAGTACTGAAAGAGAAATATGAATTTGGGACAAAATACAACATAGAGAATAATATAAAATTGATAGAAAAATTAGAAAATATTAGCATTAATGTAAATACAAAATTGATATCACTGGATGTTAAGGACATGTTTACTAATATCACAGTAAATAAAGTTATTAAGTTAATAAACGATAATAATATGGGAGAATACAGGTATAAAAAGCAGTTGAAAGTAATTAAAGAATGTGTAAATCAGAACTATTTTAGGTTTAATAACAAGTTTTATATACAGAAAAAAGTTTTACCTATGGGGTCTTTATTATCCCCTATTCTTGCTGAAATATACATGAATGATTTTGAAAAGCAATTAATAACTTCCACTAAGTATAAAGACAATATAAAATTATGGTCTAGATACGTTGATGATGTATTAGTAGTTTGGGAAGGAAGCATAGAAGAAGTGCATGAGTTTATAAAGGAGGTAAATAATAAGGATAAAAACTTACAATTTAAGGAAGAGATAGGAGGTAAGCAAATAAATTACTTAGACTTAAACATAGAAATTAAAGATAATGAGAAACTACAGTTTGGGATATTTAGGAAAGAGTCGTATTCTGATATAATTATACCAAGAGAGTCGTACCACCCATACAGATATAAAATGGCGGCAATCAATTCCTTTTGTTACAGAGCTCAGAAGTGTTTAAAAGAGACCGAATCAAAAGATAGGGAGTTAAAAACGATAAAGGGAATTGTAAGGAATAATAATTATAGCACCAACATAGTGGATAAAGTTATGAAAAGGGTCAACATACAAAAAGCTAAAATTGAACCAGAACAAAAGAATTATGCAGGGTCATTGACATACATAGGTTCACATACTAGAAAAATTATAAAATGTTTTAATAAATATGGAGTAGATATAGCTATTAAAAAATGTGAAACGGTATTTGATAAGATAAGGAATAAGAATATAGAAAAAATTCCAGTATTACAGAAAAGTGGAATTTATAAATTAAAATGTAAAGACTGCAACAAAGTGTACCTAGGGGAGACAGGACGAAAATTCGCATGCAGGTTGTCTGACCACAAACGTGGAGAAGGTAATAGAACAAACAATTCGTTATATGCAAGACATTTCATAGAAGACAACCACAAGTTTGTTAATCCTTTGGAAGAATACGAAATTGTAAAAATAGTAAATAACACAGTTGAAAGGAAGCTTAGAGAGGAGTTAGAAATATTGAAAGAAAGAGAAAAAGGGTTAGACAATTTAATTAATATTAAAATAAAATTTGATAATGAAGAAATATTTTATAACATGATTAAGAAGTAAATGAGAGAGGGCAGATAGATAAGATTAAGAATTATATTTCATAGTACTAATTGGTTGTTTTAAAATAAGGGTGTGTGACTGACCCACGTGTGTGGAGAGGAAGAGGGTAGTTTAAAAGGATGCACACACACACACACACACACACACACACACTGACACACAAGGAATTTACTAGAAAAAAATGTAACTGTACAGATGGTGAGACAGAGTTTAGGGGGTGGGGAAGGGTCATTAATTTTTAGTTTGTTGTGGGTGAGCAGGGTGGGGGAGAGGGGTGAAAGGTTGGGTATTACAAATTTTCTGTCTATTCCTGATCTGACGATGAGCTGTGAAGCTTGAAAGTGTTAATCGGAATAATTTTTATATAGTGGTGTGCAATATTGATCATTCTGATTGTGATTTCAACCACTAACACAAATTTCTTCATTAAACGTCTGTTAAGATGTGCAATCGACTACAGGTAATGGACAACAACAATGAGGTAATAAACGACAACAATAAGGTAAGTAAAGTTTTTAAATATCTTAAGTTAAAAGTTAAATTGAAGAGGGTTTTAAGTAAAATATGATTTAATAAACAATGTCTGGATAATAATGTCATCCCAAAGTACGCTCAAGTTAAAATTAAAAATAAGAACAGTGTAGCCAAAAAAGTAAAAGAACAAAGCGAGAAGTTGTGGATAAAACTGGAAATAAGGTCACTCTACGGCTTAATCAATAGATATAATAGGGAATTATATGACAGACACATAGAATTATTAAGAATACACTCGTATGTAGAGTTAGAAGATATATTATATAATTTTGGTTTGGCGTACATAGAAAAGAAATTGGAAAAGAAAAATAAAAAAATGGTAGATAAGTTAAATAAATTAATAAGAAAGAACGAAGTAAAAAAGGAACACCTCTCTAAGAATAACTATGAAAAAAGAGTAATAAACCTTACAGAGGTAAATTTCAATACGGAAGAAAAAGAAATGTTAGCGAAAGGCTTAAAATACGCACCACCACCAGAATTATATCAAGAAAAAACGATTATTGAATGCGAAAGCATAATACAAAAACTAGGAAATGAAAATGATAAAAAAAGAATAAGGTGAGAAGTAGGGAATGTAGTAGATAAAATATTTAAGAAAAGTTTGTATAATTCAAAGAATGAACAAAAAATCAAAGCAACTGTAACTAAACTAAAGAATAAAATAAAGAAGAATGATATTATAGTTACGAAGGCGGATAAAGGAAATACAATGGTACTAATGTGAAAGTAAGAATACATAAAGAAAACGGAAGAATTTATAAGGGAAGGACCATACGAGGAAATAAAGTATGATTATACAAGTAAGTACCAGTCAAGGATAAAACAAATGATGAAACAGACAACATTTATAGAAGAAAAAAAGAAAAAGTATTTATTGGAAAGTAATCCAACAGCACCAACTTTTAAAAGTCAGGTTAAGATACATAAAGAAGGAAAACCAATTAGACCGATTGTTTCTTTTATTAATGCACCTATTTATAAATTATCAAAGGAAGTTAGCAGAGTACTGAAAGAGAAATATGAATTTGGGACAATATACAACATAGAGAATAATATAAAATTGATAGAAAAATTAGAAAATATTAGCATTAATGTAAATACAAAATTGATATCACTGGATGTTAAGGACATGTTTACTAATATCACAGTAAATAAAGTTATTAAGTTAATAAACGATAATAATATGGGAGAATACAGGTATAAACAGCAGTTGATGAAAGTAATTAAAGAATGTGTAAATCATAACTATTTTAGGTTTAATAACAAGTTTTATATACAGAAAAAAGGTTTACCTATGGGGTCTTCATTATCCCCTATTCTTGCTGAAATATACATGAATGATTTTGAAAAGAAATTAATAACTTCCACTAAGTATAAAGACAATATAAAATTATGGTCTAGATACGTTGATGATGTATTAGTAGTTTGGGAAGGAAGCATAGAAGAAGTGCATGAGTTTATAAAGGAGGTAAATAATAAGGATAAAAACTTACAATTTAAGGAAGAGATAGGAGGTAAGCAAATAAATTACTTAGACTTAAACATAGAAATTAAAGATAATGAGAAACTACATTTTGGGATATTTAGGAAAGAGTCGTATTCTGATATAATTATACCAAGAGAGTCTTACCACCCATACAGATATAAAATGGCGGCAATCAATTCCTTTTGTTACAGAGCTCAGAAGTGTTTAAAAGAGACCGAATCAAAAGATAGGGAGTTAAAAACGATAAACGGAATTGTAAGGAATAATAATTATAGCACCAACATAGTGGATAAAGTTATGAAAAGGGTCAACATACAAAAAGCTAAAATAGAACCAGAACAAAAGAATTATGCAGGGTCATTGACATACATAGGTTCACATACTAGAAAAATTATAAAATGTTTTAATAAATATGGAGTAGATATAGCTATTAAAAAATGTGAAACGGTATTTGATAAGGTAAGGAATAAGAATATAGAAAAAATTCCAGTATTACAGAAAAGCGGAATTTATAAATTAAAATGTAAAGACTGCAACAAAGTGTACCTAGGGGAGACAGGACGAAAATTCGCATGTAGGTTGTCTGACCACAAACGTGGAGAAGGTAATAGAACAACCAATTCGTTATATGCAAGACATTTCATAGAAGACAACCACAAGTTTGTTAATCCTTTGGAAGAATACGAAATTGTAAAAATAGTAAATAACACAGTTGAAAGGAAGCTTAGAGAGGAGTTAGAAATATTGAAAGAAAGAGAAAAAGGGTTAGACCATTTAATTAATATTAAAATTAAATTTGATAATGAAGAAATATTTTATAACATGATTAAGAAGTAAACGAGAGAGGGCAGATAGATAAGATTAAGAATTATATTTCATAGTACTAATTGGTTGTTTTAAAATAAGGGTGTGTGACTGACCCACGTGTGTGGAGAGGAAGAGGGTAGTTTAAAAGGATGCACACACACACACACACACACACACACACACACACACACACACACACACACACACACACACACACACACACACACACACACACACACTGACACACAAGGAATTTACTAGAAAAATATGTAACTGTACAGATGGTGAGACAGAGTTTAGGGGGTGGGGAAGGGTCATTAATTTATAGTTTGTTGTGGGTGAGCTGGGTGGTGGAGAGGGGTGAAAGGTTGGGTATTACAAATTTTCTGTCTTCCTGATCTGACGATGAGCTGTGAAGCTTGAAAGTGCTAATCGGAATAATTTTTATATAGTGGTGTGCAATATTGATCATTCTGATTGTGATTTCAACCACTAACACAAATTTCTTCATTAAACGTCTGTTAAGATGTGCAATCGACTACAGGTAATGGACAACAACAATGAGGTAATAAACGACAACAATAAGGTAAGTAAAGTTTTTAAATATCTTAAGTTAAAAGTTAAATTGAAGAGGGTTTTAAGTAAAATATGGTTTAATAAACAATGTCTGGATAATAATGTCATCCCAAAGTACGCTCAAGTTAAAATTAAAAATAAGAACAGTGTAGCCAAAAAAGTAAAAGAACAAAGCGATAAGTTGTGGATAAAACTGGAAGTAAGGTCACTCTACGGCTTAATCAATAGATATAATAGGGAATTATATGACAGACACATAGAATTATTAAGAATATACTCGTATGTAGAGTTAGAAGAAATATTATATAATTTTGGTTTGGGGTACATAGAAAAGAAATTGGAAAAGAAAAATAAAAAAATGGTAGATAAGTTAAATAAATTAATAAGAAAGAACGAAGTAAAAAAGGAACACCTCTCTAAGAATAACTATGAAAAAAGAGTAATACACCTTACAGAGGTAAATTTCAATACGGAAGAAAAAGAAATGTTAGCGAAAGGCTTAAAATTCACACCACCACCAGAATTAAATCAAGAAAAAACGATTATTGAATGCGAAAGAATAATACAAAAACTAGGAAATGAAAATGATAAAAAAAGAATAAGGTGGGAAGTAGGGAATGTAGTAGATAAAATATTTAAGAAAAGTTTGTATAATTAAAAGAATGAACAAAAAATCAAAGCAACTGTAACTAAACTAAAGAATAAAATAAAGAAGAATGATATTATAGTTACGAAGGCGGATAAAGGAAATACAATGGTACTAATGAGAAAGGAAGAATACATAAAGAAAATGGAAGAATTTATAAGGGAAGGACCATACGAGGAAATAAAGTATGATTATACAAGTAAGTACCAGTCAAGGATAAAACAAATGATGAAACAGACAACATTTATAGAAGAAAAAAAGAAAAAGTATTTATTGGAAAGTAATCCAACAGCACCAACTTTTAAAAGTCAGGTTAAGATACATAAAGGAGGAAAACCAATTAGACCGATTGTTTCTTTTATTAATGCACCTATTTATAAATTATCAAAGGAAGTTAGCAGAGTACTGAAAGAGAAATATGAATTTGGGACAAAATACAACATAGAGAATAATATAAAATTGATAGAAAAATTAGAAAATATTAGCATTAATGTAAATACAAAATTGATATCACTGGATGTTAAGGACATGTTTACTAATATCACAGTAAATAAAGTTATTAAGTTAATAAACGATAATAATATGGGAGAATACAGGTATAAAAAGCAGTTGATGAAAGTAATTAAAGAATGTGTAAATCAGAACTATTTTAGGTTTAATAACAAGTTTTATATACAGAGAAAAGGTTTACCTATGGGGTCTTCATTATCCCCTATTCTTGCTGACATATACATGAATGATTTTGAAAAGCAATTAATAACTTCCACTAAGTATAAAGACAATATAAAATTATGGTCTAGATACGTTGATGATGTATTAGTAGTTTGGGAAGGAAGCATAGAAGAAGTGCATGAGTTTATAAAGGCGGTAAATAATAAGGATAAAAACTTACAATTTAAGGAAGAGATAGGAGGTAAGCAAATAAATTACTTAGACTTAAACATAGAAATTAAAGATAATGAGAAACTACAGTTTGGGATATTTAGGAAAGAGTCGTATTCTGATATAATTATACCAAGAGAGTCGTACCACCCATACAGATATAAAATGGCGGCAATCAATTACTTTTGTTACAGAGCTCAGAAGTGTTTAAAAGAGACCGAATCAAAAGATAGGGAGTTAAAAACGATAAAGGGAATTGTAAGGAATAATAATTATAGCACCAACATAGTGGATAAAGTTATGAAAAGGGTCAACATACAAAAAGCTAAAATAGAACCAGAACAAAAGAATTATGCAGGGTCATTGACATACATAGGTTCACATACTAGAAAAATTATAAAATGTTTTAATAAATATGGAGTAGATATAGCTATTAAAAAATGTGAAACGGTATTTGATAAGATAAGGAATAAGAATATAGAAAAAATTCCAGTATTACAGAAAAGCGGAATTTATAAATTAAAATGTAAAGACTGCAACAAAGTGTACCTAGGGGAGACAGGACGAAAATTCGCATGCAGGTTGTCTGACCACAAACGTGGAGAAGGTAATAGAACAACCAATTCGTTATATGCAATACATTTCATAGAAGACAACCACAAGTTTGTTAATCCTTTGGAAGAATACGAAATTGTAAAAGTAGTAAATAACACAGTTGAAAGGAAGCTTAGAGAGGAGTTAGAAATATTGAAAGAAAGAGAAAAAGGGTTAGACCATTTAATTAATATTAAAATTAAATTTGATAATGAAGAAATATTTTATAACATGATTAAGAAGTAAATGAGAGAGGGCAGATAGATAAGATTAAGAATTATATTTCATAGTACTAATTGGTTGTTTTAAAATAAGGGTGTGTGACTGACCCACGTGTGTGGAGAGGAAGAGGGTAGTTTAAAAGGATGCACACACACACACACACACACACACACACACACACACACACACACACACACACACTGACACACAAGGAATTTACTAGAAAAATATGTAACTGTACAGATGGTGAGACAGAGTTTGGGGGAAGGGGAAGGGTCAATTAATTTTTAGTTTGTTGTGGGTGAGCAGGGCGGTGGAGAGGGGTGAAGGGTTGGGTATTACAAATTTTCTGTCTATTCCTGATCTGACGATGAGCTGTGAAGCTTGAAAGCGCTAATCGGAATAATTTTTATATAGTGGTGTGCAATATTGATCATTCTGATTGTGATTTCAACCACTAACACAAATTTCTTCATTAAACGTCTGTTAAGATGTGCAATCGACTACAGGTAATGGACAACAACAATGAGGTAATAAACGACATCAATAAGGTAAGTAAAGTTTTTAAAAATCTTAAGTTAAAAGTTAAATTGAAGAGGGTTTTAAGTAAAATATGGTTTAATAAACAATGTCTGGATAATAATGTCATCCCAAAGTACGCTCAAGTTAAAATTAAAAATAAGAACAGTGTAGCCAAAAAAGTAAAAGAACAAAGCGAGAAGTTGTGGATAAAACTGGAAATAAGGTCACTCTACGGCTTAATCAATAGATATAATATGGAATTATATGACAGACACATAGAATTATTAAGAATATACTCGTATGTAGAGTTAGAAGAAATATTATATAATTTTGGTTTGGGGTACATAGAAAAGAAATTGGAAAATAAAAATAAAAAAATGGTAGATAAGTTAAATAAATTAATAAGAAAGAACGGAGTAAAAAAGGAACACCTCTCTAAGAATAACTATGAAAAAAGAGTAATAAACCTTACAGAGGTAAATTTCAATACGGAAGAAAAAGAAATGTTAGCGAAAGGCTTAAAATACGCACCACCACCAGAATTAAATCAAGAAAAAACGATTATTGAATGCGAAAGCATAATACAAAAACTAGGAAATGAAAATGATAAAAAAAGAATAAGGTGGGAAGTAGGGAATGTAGTAGATAAAATATTTAAGAAAAGTTTGTATAATTCAAAGAATGAACAAAAAATCAAAGCAACTGTAACTAAACTAAAGAATAAAATAAAGAAGAATGATATTATAGTTACGAAGGCGGATAAAGGAAATACAATGGTACTAATGAGAAAGGAAGAATACATAAAGAAAACGGAAGAATTTATAAGGGAAGGACCATACGAGGAAATAAAGTATGATTATACAAGTAAGTACCAGTCAAGGATAAAACAAATGATGAAACAGATAACATTTATAGAAGAAAAAAAGAAAAAGTATTTATTGGAAAGTAATCCAACAGCACCAACTTTTAAAAGTCAGGTTAAGATACATAAAGAAGGAAAACCAATTAGACCGATTGTTTCTTCTATTAATGCACCTATTTATAAATTATCAAAGGAAGTTAGCAGAGTACTGAAAGAGAAATATGAATTTGGGACAAAATACAACATAGAGAATAATATAAAATTGATAAGAAAAATTAGAAAATATTAGCATTAATGTAAATACAAAATTGATATCACTGGATGTTAAGGACATGTTTACTAATATCACAGTAAATAAAGTTATTAAGTTAATAAGCGATAACAATATGGGAGAATACAGGTATAAAAAGCAGTTGATGAAAGTAATTAAAGAATGTGTAAATCAGAACTATTTTAGGTTTAATAACAAGTTTTATATACAGAAAAAAGGTTTACCTATGGGGTCTTCATTATCCCCTATTCTTGCTGAAATATACATGAATGATTTTGAAAAGCAATTAATAACTTCCACTAAGTATAAAGACAATATAAAATTATGGTCTAGATACGTTGATGATGTATTAGTAGTTTGGGAAGGAAGCATAGAAGAAGTGCATGAGTTTATAAAGGAGGTAAATAATAAGGATAAAAACTTACAATTTAAGGAAGAGATAGGAGGTAAGCAAATAAATTACTTAGACTTAAACATAGAAATTAAAGATAATGAGAAACTACAGTTTGGGATATTTAGGAAAGAGTCGTATTCTGATATAATTATACCAAGAGAGTCGTACCACCCATACAGATATAAAATGGCGGCAATCAATTTTTTTTGTTACAGAGCTCAGAAGTGTTTAAAAGAGACCGAATCAAAAGATAGGGAGTTAAAAACGATAAAGGGAATTGTAAGGAATAATAATTATAGCACCAACATAGTGGATAAAGTTATGAAAAGGGTCAACATACAAAAAGCTAAAATTGAACCAGAACAAAAGAATTATGCAGGGTCATTGACATACATAGGTTCACATACTAGAAAAATTATAAAATGTTTTAATAAATATGGAGTAGATATAGCTATTAAAAAATGTGAAACGGTATTTGATAAGATAAGGAATAAGAATATAGAAAAAATTCCAGTATTACAGAAAAGCGGAATTTATAAATTAAAATGTAAAGACTGCAGCAAAGTGTACCTAGGGGAGACAGGACGAAAATTCGCATGCAGGTTGTCTGACCACAAACGTGGAGAAGGTAATAGAACAACCAATTCGTTATATGCAAGACATTTCATAGAAGACAACCACAAGTTTGTTAATCCTTTGGAAGAATACGAAATTGTAAAAATAGTAAACAACACACTTGAAAGGAAGCTTAGAGAGCAGTTAGAAATATTGAAAGAAAGAGAAAAAGGGTTAGACAATTTAATTAATATTAAAATAAAATTTGATAATGAAGAAATATTTTATAACATGATTAAGAAGTAAATGAGAGAGGGCAGATAGATAAGATTAAGAATTATATTTCATAGTACTAATTGGTTGTTTTAAAATAAGGGTGTGTGACTGACCCACGTGTGTGGAGAGGAAGAGGGTAGTTTAAAAGGATGCACACACACACACACACACACACACACACACACACACACACACACTGACACACAAGCAATTTACTAGAAAAATATGTAACTGTACAGATGGTGAGACAGAGTTTGGGGGAAGGGGAAAGGTCATTAATTTTTAGTTTGTTGTGGGTGAGCAGGGCGGTGGAGAGGGGTGTAGGGTTGGGTATTACAAATTTTCTGTCTATTCCTGATCTGACGATGAGCTGTGAAGCTTGAAAGCGCTAATCGGAATAATTTTTATATAGTGGTGTGCAATATTGATCATTCTGATTGTGATTTCAACCACTAACACAAATTTCTTCATTAAACGTCTGTTAAGATGTGCAATCGACTACAGGTAATGGACAACAACAATGAGGTAATAAACGACATCAATAAGGTAAGTAAAGTTTTTAAATATCTTAAGTTAAAAGTTAAATTGAAGAGGGTTTTAAGTAAAATATGATTTAATAAACAATGTCTGGATAATAATGTCATCCCAAAGTACGCTCAAGTTAAAATTAAAAATAAGAACAGTGTAGCCAAAAAAGTAAAAGAACAAAGCGAGAAGTTGTGGATAAAACTGGAAATAAGGTCACTCTACGGCTTAATCAATAGATATAATATGGAATTATATGACAGACACATAGAATTATTAAGAATATTCTCGTATGTAGAGTTAGAAGAAATATTATATAATTTTGGTTTGGGGTACATAGAAAAGAAATTGGAAAAGAAAAATAAAAAAATGGTAGATAAGTTAAATAAATTAATAAGAAAGAACGGAGTAAAAAAGGAACACCTCTCTAAGAATAACTATGAAAAAAGAGTAATAAACCTTACAGAGGTAAATTTCAATACGGAAGAAAAAGAAATGTTAGCGAAAGGCTTAAAATACGCACCACCACCAGAATTAAATCAAGAAAAAACGATTATTGAATGCGAAAGCATAATACAAAAACTAGGAAATGAAAATGATAAAAAAAGAATAAGGTGGGAAGTAGGGAATGTAGTAGATAAAATATTTAAGAAAAGTTTGTATAATTCAAAGAATGAACAAAAAATCAAAGCAACTGTAACTAAACTAAAGAATAAAATAAAGAAGAATGATATTATAGTTACGAAAGCGGATAAAGGAAATACAATGGTACTAATGAGAAAGGAAGAATACATAAAGAAAACGGAAGAATTTATAAGGGAAGGACCATATGAGGAAATAAAGTATGATTATACAAGTAAGTACCAGTCAAGGATAAAACAAATGATGAAACAGATAACATTTATAGAAGAAAAAAAGAAAAAGTATTTATTGGAAAGTAATCCAACAGCACCAACTTTTAAAAGTCAGGTTAAGATACATAAAGAAGGAAAACCAATTAGACCGATTGTTTCTTTTATTAATGCACCTATTTATAAATTATCAAAGGAAGTTAGCAGAGTACTGAAAGAGAAATATGAATTTGGGACAAAATACAACATAGAGAATAATATAAAATTGATAAGAAAAATTAGAAAATATTAGCATTAATGTAAATACAAAATTGATATCACTGGATGTTAAGGACATGTTTACTAATATCACAGTAAATAAAGTTATTAAGTTAATAAGCGATAATAATATGGGAGAATACAGGTATAAAAAGCAGTTGATGAAAGTAATTAAAGAATGTGTAAATCAGAACTATTTTAGGTTTAATAACAAGTTTTATATACAGAAAAAAGGTTTACCTATGGGGTCTTCATTATCCCCTATTCTTGCTGAAATATACATGAATGATTTTGAAAAGCAATTAATAACTTCCACTAAGTATAAAGACAATATAAAATTATGGTCTAGATACGTTGATGATGTATTAGTAGTTTGGGAAGGAAGCATAGAAGAAGTGCATGAGTTTATAAAGGAGGTAAATAATAAGGATAAAAACTTACAATTTAAGGAAGAGATAGGAGGTAAGCAAATAAATTACTTAGACTTAAACATAGAAATTAAAGATAATGAGAAACTACAGTTTGGGATATTTAGGAAAGAGTCGTATTCTGATATAATTATACCAAGAGAGTCGTACCACCCATACAGATATAAAATGGCGGCAATCAATTTTTTTTGTTACAGAGCTCAGAAGTCTTTAAAAGAGACTGAATCAAAAGATAGGGAGTTAAAAACGATAAAGGGAATTGTAAGGAATAATAATTATAGCACCAACATAGTGGATAAAGTTATGAAAAGGGTCAACATACAAAAAGCTAAAATTGAACCAGAACAAAAGAATTATGCAGGGTCATTGACATACATAGGTTCACATACTAGAAAAATTATAAAATGTTTTAATAAATATGGAGTAGATATAGCTATTAAAAAATGTGAAACGGTATTTGATAAGATAAGGAATAAGAATATAGAAAAAATTCCAGTATTACAGAAAAGCGGAATTTATAAATTAAAATGTAAAGACTGCAGCAAAGTGTACCTAGGGGAGACAGGACGAAAATTCGCATGCAGGTTGTCTGACCACAAACGTGGAGAAGGTAATAGAACAACCAATTCGTTATATGCAAGACATTTCATAGAAGACAACCACAAGTTTGTTAATCCTTTGGAAGAATACAAAATTGTAAAAGTAGTAAATAACACAGTTGAAAGGAAGCTTAGAGAGGAGTTAGAAATATTGAAAGAAAGAGAAAAAGGGTTAGACAATTTAATTAATATTAAAATAAAATTTGATAATGAAGAAATATTTTATAACATGATTAAGAAGTAAATGAGAGAGGGCAGATAGATAAGATTAAGAATTATATTTCATAGTACTAATTGGTTGTTTTAAAATAAGGGTGTGTGACTGACCCACGTGTGTGGGGAGGAAGAGGGTAGTTTAAAAGGATGCACACACACACACACACACACACACACACACACACACACACACACACACACACACACACACACACACACACTGACACACAAGGAATTTACTAGAAAAATATGTAACTGTACAGATGGTGAGACAGAGTTTTGGGGAAGGGGAAGGGTCATTAATTTTTAGTTTGTTGTGGGTGAGCAGGGCGTTGGAGAGGGGTGAAGGGTTGGGTATTACAAATTTTCTGTCTATTCCTGATCTGACGATGAGCTGTGAAGCTTGAAAGCGCTAATCGGAATAATTTTTATATAGTGGTGTGCAATATTGATCATTCTGATTGTGATTTCAACCACTAACACAAATTTCTTCATTAAACGTCTGTTAAGATGTGCAATCGACTACAGGTAATGGACAACAACAATGAGGTAATTAACGACATCAATAAGGTAAGTAAAGTTTTTAAATATCTTAAGTTAAAAGTTAAATTGAAGAGGGTTTTAAGTAAAATATGGTTTAATAAACAATGTCTGGATAATAATGTCATCCCAAAGTACGCTCAAGTTAAAATTAAAAATAAGAACAGTGTAGCCAAAAAAGTAAAAGAACAAAGCGAGAAGTTGTGGATAAAACTGGAAATAAGGTCACTCTACGGCTTAATCAATAGATATAATATGGAATTATATGACAGACACATAGAATTATTAAGAATATACTCGTATGTAGAGTTAGAAGAAATATTATATAATTTTGGTTTGGGGTACATAGAAAAGAAATTGGAAAAGAAAAATAAAAAAATGGTAGATAAGTTAAATAAATTAATAAGAAAGAACGGAGTAAAAAAGGAACACCTCTCTAAGAATAACTATGAAAAAAGAGTAATAAACCTTACAGAGGTAAATTTCAATACGGAAGAAAAAGAAATGTTAGCGAAAGGCTTAAAATACGCACCACCACCAGAATTAAATCAAGAAAAAACGATTATTGAATGCGAAAGCATAATACAAAAACTAGGAAATGAAAATGATAAAAAAAGAATAAGGTGGGAAGTAGGGAATGTAGTAGATAAAATATTTAAGAAAAGTTTGTATAATTCAAAGAATGAACAAAAAATCAAAGCAACTGTAACTAAACTAAAGAATAAAATAAAGAAGAATGATATTATAGTTACGAAGGCGGATAAAGGAAATACAATGGTACTAATGAGAAAGGAAGAATACATAAAGAAAACGGAAGAATTTATAAGGGAAGGACCATACGAGGAAATAAAGTATGATTATACAAGTAAGTACCAGTCAAGGATAAAACAAATGATGAAACAGATAACATTTATAGAAGAAAAAAAGAAAAAGTATTTATTGGAAAGTAATCCAACAGCACCAACTTTTAAAAGTCAGGTTAAGATACATAAAGAAGGAAAACCAATTAGACCGATTGTTTCTTTTATTAATGCACCTATTTATAAATTATCAAAGGAAGTTAGCAGAGTACTGAAAGAGAAATATGAATTTGGGACAAAATACAACATAGAGAATAATATAAAATTGATAAGAAAAATTGAAAATATTAGCATTAATGTAAATACAAAATTGATATCACTGGATGTTAAGGACATGTTTACTAATATCACAGTAAATAAAGTTATTAAGTTAATAAACGATAATAATATGGGAGAATACAGGTATAAAAAGCAGTTGATGAAAGTAATTAAAGAATGTGTAAATCAGAACTATTTTAGGTTTAATAACAAGTTTTATATACAGAAAAAAGGTTTACCTATGGGGTCTTCATTATCCCCTATTCTTGCTGAAATATACATGAATGATTTTGAAAAGCAATTAATAACTTCCACTAAGTATAAAGACAATATAAAATTATGGTCTAGATACGTTGATGATGTATTAGTAGTTTGGGAAGGAAGCATAGAAGAAGTGCATGAGTTTATAAAGGAGGTAAATAATAAGGATAAAAACTTACAATTTAAGGAAGAGATAGGAGGTAAGCAAATAAATTACTTAGACTTAAACATAGAAATTAAAGATAATGAGAAACTACAGTTTGGGATATTTAGGAAAGAGTCGTATTCTGATATAATTATACCAAGAGAGTCGTACCACCCATACAGATATAAAATGGCGGCAATCAATTCCTTTTGTTACAGAGCTCAGAAGTGTTTAAAAGAGACCGAATCAAACGATAGGGAGTTAAAAACGATAAAGGGAATTGTAAGGAATAATAATTATAGCACCAACATAGTGGATAAAGTTATGAAAAGTGTCAACATACAAAAAGCTAAAATAGAACCAGAACAAAAGAATTATGCAGGGTCATTGACATACATAGGTTCACATACTAGAAAAATTATAAAATGTTTTAATAAATATGGAGTAGATATAGCTATTAAAAAATGTGAAACGGTATTTGATAAGATAAGGAATAAGAATATAGAAAAAATTCCAGTATTACAGAAAAGCGGAATTTATAAATTAAAATGTAAAGACTGCAACAAAGTGTACCTAGGGGAGACAGGACGAAAATTCGCATGCAGGTTGTCTGACCACAAACGTGGAGAAGGTAATAGAACAGCCAATTCGTTATATGCAAGACATTTCATAGAAGACAACCACAAGTTTGTTAATCCTTTGGAAGAATACGAAATTGTAAAAATAGTAACAACACAGTTGAAAGGAAGCTTAGAGAGGAGTTAGAAATATTGAAAGAAAGAGAAAAAGGGTTAGACAATTTAATTAATATTAAAATAAAATTTGATAATGAAGAAATATTTTATAACATGATTAAGAAGTAAATGAGAGAGGGCAGATAGATAAGATTAAGAATTATATTTCATAGTACTAATTGGTTGTTTTAAAATAAGGGTGTGTGACTGACCCACGTGTGTGGAGAGGAAGAGGGTAGTTTAAAAGGATGCACACACACACACACACACACACACACACACACACACACACACACACACACACTGACACACAAGGAATTTACTAGAAAAATATGTAACTGTACAGATGGTGAGACAGAGTTTTGGGGAAGGGGAAGGGTCATTAATTTTTAGTTTGTTGTGGGTGAGCAGGGTGTTGGAGAGGGGTGAAGGGTTGGGTATTACAAATTTTCTGTCTATTCCTGATCTGACGATGAGCTGTGAAGCTTGAAAGCGCTAATCGGAATAATTTTTATATAGTGGTGTGCAATATTGATCATTCTGATTGTGATTTCAACCACTAACACAAATTTCTTCATTAAACGTCTGTTAAGATGTGCAATCGACTACAGGTAATGGACAACAACAATGAGGTAATAAACGACATCAATAAGGTAAGTAAAGTTTTTAAATATCTTAAGTTAAAAGTTAAATTGAAGAGGGTTTTAAGTAAAATATGGTTTAATAAACAATGTCTGGATAATAATGTCATCCCAAAGTACGCTCAAGTTAAAATTAAAAATAAGAACAGTGTAGCCAAAAAAGTAAAAGAACAAAGCGAGAAGTTGTGGATAAAACTGGAAATAAGGTCACTCTACGGCTTAATCAATAGATATAATATGGAATTATATGACAGACACATAGAATTATTAAGAATATACTCGTATGTAGAGTTAGAAGAAATATTATATAATTTTGGTTTGGGGTACATAGAAAAGAAATTGGAAAAGAAAAATAAAAAAATGGTAGATAAGTTAAATAAATTAATAAGAAAGAACGGAGTAAAAAAGGAACACCTCTCTAAGAATAACTATGAAAAAAGAGTAATAAACCTTACAGAGGTAAATTTCAATACGGAAGAAAAAGAAATGTTAGCGAAAGGCTTAAAATACGCACCACCACCAGAATTAAATCAAGAAAAAACGATTATTGAATGCGAAAGCATAATACAAAAACTAGGAAATGAAAATGATAAAAAAAGAATAAGGTGGGAAGTAGGGAATGTAGTAGATAAAATATTTAAGAAAAGTTTGTATAATTCAAAGAATGAACAAAAAATCAAAGCAACTGTAACTAAACTAAAGAATAAAATAAAGAAGAATGATATTATAGTTACGAAGGCGGATAAAGGAAATACAATGGTACTAATGAGAAAGGAAGAATACATAAAGAAAACGGAAGAATTTATAAGGGAAGGACCATACGAGGAAATAAAGTATGATTATACAAGTAAGTACCAGTCAAGGATAAAACAAATGATGAAACAGATAACATTTATAGAAGAAAAAAAGAAAAAGTATTTATTGGAAAGTAATCCAACAGCACCAACTTTTAAAAGTCAGGTTAAGATACATAAAGAAGGAAAACCAATTAGACCGATTGTTTCTTTTATTAATGCACCTATTTATAAATTATCAAAGGAAGTTAGCAGAGTACTGAAAGAGAAATATGAATTTGGGACAAAATACAACATAGAGAATAATATAAAATTGATAAGAAAAATTGAAAATATTAGCATTAATGTAAATACAAAATTGATATCACTGGATGTTAAGGACATGTTTACTAATATCACAGTAAATAAAGTTATTAAGTTAATAAACGATAATAATATGGGAGAATACAAGTATAAAAAGCAGTTGATGAAAGTAATTAAAGAATGTGTAAATCAGAACTATTTTAGGTTTAATAACAAGTTTTATATACAGAAAAAAGGTTTACCTATGGGGTCTTCATTATCCCCTATTCTTGCTGAAATATACATGAATGATTTTGAAAAGCAATTAATAACTTCCACTAAGTATAAAGACAATATAAAATTATGGTCTAGATACGTTGATGATGTATTAGTAGTTTGGGAAGGAAGCATAGAAGAAGTGCATGAGTTTATAAAGGAGGTAAATAATAAGGATAAAAACTTACAATTTAAGGAAGAGATAGGAGGTAAGCAAATAAATTACTTAGACTTAAACATAGAAATTAAAGATAATGAGAAACTACAGTTTGGGATATTTAGGAAAGAGTCGTATTCTGATATAATTATACCAAGAGAGTCGTACCACCCATACAGATATAAAATGGCGGCAATCAATTCCTTTTGTTACAGAGCTCAGAAGTGTTTAAAAGAGACCGAATCAAACGATAGGGAGTAAAAACGATAAAGGGAATTGTAAGGAATAATAATTATAGCACCAACATAGTGGATAAAGTTATGAAAAGTGTCAACATACAAAAAGCTAAAATAGAACCAGAACAAAAGAATTATGCAGGGTCATTGACATACATAGGTTCACATACTAGAAAAATTATAAAATGTTTTAATAAATATGGAGTAGATATAGCTATTAAAAAATGTGAAACGGTATTCGATAAGATAAGGAATAAGAATATAGAAAAAATTCCAGTATTACAGAAAAGCGGAATTTATAAATTAAAATGTAAAGACTGCAACAAAGTGTACCTAGGGGAGACAGGACGAAAATTCGCATGCAGGTTGTCTGACCACAAACGTGGAGAAGGTAATAGAACAACCAATTCGTTATATGCAAGACATTTCATAGAAGACAACCACAAGTTTGTTAATCCTTTGGAAGAATACAAAATTGTAAAAGTAGTAAATAACACAGTTGAAAGGAAGCTTAGAGAGGAGTTAGAAATATTGAAAGAAAGAGAAAAAGGGTTAGACAATTTAATTAATATTAAAATAAAATTTGATAATGAAGAAATATTTTATAACATGATTAAGAAGTAAATGAGAGAGGGCAGATAGATAAGATTAAGAATTATATTTCATAGTACTAATTGGTTGTTTTAAAATAAGGGTGTGTGACTGACCCACGTGTGTGGGGAGGAAGAGGGTAGTTTAAAAGGATGCACACACACACACACACACACACACACACACACACACACACACACACACTGACACACAAGGAATTTACTAGAAAAATATGTAACTGTACAGATGGTGAGACAGAGTTTTGGGGAAGGGGAAGGGTCATTAATTTTTAGTTTGTTGTGGGTGAGCAGGGCGTTGGAGAGGGGTGAAGGGTTGGGTATTACAAATTTTCTGTCTATTCCTGATCTGACGATGAGCTGTGAAGCTTGAAAGCGCTAATCGGAATAATTTTTATATAGTGGTGTGCAATATTGATCATTCTGATTGTGATTTCAACCACTAACACAAATTTCTTCATTAAACGTCTGTTAAGATGTGCAATCGACTACAGGTAATGGACAACAACAATGAGGTAATAAACGACATCAATAAGGTAAGTAAAGTTTTTAAATATCTTAAGTTAAAAGTTAAATTGAAGAGGGTTTTAAGTAAAATATGGTTTAATAAACAATGTCTGGATAATAATGTCATCCCAAAGTACGCTCAAGTTAAAATTAAAAATAAGAACAGTGTAGCCAAAAAAGTAAAAGAACAAAGCGAGAAGTTGTGGATAAAACTGGAAATAAGGTCACTCTACGGCTTAATCAATAGATATAATATGGAATTATATGACAGACACATAGAATTATTAAGAATATACTCGTATGTAGAGTTAGAAGAAATATTATATAATTTTGGTTTGGGGTACATAGAAAAGAAATTGGAAAAGAAAAATAAAAAAATGGTAGATAAGTTAAATAAATTAATAAGAAAGAACGGAGTAAAAAAGGAACACCTCTCTAAGAATAACTATGAAAAAAGAGTAATAAACCTTACAGAGGTAAATTTCAATACGGAAGAAAAAGAAATGTTAGCGAAAGGCTTAAAATACGCACCACCACCAGAATTAAATCAAGAAAAAACGATTATTGAATGCGAAAGCATAATACAAAAACTAGGAAATGAAAATGATAAAAAAAGAATAAGGTGGGAAGTAGGGAATCTAGTAGATAAAATATTTAAGAAAAGTTTGTATAATTCAAAGAATGAACAAAAAATCAAAGCAACTGTAACTAAACTAAAGAATAAAATAAAGAAGAATGATATAATAGTTACGAAGGCGGATAAAGGAAATACAATGGTACTAATGAGAAAGGAAGAATACATAAAGAAAACGGAAGAATTTATAAGGGAAGGACCATACGAGGAAATAAAGTATGATTATACAAGTAAGTACCAGTCAAGGATAAAACAAATGATGAAACAGATAACATTTAGAGAAGAAAAAAAGAAAAAGTATTTATTGGAAAGTAATCCAACAGCACCAACTTTTAAAAGTCAGGTTAAGATACATAAAGAAGGAAAACCAATTAGACCGATTGTTTCTTTTATTAATGCACCTATTTATAAATTATCAAAGGAAGTTAGCAGAGTACTGAAAGAGAAATATGAATTTGGGACAAAATACAACATAGAGAATAATATAAAATTGATAAGAAAAATTGAAAATATTAGCATTAATGTAAATACAAAATTGATATCACTGGATGTTAAGGACATGTTTACTAATATCACAGTAAATAAAGTTATTAAGTTAATAAACGATAATAATATGGGAGAATACAGGTATAAAAAGCAGTTGATGAAAGTAATTAAAGAATGTGTAAATCAGAACTATTTTAGGTTTAATAACAAGTTTTATATACAGAAAAAAGGTTTACCTATGGGGTCTTCATTATCCCCTATTCTTGCTGAAATATACATGAATGATTTTGAAAAGCAATTAATAACTTCCACTAAGTATAAAGACAATATAAAATTATGGTCTAGATACGTTGATGATGTATTAGTAGTTTGGGAAGGAAGCATAGAAGAAGTGCATGAGTTTATAAAGGAGGTAAATAATAAGGATAAAAACTTACAATTTAAGGAAGAGATAGGAGGTAACCAAATAAATTACTTAGACTTAAACATAGAAATTAAAGATAATGAGAAACTACAGTTTGGGATATTTAGGAAAGAGTCGTATTCTGATATAATTATACCAAGAGAGTCGTACCACCCATACAGATATAAAATGGCGGCAATCAATTCCTTTTGTTACAGAGCTCAGAAGTGTTTAAAAGAGACCGAATCAAACGATAGGGAGTTAAAAACGATAAAGGGAATTGTAAGGAATAATAATTATAGCACCAACATAGTGGATAAAGTTATGAAAAGTGTCAACATACAAAAAGCTAAAATAGAACCAGAACAAAAGAATTATGCAGGGTCATTGACATACATAGGTTCACATACTAGAAAAATTATAAAATGTTTTAATAAATATGGAGTAGATATAGCTATTAAAAAATGTGAAACGGTATTTGATAAGATAAGGAATAAGAATATAGAAAAAATTCCAGTATTACAGAAAAGCGGAATTTATAAATTAAAATGTAAAGACTGCAACAAAGTGTACCTAGGGGAGACAGGACGAAAATTCGCATGCAGGTTGTCTGACCACAAACGTGGAGAAGGTAATAGAACAACCAATTCGTTATATGCAAGACATTTCATAGAAGACAACCACAAGTTTGTTAATCCTTTGGAAGAATACGAAATTGTAAAAATAGTAACAACACAGTTGAAAGGAAGCTTAGAGAGGAGTTAGAAATATTGAAAGAAAGAGAAAAAGGGTTAGACAATTTAATTAATATTAAAATAAAATTTGATAATGAAGAAATATTTTATAACATGATTAAGAAGTAAATGAGAGAGGGCAGATAGATAAGATTAAGAATTATATTTCATAGTACTAATTGGTTGTTTTAAAATAAGGGTGTGTGACTGACCCACGTGTGTGGAGAGGAAGAGGGTAGTTTAAAAGGATGCACACACACACACACACACACACACACACACACACACACACACACTGACACACAAGGAATTTACTAGAAAAATATGTAACTGTACAGATGGTGAGACAGAGTTTTGGGGAAGGGGAAGGGTCATTAATTTTTAGTTTGTTGTGGGTGAGCAGGGCGTTGGAGAGGGGTGAAGGGTTGGGTATTACAAATTTTCTGTCTATTCCTGATCTGACGATGAGCTGTGAAGCTTGAAAGCGCTAATCGGAATAATTTTTATATAGTGGTGTGCAATATTGATCATTCTGATTGTGATTTCAACCACTAACACAAATTTCTTCATTAAACGTCTGTTAAGATGTGCAATCGACTACAGGTAATGGACAACAACAATGAGGTAATAAACGACATCAATAAGGTAAGTAAAGTTTTTAAATATCTTAAGTTAAAAGTTAAATTGAAGAGGGTTTTAAGTAAAATATGGTTTAATAAACAATGTCTGGATAATAATGTCATCCCAAAGTACGCTCAAGTTAAAATTAAAAATAAGAACAGTGTAGCCAAAAAAGTAAAAGAACAAAGCGAGAAGTTGTGGATAAAACTGGAAATAAGGTCACTCTACGGCTTAATCAATAGATATAATATGGAATTATATAACAGACACATAGAATTATTAAGAATATACTCGTATGTAGAGTTAGAAGAAATATTATATAATTTTGGTTTGGGGTACATAGAAAAGAAATTGGAAAAGAAAAATAAAAAAATGGTAGATAAGTTAAATAAATTAATAAGAAAGAACGGAGTAAAAAAGGAACACCTCTCTAAGAATAACTATGAAAAAAGAGTAATAAACCTTACAGAGGTAAATTTCAATACGGAAGAAAAAGAAATGTTAGCGAAAGGCTTAAAATACGCACCACCACCAGAATTAAATCAAGAAAAAACGATTATTGAATGCGAAAGCATAATACAAAAACTAGGAAATGAAAATGATAAAAAAAGAATAAGGTGGGAAGTAGGGAATGTAGTAGATAAAATATTTAAGAAAAGTTTGTATAATTCAAAGAATGAACAAAAAATCAAAGCAACTGTAACTAAACTAAAGAATAAAATAAAGAAGAATGATATTATAGTTACGAAGGCGGATAAAGGAAATACAATGTTACTAATGAGAAAGGAAGAATACATAAAGAAAACGGAAGAATTTATAAGGGAAGGACCATACGAGGAAATAAAGTATGATTATACAAGTAAGTACCAGTCAAGGATAAAACAAATGATGAAACAGATAACATTTATAGAAGAAAAAAAGAAAAAGTATTTATTGGAAAGTAATCCAACAGCACCAACTTTTAAAAGTCAGGTTAAGATACATAAAGAAGGAAAACCAATTAGACCGATTGTTTCTTTTATTAATGCACCTATTTATAAATTATCAAAGGAAGTTAGCAGAGTACTGAAAGAGAAATATGAATTTGGGACAAAATACAACATAGAGAATAATATAAAATTGATAAGAAAAATTGAAAATATTAGCATTAATGTAAATACAAAATTGATATCACTGGATGTTAAGGACATGTTTACTAATATCACAGTAAATAAAGTTATTAAGTTAATAAACGATAATAATATGGGAGAATACAGGTATAAAAAGCAGTTGATGAAAGTAATTAAAGAATGTGTAAATCAGAACTATTTTAGGTTTAATAACAAGTTTTATATACAGAAAAAAGGTTTACCTATGGGGTCTTCATTATCCCCTATTCTTGCTGAAATATACATGAATGATTTTGAAAAGCAATTAATAACTTCCACTAAGTATAAAGACAATATAAAATTATGGTCTAGATACGTTGATGATGTATTAGTAGTTTGGGAAGGAAGCATAGAAGAAGTGCATGAGTTTATAAAGGAGGTAAATAATAAGGATAAAAACTTACAATTTAAGGAAGAGATAGGAGGTAAGCAAATAAATTACTTAGACTTAAACATAGAAATTAAAGATAATGAGAAACTACAGTTTGGGATATTTAGGAAAGAGTCGTATTCTGATATAATTATACCAAGAGAGTCGTACCACCCATACAGATATAAAATGGCGGCAATCAATTCCTTTTGTTACAGAGCTCAGAAGTGTTTAAAAGAGACCGAATCAAACGATAGGGAGTTAAAAACGATAAAGGGAATTGTAAGGAATAATAATTATAGCACCAACATAGTGGATAAAGTTATGAAAAGTGTCAACATACAAAAAGCTAAAATAGAACCAGAACAAAAGAATTATGCAGGGTCATTGACATACATAGGTTCACATACTAGAAAAATTATAAAATGTTTTAATAAATATGGAGTAGATATAGCTATTAAAAAATGTGAAACGGTATTCGATAAGATAAGGAATAAGAATATAGAAAAAATTCCAGTATTACAGAAAAGCGGAATTTATAAATTAAAATGTAAAGACTGCAACAAAGTGTACCTAGGGGAGACAGGACGAAAATTCGCATGCAGGTTGTCTGACCACAAACGTGGAGAAGGTAATAGAACAACCAATTCGTTATATGCAAGACATTTCATAGAAGACAACCACAAGTTTGTTAATCCTTTGGAAGAATACGAAATTGTAAAAATAGTAACAACACAGTTGAAAGGAAGCTTAGAGAGGAGTTAGAAATATTGAAAGAAAGAGAAAAAGGGTTAGACAATTTAATTAATATTAAAATAAAATTTGATAATGAAGAAATATTTTATAACATGATTAAGAAGTAAATGAGAGAGGGCAGATAGATAAGATTAAGAATTATATTTCATAGTACTAATTGGTTGTTTTAAAATAAGGGTGTGTGACTGACCCACGTGTGTGGAGAGGAAGAGGGTAGTTTAAAAGGATGCACACACACACACACACACACACACACACACACACACACACACACTGACACACAAGGAATTTACTAGAAAAATATGTAACTGTACAGATGGTGAGACAGAGTTTTGGGGAAGGGGAAGGGTCATTAATTTTTAGTTTGTTGTGGGTGAGCAGGGCGTTGGAGAGGGGTGAAGGGTTGGGTATTACAAATTTTCTGTCTATTCCTGATCTGACGATGAGCTGTGAAGCTTGAAAGCGCTAATCGGAATAATTTTTATATAGTGGTGTGCAATATTGATCATTCTGATTGTGATTTCAACCACTAACACAAATTTCTTCATTAAACGTCTGTTAAGATGTGCAATCGACTACAGGTAATGGACAACAACAATGAGGTAATAAACGACATCAATAAGGTAAGTAAAGTTTTTAAATATCTTAAGTTAAAAGTTAAATTGAAGAGGGTTTTAAGTAAAATATGGTTTAATAAACAATGTCTGGATAATAATGTCATCCCAAAGTACGCTCAAGTTAAAATTAAAAATAAGAACAGTGTAGCCAAAAAAGTAAAAGAACAAAGCGAGAAGTTGTGGATAAAACTGGAAATAAGGTCACTCTACGGCTTAATCAATAGATATAATATGGAATTATATAACAGACACATAGAATTATTAAGAATATACTCGTATGTAGAGTTAGAAGAAATATTATATAATTTTGGTTTGGGGTACATAGAAAAGAAATTGGAAAAGAAAAATAAAAAAATGGTAGATAAGTTAAATAAATTAATAAGAAAGAACGGAGTAAAAAAGGAACACCTCTCTAAGAATAACTATGAAAAAAGAGTAATAAACCTTACAGAGGTAAATTTCAATACGGAAGAAAAAGAAATGTTAGCGAAAGGCTTAAAATACGCACCACCACCAGAATTAAATCAAGAAAAAACGATTATTGAATGCGAAAGCATAATACAAAAACTAGGAAATGAAAATGATAAAAAAAGAATAAGGTGGGAAGTAGGGAATGTAGTAGATAAAATATTTAAGAAAAGTTTGTATAATTCAAAGAATGAACAAAAAATCAAAGCAACTGTAACTAAACTAAAGAATAAAATAAAGAAGAATGATATTATAGTTACGAAGGCGGATAAAGGAAATACAATGTTACTAATGAGAAAGGAAGAATACATAAAGAAAACGGAAGAATTTATAAGGGAAGGACCATACGAGGAAATAAAGTATGATTATACAAGTAAGTACCAGTCAAGGATAAAACAAATGATGAAACAGATAACATTTATAGAAGAAAAAAAGAAAAAGTATTTATTGGAAAGTAATCCAACAGCACCAACTTTTAAAAGTCAGGTTAAGATACATAAAGAAGGAAAACCAATTAGACCGATTGTTTCTTTTATTAATGCACCTATTTATAAATTATCAAAGGAAGTTAGCAGAGTACTGAAAGAGAAATATGAATTTGGGACAAAATACAACATAGAGAATAATATAAAATTGATAAGAAAAATTGAAAATATTAGCATTAATGTAAATACAAAATTGATATCACTGGATGTTAAGGACATGTTTACTAATATCACAGTAAATAAAGTTATTAAGTTAATAAACGATAATAATATGGGAGAATACAGGTATAAAAAGCAGTTGATGAAAGTAATTAAAGAATGTGTAAATCAGAACTATTTTAGGTTTAATAACAAGTTTTATATACAGAAAAAAGGTTTACCTATGGGGTCTTCATTATCCCCTATTCTTGCTGAAATATACATGAATGATTTTGAAAAGCAATTAATAACTTCCACTAAGTATAAAGACAATATAAAATTATGGTCTAGATACGTTGATGATGTATTAGTAGTTTGGGAAGGAAGCATAGAAGAAGTGCATGAGTTTATAAAGGAGGTAAATAATAAGGATAAAAACTTACAATTTAAGGAAGAGATAGGAGGTAAGCAAATAAATTACTTAGACTTAAACATAGAAATTAAAGATAATGAGAAACTACAGTTTGGGATATTTAGGAAAGAGTCGTATTCTGATATAATTATACCAAGAGAGTCGTACCACCCATACAGATATAAAATGGCGGCAATCAATTCCTTTTGTTACAGAGCTCAGAAGTGTTTAAAAGAGACCGAATCAAACGATAGGGAGTTAAAAACGATAAAGGGAATTGTAAGGAATAATAATTATAGCACCAACATAGTGGATAAAGTTATGAAAAGTGTCAACATACAAAAAGCTAAAATAGAACCAGAACAAAAGAATTATGCAGGGTCATTGACATACATAGGTTCACATACTAGAAAAATTATAAAATGTTTTAATAAATATGGAGTAGATATAGCTATTAAAAAATGTGAAACGGTATTCGATAAGATAAGGAATAAGAATATAGAAAAAATTCCAGTATTACAGAAAAGCGGAATTTATAAATTAAAATGTAAAGACTGCAACAAAGTGTACCTAGGGGAGACAGGACGAAAATTCGCATGCAGGTTGTCTGACCACAAACGTGGAGAAGGTAATAGAACAACCAATTCGTTATATGCAAGACATTTCATAGAAGACAACCACAAGTTTGTTAATCCTTTGGAAGAATACAAAATTGTAAAAGTAGTAAATAACACAGTTGAAAGGAAGCTTAGAGAGGAGTTAGAAATATTGAAAGAAAGAGAAAAAGGGTTAGACAATTTAATTAATATTAAAATAAAATTTGATAATGAAGAAATATTTTATAACATGATTAAGAAGTAAATGAGAGAGGGCAGATAGATAAGATTAAGAATTATATTTCATAGTACTAATTGGTTGTTTTAAAATAAGGGTGTGTGACTGACCCACGTGTGTGGGGAGGAAGAGGGTAGTTTAAAAGGATGCACACACACACACACACACACACACACACACACACACACACACACACACACACACACACACACACACACACACACACACACACAAGGAATTTACTAGAAAAATATGTAACTGTACAGATGGTGAGACAGAGTTTTGGGGAAGGGGAAGGGTCATTAATTTTTAGTTTGTTGTGGGTGAGCAGGGCGTTGGAGAGGGGTGAAGGGTTGGGTATTACAAATTTTCTGTCTATTCCTGATCTGACGATGAGCTGTGAAGTTTGAAAGCGCTAATCGGAATAATTTTTATATAGTGGTGTGCAATATTGATCATTCTGATTGTGATTTCAACCACTAACACAAATTTCTTCATTAAACGTCTGTTAAGATGTGCAATCGACTACAGGTAATGGACAACAACAATGAGGTAATAAACGACATCAATAAGGTAAGTAAAGTTTTTAAATATCTTAAGTTAAAAGTTAAATTGAAGAGGGTTTTAAGTAAAATATGGTTTAATAAACAATGTCTGGATAATAATGTCATCCCAAAGTACGCTCAAGTTAAAATTAAAAATAAGAACAGTGTAGCCAAAAAAGTAAAAGAACAAAGCGAGAAGTTGTGGATAAAACTGGAAATAAGGTCACTCTACGGCTTAATCAATAGATATAATATGGAATTATATGACAGACACATAGAATTATTAAGAATATACTCGTATGTAGAGTTAGAAGAAATATTATATAATTTTGGTTTGGGGTACATAGAAAAGAAATTGGAAAAGAAAAATAAAAAAATGGTAGATAAGTTAAATAAATTAATAAGAAAGAACGGAGTAAAAAAGGAACACCTCTCTAAGAATAACTATGAAAAAAGAGTAATAAACCTTACAGAGGTAAATTTCAATACGGAAGAAAAAGAAATGTTAGCGAAAGGCTTAAAATACGCACCACCACCAGAATTAAATCAAGAAAAAACGATTATTGAATGCGAAAGCATAATACAAAAACTAGGAAATGAAAATGAAAAAAAAAGAATAAGGTGGGAAGTAGAGAATGTAGTAGATAAAATATTTAAGAAAAGTTTGTATAATTCAAAGAATGAACAAAAAATCAAAGCAACTGTAACTAAACTAAAGAATAAAATAAAGAAGAATGATATAATAGTTACGAAGGCGGATAAAGGAAATACAATGGTACTAATGAGAAAGGAAGAATACATAAAGAAAACGGAAGAATTTATAAGGGAAGGACCATACGAGGAAATAAAGTAGGATTATACAAGTAAGTACCAGTCAAGGATAAAACAAATGATGAAACAGATAACATTTAGAGAAGAAAAAAAGAAAAAGTATTTATTGGAAAGTAATCCAACAGCACCAACTTTTAAAAGTCAGGTTAAGATACATAAAGAAGGAAAACCAATTAGACCGATTGTTTCTTTTATTAATGCACCTATTTATAAATTATCAAAGGAAGTTAGCAGAGTACTGAAAGAGAAATATGAATTTGGGACAAAATACAACATAGAGAATAATATAAAATTGATAAGAAAAATTGAAAATATTAGCATTAATGTAAATACAAAATTGATATCACTGGATGTTAAGGACATGTTTACTAATATCACAGTAAATAAAGTTATTAAGTTAATAAACGATAATAATATGAGAGAATACAGGTATAAAAAGCAGTTGATGAAAGTAATTAAAGAATGTGTAAATCAGAACTATTTTAGGTTTAATAACAAGTTTTATATACAGAAAAAAGGTTTACCTATGGGGTCTTCATTATCCCCTATTCTTGCTGAAATATACATGAATGATTTTGAAAAGCAATTAATAACTTCCACTAAGTATAAAGACAATATAAAATTATGGTCTAGATACGTTGATGATGTATTAGTAGTTTGGGAAGGAAGCATAGAAGAAGTGCATGAGTTTATAAAGGAGGTAAATAATAAGGATAAAAACTTACAATTTAAGGAAGAGATAGGAGGTAAGCAAATAAATTACTTAGACTTAAACATAGAAATTAAAGATAATGAGAAACTACAGTTTGGGATATTTAGGAAAGAGTCGTATTCTGATATAATTGTACCAAGAGAGTCGTACCACCCATACAGATATAAAATGGCGGCAATCAATTCCTTTTGTTACAGAGCTCAGAAGTGTTTAAAAGAGACCGAATCAAACGATAGGGAGTTAAAAACGATAAAGGGAATTGTAAGGAATAATAATTATAGCACCAACATAGTGGATAAAGTTATGAAAAGTGTCAACATACAAAAAGCTAAAATAGAACCAGAACAAAAGAATTATGCAGGGTCATTGACATACATAGGTTCACATACTAGAAAAATTATAAAATGTTTTAATAAATATGGAGTAGATATAGCTATTAAAAAATGTGAAACGGTATTTGATAAGATAAGGAATAAGAATATAGAAAAAATTCCAGTATTACGGAAAAGCGGAATTTATAAATTAAAATGTAAAGACTGCAACAAAGTGTACCTAGGGGAGACAGGACGAAAATTCGCATGCAGGTTGTCTGACCACAAACGTGGAGAAGGTAATAGAACAACCAATTCGTTATATGCAAGACATTTCATAGAAGACAACCACAAGTTTGTTAATCCTTTGGAAGAATACAAAATTGTAAAAGTAGTAAATAACACAGTTGAAAGGAAGCTTAGAGAGGAGTTAGAAATATTGAAAGAAAGAGAAAAAGGGTTAGACAATTTAATTAATATTAAAATAAAATTTGATAATGAAGAAATATTTTATAACATGATTAAGAAGTAAATGAGAGAGGGCAGATAGATGAGATTAAGAATTATATTTCATAGTACTAATTGGTTGTTTTAAAATAAGGGTGTGTGACTGACCCACGTGTGTGGAGAGGAAGAGGGTAGTTTAAAAGGATGCACACACACACACACACACACACACACACACACACTGACACACAAGGAATTTACTAGAAAAATATGTAACTGTACAGATGGTGAGACAGAGTTTGGGGGAAGGGGAAGGGTCATTAATTTTTAGTTTGTTGTGGGTGAGCAGGGCGGTGGAGAGGGGTGAAGGGTTGGGTATTACAAATTTTCTGTCTATTCCTGATCTGACGATGAGCTGTGAAGCTTGAAAGCGCTAATCGGAATAATTTTTATATAGTGGTGTGCAATATTGATCATTCTGATTGTGATTTCAACCACTAACACAAATTTCTTCATTAAACGTCTGTTAAGATGTGCAATCGACTACAGGTAATGGACAACAACAATGAGGTAATAAACGACATCAATAAGGTAAGTAAAGTTTTTAAATATCTTAAGTTAAAAGTTAAATTGAAGAGGGTTTTAAGTAAAATATGGTTTAATAAACAATGTCTGGATAATAATGTCATCCCAAAGTACGCTCAAGTTAAAATTAAAAATAAGAACAGTGTAGCCAAAAAAGTAAAAGAACAAAGCGAGAAGTTGTGGATAAAACTGGAAATAAGGTCACTCTACGGCTTAATCAATAGATATAATATGGAATTATATGACAGACACATAGAATTATTAAGAATATACTCGTATGTAGAGTTAGAAGAAATATTATATAATTTTGGTTTGGGGTACATAGAAAAGAAATTGGAAAAGAAAAATAAAAAAATGGTAGATAAGTTAAATAAATTAATAAGAAAGAACGGAGTAAAAAAGGAACACCTCTCTAAGAATAACTATGAAAAAAGAGTAATAAACCTTACAGAGGTAAATTTCAATACGGAAGAAAAAGAAATGTTAGCGAAAGGCTTAAAATACGCACCACCACCAGAATTAAATCAAGAAAAAACGATTATTGAATGCGAAAGCATAATACAAAAACTAGGAAATGAAAATGATAAAAAAAGAATAAGGTGGGAAGTAGGGAATGTAGTAGATAAAATATTTAAGAAAAGTTTGTATAATTCAAAGAATGAACAAAAAATCAAAGCAACTGTAACTAAACTAAAGAATAAAATAAAGAAGAATGATATTATAGTTACGAAGGCGGATAAAGGAAATACAATGGTACTAATGAGAAAGGAAGAATACATAAAGAAAACGGAAGAATTTATAAGGGAAGGACCATATGAGGAAATAAAGTATGATTATACAAGTAAGTACCAGTCAAGGATAAAACAAATGATGAAACAGATAACATTTATAGAAGAAAAAAAGAAAAAGTATTTATTGGAAAGTAATCCAACAGCACCAACTTTTAAAAGTCAGGTTAAGATACATAAAGAAGGAAAACCAATTAGACCGATTGTTTCTTTTATTAATGCACCTATTTATAAATTATCAAAGGAAGTTAGCAGAGTACTGAAAGAGAAATATGAATTTGGGACAAAATACAACATAGAGAATAATATAAAATTGATAAGAAAAATTAGAAAATATTAGCATTAATGTAAATACAAAATTGATATCACTGGATGTTAAGGACATGTTTACTAATATCACAGTAAATAAAGTTATTAAGTTAATAAGCGATAATAATATGGGAGAATACAGGTATAAAAAGCAGTTGATGAAAGTAATTAAAGAATGTGTAAATCAGAACTATTTTAGGTTTAATAACAAGTTTTATATACAGAAAAAAGGTTTACCTATGGGGTCTTCATTATCCCCTATTCTTGCTGAAATATACATGAATGATTTTGAAAAGCAATTAATAACTTCCACTAAGTATAAAGACAATATAAAATTATGGTCTAGATACGTTGATGATGTATTAGTAGTTTGGGAAGGAAGCATAGAAGAAGTGCATGAGTTTATAAAGGAGGTAAATAATAAGGATAAAAACTTACAATTTAAGGAAGAGATAGGAGGTAAGCAAATAAATTACTTAGACTTAAACATAGAAATTAAAGATAATGAGAAACTACAGTTTGGGATATTTAGGAAAGAGTCGTATTCTGATATAATTATACCAAGAGAGTCGTACCACCCATACAGATATAAAATGGCGGCAATCAATTTTTTTTGTTACAGAGCTCAGAAGTGTTTAAAAGAGACCGAATCAAAAGATAGGGAGTTAAAAACGATAAAGGGAATTGTAAGGAATAATAATTATAGCACCAACATAGTGGATAAAGTTATGAAAAGGGTCAACATACAAAAAGCTAAAATTGAACCAGAACAAAAGAATTATGCAGGGTCATTGACATACATAGGTTCACATACTAGAAAAATTATAAAATGTTTTAATAAATATGGAGTAGATATAGCTATTAAAAAATGTGAAACGGTATTTGATAAGATAAGGAATAAGAATATAGAAAAAATTCCAGTATTACAGAAAAGCGGAATTTATAAATTAAAATGTAAAGACTGCAACAAAGTGTACCTAGGGGAGACAGGACGAAAATTCGCATGCAGGTTGTCTGACCACAAACGTGGAGAAGGTAATAGAACAACCAATTCGTTATATGCAAGACATTTCATAGAAGACAACCACAAGTTTGTTAATCCTTTGGAAGAATACGAAATTGTAAAAATAGTAAACAACACAGTTGAAAGGAAGCTTAGAGAGGAGTTAGAAATATTGAAAGAAAGAGAAAAAGGGTTAGACAATTTAATTAATATTAAAATAAAATTTGATAATGAAGAAATATTTTATAACATGATTAAGAAGTAAATGAGAGAGGGCAGATAGATAAGATTAAGAATTATATTTCATAGTACTAATTGGTTGTTTTAAAATAAGGGTGTGTGACTGACCCACGTGTGTGGAGAGGAAGAGGGTAGTTTAAAAGGATGCACACACACACACACACACACACACACACACACACACACACACACACACACACACACACACACACACACACACTGACACACAAGGAATTTACTAGAAAAATATGTAACTGTACAGATGGTGAGACAGAGTTTAGGGGGTGGGGAAGGGTCATTAATTTTTAGGTTGTTGTGGGTGAGAGGGGTGAATGGTTGGGTATTAAATATTTTCTGTCTATTCCTGTTCTGACGATGAGCTGTGAAGCTTGAAAGCGCTAATCGGAATAATTTTTATATAGTGGTGTGCAATATTGATCATTCTGATTTAAACAATAATACTATTTGATGCAAATAATTAAAATATCGGTATGGAGAACCATACATGACTTCTATGTTTTAAGATTTATATTTAAAATCATTTTAGAAATTAAATATTTCCACCGAAACTACTTCTATCTTGAGCCTCAACTACAGAATTGTGGTCACTAACATATACCACCTCACGTTAGCGCACTCGATTTTCACTGATGATGGCAGTCGATGGCACTTCCGAAACGTCTGGTTTTGCAGAAAACATTGGACCAAGGCCAAACAGCCCGTGAAGGAATTTTATCAACAAACTACTTCTTTGTTGCCGATAACGTGGTACACATATAAAAAATTATCCCCTCCCCTTCACCTGTCATTTTCATTTATAGAAAATAATCCCCTCCCCCTTCAACTTCCCCTACCCCTTTTTATTTATAGATATTTCATCTACCTTTCTACAGTGGTATAATTATGACCTTCTTTTAAGGGTACTTTATTTATCAAAAGTAAGTACTTTACTCTTGTTAAAACATAAAACGTTGCAGATAAACTACCCCTTCTCCTTAACCGATCTTCACCAAAATCAACAGTCCTTGAGTCCTTTACAATATGCAAAAAATTATTTGAATTTGCGGCAGTTATCGTCCGCCATAGACAAAATTCTACACACAGACATCTTTCAAAAAATGACTTCTTCATGTTTTGAGGGTAGTACAATCAGAATCAGCCCTTATCTCGAACGCGATTTTTTTTCCATCCATTTCCTTATGGAACATGGAAGTAAAAACAATACCCTCCTTTTTATAATATGTATTGAACTTGTTTTCTAACATGGAACACTAATTAATAGATAAAATGGTTACCTTCATTTAAGCCAGCTTCCACTGACTGTGTACTTTCTCAGAGGCCATAACATGTTCTTTTTAACGTTGCCGAACATAAATTGATTGTAAATTAAAAATAAAGTAAAGGCTTAGCACCTGAAGTTCGCAACGTCCAAGTTGAAGAATCTATTTAATTATTGCACTTAACTTGATATAAGTACTGATTACATTTCAGGATTATTATTTTCAGAAATGATGTATGTAAACCAGTTTTCCCCATATGAAGTTAGTTAAAATTCTTTAATGGGGTAAACAAAGGCATTCCAGGCCTTTATGGTAGTAGATTTGTATTACTAAATTTGAATTTACACAAATAATTCTCTTTGATTAACCAGAGTTACACAGACAAACTAAATGTTGAGTGCCCTCCTAGTGTATAAATTCAGCTAAAACTCTATTCCAAAATCTTACCTTGTTACTAGAATATGTGACATGATGAACTTTTCATGTGAAATAGTTTAAATACTTTGCATTGAGAGTTAGGCATTTTAATAATATTTATTTATGCAGGCGTATAGCAAAATCTGTTCATCATGAAAAAGGAATAAGGCATTTTGTAATACTGCTGTCCTAAGCCTAAAAGGCGTATCTCAAAGAACTGTAAATTTTGGCTAGGAGCATTTTAGTACATATACATTCCGCACCTACTGAATAATGTGGGATTGAATGTTTTTTTAGTTTTTATTAATTATTTAATAATTCTTTTATAAGTTTAACAGATTTTTAAGCTAAATTATTTATAATTTTATAGTTAACTGAGATACGTCCTTTTGGCCTAGGAAAAGTCATTAAGCACCAGTTGGTAAAAAGATCTTATCTCAACAACAAAATGTTACAAGAGATCAATTTTGCGTTAACATAAATAAAACATTCGAAGATATACTTTATATAATTAAACATATATACCCATTATTAATTTAAAGTTGTAAAAAGTTAAAATAACATTGTTAAATATTGGTTTTTTATTAGAAAACAAAGATTAGGTAAATAGTAACAATATGAGCATTTGTGTTACAAGAAAGTACTGTAATTATTTACTGCATAAATTCTATAAATAATTCTAAATAATAATAATATTCTAATAAATTCTAAAGAACTTAAAAAATGATACACTGATAATATAAACGACAAAGTTTATTGTGTTCTCAACACTCAGGGAGTTGTTCCCAAAACTGTAACCGATTCTTTTCAATGACGCTGCCTAGGTTCTTGAGAATATTCTTCTTTTTATCAGCAGAAATTCCATTACACTTTTCTTGGCTTCTCGGGCCTGGTAGAATGTTACTCTTGGTCAGTTTGGCGTTTAAAAAATGTAGTTTAATGAACTCAGATGCACTGAAGTTGTTTTTGTACTTTAAGGTTTTCAAACCTCTTGTAAATACAACTTCCACCGTACTTTGTAGATATGGCCTCGGTTGTGTGTGGCTTAACTTATAAGTTGATGAATAATCTTCCCAAAAAAAGAAGTGTTTTAAATCCATGGGTAACACCTCTGTTCTTGGGGATGCATTTTTAACAGCAGTGACGAAATCTTGAAAATCATAGTTTGTTACCCATTCTTTGCATAGATCTCTCAACTCTATGGTGGAACGAGTCAGCAGCCATAAAAGTATGGCCTGGTTCAAAATATTTTAGAATTATTTCTGAAGCAACAATCTCTTCTGAATTAATCATGTACAGAAAAAAGAAAATAGTGACCAATTCTTGTTTTGTACTGAACAGTTGTCAAGCCAGAGAGTAATGTGCTTTGTGTCTCGCTTCAACAACAAAAACTGATAGAAAGTGCTTATTAACTCATCTTTGCTTCTGCCAAATATACCCTCATGCCATAAAGCAGCAAAACTCGAAGAATTGTTCTGTTTTTTTCCTACAGGAACAAAACTCTCATTGTAGACAACAATGCGATGGGTAAATATTGTGAACCAACAAGACGTGGTAACATAATTACTTTCTCTATATCTGCACAGTATATTACAATATCTTTGTTTACTTCCTTATCTTTGTCTTCCAAATACCTAATACGAGACTTGTCTGCTCTATCTTTGTGATTTTTCCACTTTTTACACACTTCACACGATTCATCAATATTTTCTTTTGTATGGTTGTTGCTATGGATGTTGAATTCTTCACAAGATTCACATTCTTCGTGGCCCAAATTCACGATCGAAATATTCATTTTTCTGGCAACTGTACGATATTTTTCATAGGAACACAAGTTTCCATATTTTGATTTAAAGTCATTATGCATCAGGGTAAAAGATAAATCGCTTGAGAGGTACAAACGATTAGGAGCATGCTCCCTATGGTAGTGTGATATTGTTAGTTGAAATGAATTTATGTGTTTACGGCTAGGGTCCTCATCTATTTTGTTGTGAGGCTGTTTTGAACCCCTTTTACTTAACAGCTGGTTAAATAGTTGAAAACAACAAATTCAAATCAAATACAACTTTTCATAAGCGACAACCTTTCACAATAACAACAAAACCTCAACTGTTTGTTGGCGGGAAACAGCTGTGTTTCCTTAGAATAATAGTCATATGTCATAGTTACGGCCTTTTTTCTTAGGTAGAAGACAGTCCCTCTAATGTTTGGTGGTAAGCCAAAAAGGCGTAACTCTGAGTTCTGACATTTTGCCTAAGGAAACTGAGATACTGCCAATTTCCTTAGGATTTTAACAGTTTTTTGATATACGTCTAATTTCTTTAGTGATTTTCTACTATTTCTAAATAAGATACGGCCTTCTTGCTTAGGAATAATGTCAGGTAGCTCACAAACATTACTAAGCAGGATAAAAGTAAAAATGGAAAAAAATTGAGATACGCCTTTTAGGCTTAGGACGGCAGAATAGCAATTAACTTATTAGTTCCTGGTGTACTACCAACTCATATTAGAAGACCAATTTTTTTTAATTGAAAAGATATATTTTTGTTGTTTCTTTTCGTACAATCTGTAAATTACATGACACACATCCATAAAGGTTTGAAAATATGCTTATTGCAGTTTGATAGGAATAACTTCTCTAAAAACTAATACAAATTTGTTATGTCTGATCACACCAGCTTTACTTTCTATTTGAAATGAGCCTTTTATCCAAATTTATTACATATTATTGTGCCCCAAGATATATCACTACATTTGTATACTGTAATACTGTAGTGGTAGAATATTATCATTCCACTAATATTACCCTAACATAATAAATGAAAAAATATTATATACACTTCTTTTGACATAATCATCCTTTCACTTATCACTTTTTGCCTATTAATTTATTTGATGAATATATATTTAACGATTTATGTAAAATACAACAGGTGTTTAACGGACATGTACTATGAGTAGACCTCTTTATTTCCCTCCTCGGCAGGTCGAAGCTCAATTGGCACTAGAGTTGGGTATGAAATTATGCTATGCTCACAGTCTGTCTGTTAGCAGCTAGTGGCATCTATTGACATTCACACATGTCAAATTACAGAGTCGGTAAAGATGTTCGAAATTTGAATGTAAACAAATTAATAGTTAAATAATTAATATAATGTAAGTATCACATATATAATGTATCTAAATGTAATTGTGAAAAAGCAATGTAGGGCCTACTTCATATACAGATCAGAAGTAAATGATGAACTATTCTCTTTATGTAATAAGCCTAGTTACTAAACAATATATATTTTTAAAAGCTTCTTATCATATTGAGACGAAATGGAGCGGCATTTGAAACATCTCTTAGGTATAAAAACAACATAACGACCTTTACAAAATTTGCCGTCCGTAGGCAGTTGCCTACTTTGCCTATGCATAAATCTGCCTCTGATGGACATGCTAAATGCACCTGAACAGTAGTAAGAATGACTTAGTATCCTGTTGAGTTATTCACTGTTCTGACAGATGATACGCAAATACTGGAAGATAGGATGTGAGAGCCAGCAATAACCTTAAATAAAACTCATATATTTCAGTTATTACACAATGTTCTGTTCATTACAGACAAGTGCTTGGTTTGATCATTTTTTTTAAATAAAATTGTATATTTTACTGTAGCTTTACAATAGCTTGACAGAAAGTGTAAAAATGTAAAATAAAAACGGCATGACTTAAGTGTAAATAAAAAGTGAACACTTTACAGTAGCACAAAAAATGACAAAAATTGAGACAATGAAATGCTACAGTTCAGTTAAAAATATTTCAATCTCCCTCACACAAAATTTTAAAGAATAAAGACATTATCAACACCACAACAAAATATTTTTTTGGAGCAAAAGGAAACACAATGGAAAGGCATCTCAGGTAGTATTGCTTTGAAATTATGGTTTCAAAATGTTTAGCGAAAAGAATAAAAAAATGCTAGCATTAACAATCCAACAATGTATCGAAAAGATCAGGATCTTGCTAGGTACATTATAGGGAAAATTGGTTTTGTAGCTACTGGTGGATGTTTGTTTCTATAAAAAATAATTGCAATGTCTAATAAATTATGGTACATATTTAATCATTTATTGAATAATTTGTCATTTATATAATTTTGTTTATTTTTTAATTTCTATAGATACTTTTGGTGTGTTTGTTGTAATTTTGTGTTTTACATTATCTTTTGTGATTAAATCATTTGTTATAAAATGTTCCAGTTTATAAAATACACCTCACAGTTTTAACATACAATATATATAGTAACACCTGTATACATAGTAACAGGTATATCAATATGCCAGTAATCACAGGTATGGGAAAGTAATGGCAAATCTTGCATAATCTTGTTATCAGTTATTGTTATTATTTGGCTAGTGCTATTAAATTCATATTGGCCCAAAGTGATGACAAAAGGAATTTATTGTATTTGTTTACAGTCAACAGTGTAGATTCCAGGTGAAGATTTGAAATTTACATAAATTAATTTTCACTCACATGAATGAAGTTGCAACCGTAAAGAAATACAGAAAATATTATTTTCTATGACAGGAGACAAGACAGAACACTTGTATTTTGCCTTTTATGTGTGTACATACATTCAGACATTTATTTGGATTGACTTCTGCAAGCTTGAAAATCAGACAACAATAGTGTTTTATATTTTACATTAGTGTATATGTAAAATTATAATCCTCAAAGTATAATATTTAATTAATTGGGATGTTTTGTTAAATTGTTACGACGGTCTCACCGATCGTCACATAGTGCAGTGGAAACCAAAATAAAACACACTTATGAATTTGCTAATTGATATTATTATATTATCACATAATACAATATACATACTCAAATTTGTGTTGTGGTTTGGTCATGTTACATGCTTGTCAAGTTTCATTACATTTTTAATCAGTGTTCTTTGCTGTGAATTTTACATTAATTATTCATAATTCTTCTTCTTCTTCTTCTTCTTCTTCTTCTTCTTCTTATTACGTGTTTCCGGATTGTTCTCCTATGACACGATGTCTCCTGTAGATCCTCTCTGCCACCGCCAAATATGAGTTGTCATTCAGTATTGCGTCCATACCATATCCTCTCAGTCTCGGTACTCCTGGGATGTCCGTCCGGCAATCCACCAATATGCTGTAAGGTCTCCTCATGCAGATGACACAGCAGAATAATCATTATTCATAATAATTAGCTATGATGGTTGAGTGTTATTGGTACAGAAGAGGATGCTGCAGTTTCTCACTGTACACCACGTGGTAAATTTGTTCTGTGCGTTTGTGTTACGTTACTAACCTAACAAGTAATCAGTTACATTTTTAATCGATGTTCTTTGTTGTAAGTACATTAATTATTCAGAATGATTAGGTATGATGAACTGTCGAATCTTATTAGTACAGAAGAGGATGCAATTTCTTTTCTTCAAGGAAAAGGTCTGATTCATAATCCTCGTCGTTGCATCAATGGGCATGATATGGTATTGATCATGGGACAGCGACCACGTTGGTGTTGCAATAAGTCTACTTGCCGTGAGTATAAGGTACTTCGCCAGGGCACATTTTTAGAGGGGTCCAAATTGCCCCTGAGAAAAATAATTTTGTTTATTTATTGCTGGTGTGAAGGACGTAGTAGTCTGAAAAACAGTAAAAATCAACTGGAAATCGGCGCCAGCACACATAGACTGGACGGCTTACTTAAGATATATCTGTGCCTTAGACATCATGAGCAACCCACGGAAAATTGGAGGACCGAATTTAACTGTTGAAACTGACGAGAGTGTCTTTGCCAAGAGAAAAAATAATGTTGGTCGGGTGTTACCACAACAGTGGGTATTTTGTGGATACTGCCGGGAAACGAAGGAATGCTTCTTGTGTTGTGTCGAAGATCGGTCAGCAGCTACCCTCCTCTCTCTCATAGTGGCAAATATTGAACCAGGGTCCACTATAATATCAGATGAGTGGCGTTCATACCGACAAATTGTTAATTTGCCACAACAGTACAGTCATTTGACTGTAAACCATCGTTATAACTTTGTGGATCCTCAAACGAGAGCGCATACACAAGGCATAGAAAGAATGTGGCAGTCCTGTAAACGCCAAAACAAGATTGAATGTGGTACAAGAAGGGAACTCTTAGATACCTATTTGAGTGAGTTCATGTGGCGAACAAGAAATGCAAACCACGATTTGTTTGAGAAAATGCTGGATGATATTAAAAAAATATACACCCCCTTCATACACACCCCGCAGAGGTACAGAATATCTTTCCAGGCGATGCATCGAGAATAATTATGTAGTTACTGGAACAATCTGGGGATTCTCAAACACTGAACTCGCTGTATTAACGTAGAAGCGTGTAGAGTCATCTCCTTACCACTCATGACTACCTGTAACAATATTGTACATAATTATAAGCTGAACACTGTGGAAAAAAGTGCTAAGTAAAGGAAGAAAAAGTGTAATATAATGAGTGATCAGTAATAACAGAAAAGACTGTTAAAATTAATGATTCACCCCAAATGTATGAAACAAAAGAAACATAGACTATAAGTAAGATTAAGGGAGACATGATTTATATTATTCTGAATGTTCAGCACCATTGTATTAATTATGATTTAAAGCCATGTCCCATATTTGTTTCAAGGGAAAAGACTACAATTAGAAGGTTCAATTTGTTTATTTAATTCTATTAAGAGTTAGTTATGTTTAAATATGTTTTGTGTGTAATAATGTTAGTAATATTGCTATTAAGAATATTATGCTATTATGGCTATTATGAATTGTCAAAGAAGAAAAAGGTTGTAAGAAAATAGACACACTGTTATGTATAAAATACCATAGATACCTAAATTAGGCTCAGACACACTAAATAGAATTAATCAGTCAACAAAATTTGGTAAACTAAGGAAAAAATTACTACTATGGAATGTAAACCAGTTTGTAATAAGTAATAATCCCATCAATCAATGTAATCCCAGCCATAAAGGCACAACTCTAAAGGAGCATGTCTATAATTTCTGTTTTAAGGTAATATTAGTGTTGGAAGGTAATAGAAGCATTAATTTCAGATAATCAAACCACTATAAACTACTCCTTTCCCTTAACCGATCTTCACAAAGAACAATACGTCTTTAGTACTCTACAAATCAGGGCTGTACGCAGAAAATTATTTTATTCAGTTTGAATTTGCGGCTCTTATCGTTTGCCACAGAAAATACCCTTGTTAAAACGTTGCAGGTAAACTACCCCTTTCCGTTAACCGATCTTCACCAAAACCAATAGGTCCTGAGTACTATACAAATCAGGGCTGTATGTAAAAAATTATTTGATTCTAAATATAATTATTACACTACTATTGTGTTCCGAGTCGTAGTGTAATAATTATATTTAGTTAATTAATGGACACGTCATGGACAACGAAATCCAAGTATTCGATTCTGTTTGAATTTGTGGCTGTTATCGTTTGCCATAGAAAAAATCTACACACAAACACACACACACACACTTTTCGAAAAATGACTTTTCATGTTTTGAGAGTAGTACAATCAGAATCTGCAAAAATCTCGAACACGATTTTTTTTTGTTGCCATCACCATACTTCCATTTCCTTAAGGACATGGAAGTAAAAGGTAAGGGACTTAACAATATCTACCACTTTTTAGATAAAAAAGGAGTATGCACTACGGTTAATAGCTTATGCTACAAGATACATAAGTGTTTATTTTAAAAATTAGTACAGTAACATACAAGACAGGTTACATGAACAATTGCTGGAATAAACAGAGAATAAACAGTTACAGTGAGGTCAAAAGACGTAGAATTGAGCACTACAGAGTCAATTGGGTTTGTAAAGAAACATCAAACCCAATGTACTATCATTACACACAACAATGTACTATCATTACCTAACCAACCACAACACTCATGTAGAGTAGACGTATTATTTAAGAAGTATCTGTGCCTCAACCCAGTACTAAATCCAGTATACTGTAACAGGATGTACTGTTTCACACTGTAAATAAAGAAGACGGGCAATAATATATATCAGTGTGTAGGCTGAGGAGAATGGAATGGCTGTTTACTTACCACTTTACCTGGTACTTTGGTCACTTAACCAAAAATTTGTCCATTTTAAGTACAGACTCTAACCTATCAGAATGCAATGTAACTGGAATTTTTTGAAAACAATATTAAACTATCACTCATATATTCAACCCCCCCCCCAACAGATAGAGGGAGGGGGAAGAGAGAGAGAGTTATATATCATTGTTGAATAATTAAGACATTCCTTTTAACAAAAATATACCTTTTAATTAAATTAGTACATCTATTAGTTATACAACTATTTATTTTTACTTTAATTATATTTATGTTTCTGAAGTAATATTAAATACAATACAATTATTAAAATAAAAGTATATTTTTGTTAAAAAGTATTTTATTTTTGTTGAATAATAATAATAATAATAATAATAACATAAGAATATAGAATAAAGTAATTTGTAAATATATCGTTATACTTTTGACATGTAAAGTAGTATACGGTACATGAATAGTATACTCTCATACAGTATACGAATTTGTTGGAAAATATCACGCATACTACTTGGCAAGTGTTCAACACTGATTTAAAAATGTTTTGTTTAATGCAAACACTGAAACACACTATACACAAGAAATAGAACTCATCATGAACATAACATGATTTATTACTTCTTATGGTATAAGAATATGATATCGGTTTTTTGTTTAATATCCACTTGTAAAGGAAAAAATACAGCAGATAATTATTTTATAAGTAACTTTGTTACAGCTCTTACCACATAATGTGCCTGCTTTTAATAATATTCGCAAAGGATTTTTAAATTACAAACCTGAATATAGTGCTGGAATACATAATCGATTTTTCCATTCACAGTCATGTTTCACACTAAATCACGAAGCTCTGTATGTTCTGGTATTTCCAATTCTCTGTTCAAAAAAAGACAAAGAAGAATAAAATAAACTTCATAAATACAGAAATGAAGACACAATGTATTATCTAAATATAATTAATGTTTTCAAAGAATAAAAGGTAATGAAACAAAAAGAGAAATATAATAAATAAATAATTGGGAAATGACAGTGACAACAATGACTGACGATGACCATAATACCCAGGAGTGAAGATCAAATGACAAAAAATGTACATAGTAATTTATAAATAGAAATATAATATATAAATGTTGTTAGAAGACGAGGTCTGTCTCGTTAAATTTTAGTATTATTAAATTATTAATTTTATTTCGTATTGTTGTTATGTGTTGTGATCTTGATGTTGAATGGTTTAAGTTGACTCTTCTGCTTGTCGCCGAGGTGATTCGAAAGGTGTGTCCCTTCACTGAAAATTACATAAGTATCACAGTTATCAAAATACTTACTAGTGATGGTCGGATGCTATTAATGTGTGAGAGTATTACTAGCGAGAATCATTCGATTCAAATTCTCACCATAGTCTCTAGTACCAACCGTTGCTGTCGCTCACCTAAGCTGCAAGTCTTATTTATTCACAATAACAATCAACTCGTTATCATTCGTGAAATAATGGTTTATTGTCTGAACTCATCTTTAATAATTGTCAGTATACAATGATCTTGTTCATTTGCTTTAACAAGTTAATATCGAGTATGGACTCTTTAAAATTAAACAAAACTCAGGGTGGCCAGACTGCGTCTAATAATCGACTAGTCTGGATGTAAACAATTTCATTACTTTACTTTATAAATATAGCAGGTTCTTTTAGTCTGTAAGATACACTTTAATTAATAAAATGCACTACTGTAATAATGAGTAGGCGGAGAGTAAAACATATTATTTGGTTCTTTAATATAACATAAACTTTGAACGAGTGTCCCTTACTTGAATTGTAGGTTAACTTGGGTTCATCGTAACCTAACTTACTTGATTTTAATTGACTAACAATTCATTAAATATGTTAATTATTTCATACAACACTGTTATAAATGAAATCCAGTGATAATTTCATTATCTATCGTCTAGTATTGGATATAAACAACGAACAGGTAATTAAAATGTATCCACTACGGTTAACGAGTAGGTTACTTCTAGCTATGGTCTTACAATTAAACACAATATTATACTTAAAATACTATATGTTCAGGGTTCATTTGATTCCCTCATTGACGATTCAATGTCTTTTACAAAAATATTACAATTGATTTTATTAATTAGAAAGTCAAAATTGTTAATGGTCAAGTCTTTCGTTGTTAATTGTTTAATTCAATCGTTAAAATCCCCTTTCCATCAAAATAGGGTTAGATTTGATTTAATTAAATTCGCTGATAGCGTTCTTTGCTTGTTTAATTATTTATATAAAATAATAATCATGTGCACTGATACTTCCGTGTACCGTCGATCTCGTAGTGTCACTATTACACAACTTTTTCTTTCTTTATAAATTTTTAAAACTGAAATAATTTTTATTAATTCCTTCTCACTCACTACCTATGCGCATGCACTCCGATTAAGATGACTGGTTAAAATAAACTGCACTTTCCCATGTATCCGACCTAACCTCAACCTGGAGTTTCGAGGTTATTATGCTTTATCAGCTGTCGGCTTATCAATTCAAAGTTTTGTGGTTACTCTAACCTAAGTGGAGTCTGCGTCGATGCTGGATATGAACTGTTGATGTTACCTGTATCGGGATTCCGCACTTTGTAGTTAATAATGGGCCCTGATTGGTTAATTGTCATTATTTTCGTGAGCTCTCGGTAACATTCGGCAAAATAGACGCTCAAGTCAGCGTCAGTAGGCTGGTGTCAAGATATGATTATCTGGTTTCACTAGCACGCCCACGGGCTTACAATTAATTCTTTTTTCATATAAATCAAATAATTTACTTATAATTACACTGATAACATTTTCATGACTACCATTGTTTCTATCTTTGTATCACGAGTATTTTGCATACCCTTATCATATAGTTCTGCTATGGGGTTGATAAAAACACATTTCGTACAAACTAATTATATCCCTTATTTTATATTTTATACTAATTACATTGTTTTTCTTCACTTGTGTCTATGGTGATAACTTATCAGTACTGTATACTAAATTTTCACACATCGTTATTTAATTACAGCTATGAATTATCCATTTTACTTGGATTAGACTCTAGGCCTGTTGTCATATTAATTGTGTATCAATTAATTTATTTATAATACATCTTTGTTGTGGCCTATGAATTTATCATTACCACTTCTGATAGTGTCAGCATTAGTTATTATTGGTTTATATTACTCTAATCACAGTTCTGGGATTATTGTTTAGTACATTTGATTGTTACATTTTTCATTAGTTGCAATTTTGCACATTTATCTCTTTATATGTTTATTCCATATCAGTGTTCTGATAGCAAGTTTTAATACTTGGCAGTGGTTAATTCTGCTTTTATATTGGGAACTACATTAGTTTGAATTTGCTTGAACTTCTTGCATCTAGTTATAGTTAGGGTTCACTTATAATTTGCTTTATTATTATTAATTTGGTGGACATAATCCTTGATTTGTCTCATCTGAACGTTATTCTTCATTATTTAGTATCATGGGTTGAGTCCCTATTCTTTTATTACAGGTTTAAGTGAGATTTTTGCTGTCCAAGGTACCCATTCTATGTGGTACACTTGGTTACATTAATTACATTTATTCAGCACTTATGTTCCTTTATAATATTATCTTTTGTACACTGAATGTTCCTTATAGTATCTAGTTATGTTACACTACAAAACATTTTGATTTAACATCACTTTTGTAATAGTTTTTTACTGTTTTATTGAAAACTAGTTGGCCAGATTAGGTTATGTCCTAACTTGGTTTCTCAACATTGGCTGAATGTCAGTTTCTGTTTTCTACATAATGTATGATTTATTTAATCTTATCTAACACTGATATTTTATTGTTTATTGCTATGTTTCTATTTGGTTATTATCTCAACCTTTATTATTGAGTACTAGTGGTCTTTGACAATTTTAATTCCACTTTACAACTTTTTTAGTACTTTGGACATTGTCTTATTTGTTATGTTTATACATCATTTAATTATACAATTACCATACTGGTACTCACTCTCCCTCTTAATTTCTACCTTCAATAGTTAATTTTATGAGTTCTGTTTGTCTGTACTGTTAAGTCATTGAATTCATTTGATGAATAAGTTTATGTCAGTGTCAAGTCACAGCTTAGGAATTTAAATCATGTTTGTTGACTCACTTTTATTTTATTTTTCATTAATAATACTTTTGTTTTCATGGGTTAATTTATTCTCATTTATTTTATCTCCTTTTGGCATCTGACTTGATTAGGTTTTTTTTCTAGTTGCACTGATTACTTCATCACACTTAGTAATTTCTTCTGGTTATTTTTGTCATTGTTTTCTTCTCACGGTTTGATCTATTGGGTAATTAGGTACGTTGTCTTGTCGTTAGTCGTGTCTTCATTTCTTCAATTATATTTTTACTTATAAATCATAGTTTAGTTTATTCCCCTACTTTGGTCATAATACCTTCTCTGTCCATGATTTCAAGTTCATTTTTTGTAGATTAAATTATTTAGAGTGGCTTTTAATCCATTTGTTATACATTGGTGTTGGGTGTGTTATATGTACCATTACAATGTGTAAAACTAGTATGTAAGAAATAAATAATTGTGAATAAACCTATTTAACTATGAGGAGGTCTGCGCACCTCAGACAGTTATTTTGTATCATTGAACTACATAATGTGAATGATATAAATTTTACAAATATAATAATATCAAACTATAATTATAAAAGTTTTGTTGTGTGACAGTGCTAGAAAGTGAGAAATAACAGTGAAATACATTAAAAAGGAAAAAATCGTGTATAATGAAAGTGATTATACATAATTATAATATGAACATTGAAGGAAATATATAATCTATATGAACCAGTTATATAACCCATATAGTGAAATCAAACAAAGTAAATAATTAAAAATAGAAAATATTACGTTAAAAACTTATAATAATATAGTGACGAAGAAAAAACAAAGTTCAACAGAATCATATTAATTAGAAATTGGGAAACCGAACCTGTGACCCATAAACCTATCATAGCCAAAGCCTTAACTGAAGGAATTAGAGTTTTGGTAAAAAGAAGGGATATTGTTGGAAAAAATGTAAAAACAAGGCAGAACATGTTAAGTTTACTACTGAACTTTTATACAAATTAATGACCGATGAAAGATGAGATGACCAAGAAAAACCATTCAAAAAACTAGAAGAATAAGGTTTTAATCGAAAGTACCAAAAATTTGATGTCCAGAAGTGAAGAATCAAGCAATAAGTCCTTAAAGAAAACTACCAGATTGGTGAGATTACTCCAAGGCTAAGCCAGATATGTGAACCAACATTACTACATTAAAGATTGAGTTACAACGAAATACGATGACATAAACAATATAAACGCTATAATAGTGAATTTTTATTTGTACACTTGTACACCATAGTTATTAGTAGTAAGAGTTTTTTTATTGTTCTTGTATGATCCAAAGAACCCACCACTATTCAACAGACATTCACAACACATAATTACCAAATCTCATTCATAAATATTATATTTATAACTTGTACCATACTTTAACTATACTTTTATGTTAACCCTGAGATTCAGATTGTTCATGTTCTACCACCGAATGAGTTACCACTGTTAGAAGGAGACATTGAATGTCCATATGATTTAATCAATGTCAAAATGAAAAGAGTAAAATAAAAAATAATTGAGTTTGAGGAAAAACGAGAATAAGAAGTTTGACTATTTATTTTAACATAAGAAATTATAGAAAAAGGGTAAGATTACAATATAAAACAACGCGGACGGAAAAATATATTACATAATTGATGCTTACAAACGTGGGGTTTAAAAGAAATATAAATAATTGTTAAAAGAAAAAGAACAAAAAGAAAGAGGGGAATTATCCTTTTTGTATCATATTGACGCTTACAACGTGGGCTTAACTAAATAATTTTTTCTTGGATTTCGTTGTCCATGACGTGTCCGTTACTTAACTAAATACAACTATTACATTAACGACTCGGAACACAAAGTTTTTTATAAGTAAAAACGTAAAGTTTTACCTTACAACCTGAACCGGTTTTCACCTTTAAAAGGCTTCTGAAAACCGGTTCAGGTTGTAAGGTAAAACTTTACGTTTTTACTTATAGAAACTTTGTGTTCCGAGTCGTTAATGTAATAGTTGTATTTAAATAATTTTTATTTGAAGATTATTCATAGAATAGCAAAGAGAGTTCTCTATCTCACAAAATAACCCTTTTGTATCATACCATATCATGCCCGTTGATGCAACGACGAGGATTATGAATCAGACCTTTTCCTTGAAGAAAAGAAATTGCATCCTCTTCTGTACTAATAAGATCCGACAGTTCATCATACCTAATCATTGTGAATAATTAATGTACTTACAACAAAGAACACTGATTAAAAATGTAACTAATTAAATATCACTATAGTATTGACGACTCGGAACACTAAGTTTTTAATAAGTAAAAACATAAAGTTTTACCTTACAGCCTAAACCGGCTTTCACCTATAGAAGGCTTCATCACATGATGAAGCCTTCTATAGGTGAAAGCCGGTTTAGGCTGTAAGGTAAAACTTTATGTTTTTACTTATTAAAAACTTAGTGTTCCGAGTCGTCAATACTATAGTGATATTTAGTTAAGTAACGGACACGTCATGGACAACGAAATCCAAGAATGTAACTAATTACTTGTTAGGTCAGTAATGTAACACAAACGCACAGAACAAATTTAGCACGTGGTGTAGTGAGAAAAGGTGCGAATGCGGCAGTCTAAAATAGTGCATTAAATTGAATGTACTATGGGATTTGGGATATATGGAATTGTCGTGGCTTGCAAAAAAACGGAAAAGATCCGTGCACTCTTTTAATAACTCAATTACTTAACCCATAATAAAGATGTATAATTATTTGTACGTAAAGATTAAGATGAATCTGATGATCTTTTATGTTTTTCCAAGATACTACAATTAAATTATGTATATCCCATAATACCCTCATTTTGATTGGTACTAAGCACATTCTCGCCATTCTTACTCGCTCCCTCTCCCTCCTCAAATTTTTATTTATTGATATACATAAAAAACTGACACTCCTCTGTATGTGTCCACATTGAATAAAATTAAAAAAATCCAAGACATTAAACAACTTGTAAACTCTGAAAACATTTGTTCTAATACTGGATTTCAATTAAATACAGAACTGTAAAAAAGAATTTATTGGGTCTTTGGCTATTCTAAGCAAAATTCAAGAGCTTTAGGGAAAAACTCTTTAAAACAAATTTAAAGACTCCCTGTATTAAGTCTTTTAAAGTCTACTAAAATTAACGTTTCTTTTTCATACACATGTTATTTCAATTTATTTTCATAGCAATTAACATTAAAAGTACTAATTGAAGATAGAAACACCATACATTTGTGGTTAGGTGGGGTAATTGGTAAACGGAAAATTGATTGAAACATTTTGATTGATTAAAAATTGTGTATAGGTTTTAAAATTGAAATAACTGCAAATAATAGTTATTTCAACCTTGTTATTATTCTTGGATTTTGTTGTCCATGACGTGTCCGTTTCTTAAATAAATATAATTATTTCATTACGACTCAGAACACAAAACTTTTTATGGGTAAAAACGTAAAAGCTTTACCTTACAACCTGAACCTGTTTTCACTTTTAAAAAGGTTCTTCAGGTTCTTTTACGTTTTTACCCATAAACGTTTTGTGTTCGAGTCGTAGTGAAATAATTATACTTTGTTATTATGTTGCGTACAAAAAATTGTTTAAATATAAATAATAAATACAGCTCTAAAATTCAATTTACAGTTACCCTTGACATCTTAGAGTTACAAGTGTGTTCTTTATCCTTTGAAATATTGAAACAAAAATAGTGATAACTGTAAACTAGTTGTCATTGTACTATTTCATGTTCTGTTTATAATCCTAAGTACATGTTTACAATTACCCTGTCTTCGTCTATATGGAAGATAAATGGAAACAAGTTAATTCAAATACTAGGTATATTACAAATCATAAATAAATAATAAAGAAATGTTGTTATGTTACATAATGTAACAAGTAAATCATATAATAAAAGTTTATCATTGTTCAAGGAACTCGTAGACACTTTGTCTGTCAATTTCCTTCATTTCTGTGTTGTGAAAAATTGTCAATATTTGTTAAAAGCTAACAGTACTTTCATCATTTTCTTTTAATGTAAACTTTGTAGAAAATTCCATTTTTGCAATGTGTACATAGTTCAGGAAAAATTATACAGGCATAAAATTTTGTTTGTTTATTGTAAACTGTATTATGTTTGGAAGTATCCCAAAGTAAATTTAACATTAATCATGTCAATCAATGAGGGCAGTCCAGTTTTTTAAGGCTAGGAGAATCCTTGAAATGTTTGGAGCATCACTAGGTCATGATGGATCTAATCATCAAACTTCAGTTTCTGTGAAAAACTGGCAGATTTGGGTAGTCGCTTTATAAAGGATGGTGTTGTAAAAGCAACAATTCTTTCAGAATTATTTTATAACCTTGTCAGTCTGCAAATAACTATCACTCCTTTAGATCATCAGCAGATTTAAACTTTTCTTATTCGTGTTAGGAATGTATCACGTAAAACTGCTGGAAGTATGGGATAAAAGGACAAATCGAACATTGTACGTTTTTACGTTAGGTACACTTTACAAAACCTTTTCATCGGATGTTCAAAAGAGCAAGCTTGTATTTTTTTTTTTTTATAAGTCCCTTAGTAAGGTTTCTCCACATTGTGGCCGTGCTCTGAAACATCGCATTTCTGAACATAAGAAGGCGATTTTAACCAATACATCTAATATAGGTTTTGCAGATCATTGCTTACAACACAATTACTTCATAGACACAAAAAACATAACACTACTCCACAACATACAAAAAGGTAAAAAAGAATGGATTTATTAGAAATTTTAGAAATTAAAAAAGCAATAAAAAATAACAAAAATTTAACCAATGAACAGACTGAATTTTGTGTATCCCCTTTATTAAAATCTGTTATTTATTTATTTTATTTTATATTATTTTGAATGTTCATCATTATTTTAAATTTTGCATTCAGTTTATATTTAGTTCAGTTAATTTTATATTTTACATTCATGATTGTATTTAGTTTTTAAAGACACCTGACCTTCCCTTGTCTCTTGCACCCCCCTCGCCATCTCAACACAGATGTTCCAGATACACCCTAAACAGATGTTCACCACCTACACTCCACTCACATCCTGTGTTTCATTCATTCACCTCTTTGACAATGGCCTAGTTAGTCGAAGCTGTCTAAGTTAAAAAAAAAAAATTGTGAAACTTACCAAGTGTTTTTATACATTTTACAAAACCTTTGTATTAATATGTTTCACCAAGTGCCCAACGAGTCATCAATTAATATCGTGAAATATATAAACTCTGAAAACATTTGTTCTAATACAGAATTCAAATTTAATAAAGAAAAAAGGAATTGTGTGTGTGCATGTTTTAATGATAATTAGTAATGGACACGTCATGGACAACAAAATCCAAGAATTTACAAATTAATAATGAAAACACAAAGATTAAAAACTAATAAGAAATCATTCAATAGACATAAAGGAACAAATTAGTAAAATTTATTAATGAATCAAAGGAATTCAGAAATTCAACTGATAATATAGATTGATAATCACACATTAGTACATAGTGTTACTAATTTCACAATTCCACAAAATGTTTAACTATTGGATAGTGAACATTGGATTTCAATATAGTAAGTGTACACATATTAATGTAGGTCGTTTCACAAAACGTCAATGGAAAAGAAAAGAAATACACAATTTCAACTTTTTAAAACTGAAAACAAGAAATTCTTTAGGGTTAGTGTAATGTATTGTGTTACTGTAAGACAGAGCAGTGGTGTTAGTGTACTAACTCAGATGCATTAAATGTATAAATAAAGCTAAATGGACTAATGAGTTATTCGTAGATGACATCATTAATCTTCTTGGTGATGGTGTACATGCCTTTCCACAGTGGTTGCAAGTTCAAGCTGATTCCTTTCTTCCTGATCATGTTATAGAACTAAGCCTGGCAGCAGGTGTGACCCCTGAAGAAATTGCAACCAGGATGTATAGAGTCTTCATCTTTGTATTTGCCAAAATAAAGTTGTTCTGAGCCAGGTCATGTAAATTCAGGTTAAGCCAAATTGCTCATTACACTTTGTCTAAATTTTAAAGATTATAAAGTGTTGATAAAGATGTTTAGGACCATAATACAGTAAGGGTACACATATTAATGAAAAGCACGTTTCCATAAAAAGTGAATGGAAAAGAAAAGAAATACACAATTTCAACTTTCTTAAATTGAAAACAAGAAATTCTTTTGAGTTACTGTAACTCAAAACTTACTGTATGTTACTGTATGTGTTGTGTTACTGTAAGACAGAGCAGTGCTGTTAGTGTACTAATTAAGATGCATTCAATGTATAAATACAGCTACATGACCTAATAAGATATTCTTAGATGTAGTAATTCAGGTTAGGTCATATAGCTCATTAGACTTAATCTAAATTTTAAAGATGTTTAGGACCGTACATTAAAAAGTAGTAAGCAGATGTATTAATATAATGTTACCCAACAAGATCAGGAACAATTATGTATATTAAATTAAGTAGTTAGTGGACTTAAAAACCTGCAGTAGAAATTCCAGTTTTCATAAAACAAATAGGGAGAGAATTGAAGATTTCTTGTTTGGAAATGTTATATCTGTTTTCTTCACAAGTAACTAAAATATTGTTAATGGCCTTTTTTTTAAGAGTATGAAAAAACAATAGATACTGTACTTGAAAAAAGGTGAATTTTATTGGTACATACTAAAGTATAGAGTCCTATTTGTTTCTATTCATTAACAAAGGTCCGTACTGTAATAATTTTGTGTGTAATATAGGCCTACAACCATTCTTTAATATGTTTACAAGATTCTCTAATTTTATTTGCATTAATTCAGACCGTAGTAATTGGAACTAGGTTTTAATTCCGGTACTTCGAATAAAAACAGCCTTTAATGTTATATACAGCCTTTTATCCATACAATAACTACAGCCTTTGAATGTACACTAACTAAGGAAATGTTTTTAAGTCTAATTAATTTTAAAAATCTAAAAGGTTAAGTTAGATTGTTAAACGTAGACACAACCTCCAAAAATCGTCTCTGTACCCCGTAATTATGTGCGATAAATGGAAACTAATTTCTGTACTTCCAGTAAATACAGCCTTTTAATAAAATATGTATCAATAAACCCCAATAAAATATGTACCAATAACGTACTAGGTTATACGTTCTAAATTGGAAATAGGTTTTAATTCCGGTACTTCGAATAAGTACACATCCTTTTATCCATACAATAAATACAGCTTTTTAATGTACACTAACTAAGGAAATGTTTGTTAAGTCTAATTCATTTTAAAAATCTAAAAGGTTAAGTTACATTGTTAAACGTAGACACAACCTCCAAAAAACGTCTCTGTACCCCGTAATTATGTGCGATAAATGGAAACTAATTTCTGTACTTCCAGTAAATACAGCCTTTTAATAAAATATGTATCAATAAACCCCAATAAAATATGTACCAATAACGTACTAGGTTATACGTTCTAAATTGGAAATAGGTTTTAATTCCGGTACTTCGAATAAATACACAGCCTTTTATCCATACAATAAATACAGCTTTTTAATGTACACTAACTAAGGAAATGTTTGTTAAGTCTAATTCATTTTAAAAATCTAAAAGGTTAAGTTACATTGTTAAACGTAGACACAACCTCCAAAAATCGTCTGTACCGTAATTATGTGCGGTAAATGGAAACTAATTTCTGTACTTCCAATAAATACACCCTTTTAACGTACACTAACAGAGTAAATTTTATTTAAGTTACATTGTCGTACATAACCTCCATAATCTGCCATTAGTTACTTGTGAATAACACACATCCAGCCAGTAGAAATCTGGACACAGAAAATTAGTACAAACGAGGAGACGAAAGTTTAACTTTGCCGTACCATCGTAAGCAAGATCCCAGGGGTGCCCACAGGGGGAGATCATAGCGCAAGTTGCGCATTGAGAATTTTTGGGGGGGATTTTTCGGGTATATATTAAGGATTTGGGGGGGGGATTTTTTCAAGAATAACATTTTAAATCCAACATTGATGGAAATTTTTACCTGTTTGTGCAACAAACTAAGCTATTAGTAAAAAACTAAAGCAATTGCTTATCTTTATGATTGTTTTAACGAACTGGCAGCATAAATGTCTCTACCAGTACAACTAGTAGTAAATTTTGTTTTGGAATTTGGAAAACTGACCCTGAAAAACGAGTCAGAGGGTACGTATATAATAAATCGTGAATGTAAAAATGTGTGCGTGTGCTAAGCTTGTAGACCGGCGGGCAGTGGGGGGGGCTTTTCAATTGGGGGAGTGCTGAGACTTTTGGGGGGGATTTGCGCATTGGGCCTTGGGGGGATGGGCACCCCTGCAAGTCCTAATTGTAATTATTTCACAACTTGTATAATATATGTGTGTTGACTGTAAAATTTTGTACTTTTATTAGTATATTTGGGTCTTGGGGAATAGTCAGCGGAAAAATGTAACTTCCGTCGCCGCGCGTGTATATATTTCGGTGTCCGATGTGTACACCAACTGTTTTCTTCACAAGTAACTAATGCCAGCTTATGGAGGTTGTTAATGCATTGTACATTGTACTTGCTCACGCGCAATCTGCCCCGCGCACTTACGTCACCGTAGCGGTGTTGCACTTGGCCACGCCGCTGCGACTAATCAGTCATCACTCAATCTTTGAACAGTGCGTTTGCACCCTTGATTTCTCGCCAAGCCGCGGCAACCTAAATTTTCTATGTTCTTTCTTATTTGATCTAGTTTCAATGCTACACATTACGTAACCTGACAACTTACGCCACATCTTATATTTTTACTATGAACTAAGACGTAATTGCGTGGGCCTGCGCTTCTGAATGATTTCAATAAACGTTACTTAATCATAATTTACAGTCCACTAATTCATGCAAAACACTTTCTGACTTCCTACCAGCTTCCTTAAGCTTGCAAAACTAACTCAAGATAATTTCGAGAGCGTTAAGCACGCAACATATGGTCCTCCGCTACCGGATTTTCATACATTTGGTCCATAGCGACCGCATTCTTGCCCAGCGACAGCATTCTCGTCCACAGCGGCATTCAACAATTTTGGTCCAAAGCGACCGCCATTCTCTGTCCACAAGCGACAACATTTTCGGCTCGCGAGCGACCGCACTTTCGTCCAGCGACAGCATTCTCGTCCAGCGACAACATTTGGTCCTCCGACCCCGGATTTGTATTTCACGGACGTGACTAAATCCATGGACAATTCGTCTCATGGTTTAGTGCATTAAGCAGGCCTATCAGCATTTCTTTTTCTTCAATTTAAATTCAACAACTCGTCAATTAGCACCTACATCTGGGAATCGTATCACACGACACATTTTGCCAACCGGAACATTGAAATCATCATTGCAGCATATCTAGCACGTGGCATTCAGCATTGGAAAAATCCAGAGCAGCCTATCTAGACAGGATTCCACCGCATTGGACATCACCGGACAGGCAACGACCATGTCTACATTATCCATGCTTGGGTACCTGACACGACTGCGAGGGTTCCGACAGGCTTTCGATGCCTTCTAGAACATGCCGATAAGTACCATTTCAACTGACTGAACTCATGTTTTACATTAGTTTCAACTTGCATAATTCGCATACTTTTATCAGTACCATTAAATTAAACAAAGCAGTATAGAAATAATAATATGATTTAATAATTTAAAATATTTTTCAATAATTTGAATATGAACTTATAATTTTTTGCGAACTCAATTAATATTCTCTTTATTTGTAAGTCATATCTTTCAAACAGCACTCATGTCATTAATGATTACTGCTATATTGTTTGTAATGCCTAATTCAGGATTTTATTTTCACATAAATTTAGTTAAGATATGTTAGTAAGTATTACCGTGTCGTTGCGTGACTTTATGATTTGGACTTCCTGCCTGGTCTGGCTCATCTCGTTGCATTAACTTTGCCTTTGTAGCATCATTTAAATTCTTGTTCTTTTTTATTTGTTCATACCCAATCATGGCGGATATGAAGGCGCTGATCAAGAAACGTGGCACGATCAAGGCCTCTATATCGCGCATAAATACTTATGGCGACAATTTCGATCATGATACCCATGACAATCATGCATTAAAAATAAAGCTTCGCCACCTTATGGAACTATCGGCTAAATATGATGAGATCCAAACACAAATCGTCGAGTCTGAGGACTCCGATTTTTCTTCTGCTAGCGATAGGGTTCAAACAGAAGACGACTTATGCAGCATAGAATGCAAGCTGCAAAATTTAATAGACCATGCCGAGGAAACAGTGGTCTCGAACGTCATAGTGCGAAATCGGTAGAGCTGCCCTCTAAAATCGGTATATTTGTACCCAAAGTCGGTATATGACAAAAAAAATACAATATTCAATCAAATTCGTTTATTTATCAAAAAATAAACTAAAGTCTAATTTACATCAAACACGCTTAAATGTAATTATTTTTTACGATCTTTAGGATCATACCAATATTCTTTGGCCATAGCCGCGGTCATCTTTGAATTAATTTCCAAGTCATAACAATTAGCGTCATTAAAGAGTCGTTTTGCATGTAATAGACCAGTGATTGACTCAGTAGACAGCCTATTTCGCTGTTTTGTTTTCATAAGATTAATATGCGAAAATATGCGTTCAACGTTGGCGGATGAATGGGGCAGTGATAAAATATTAAAGATGAAAGTAGACAACAAAGGAAACATTTGAGTGTCATCGCCACGCTTTAGTAAACTTACTTCATCCCAAAATAGTTCTACATCATCAGGAAATGTTTTGATTTGTTCACAATTTCTTAAAATGCGCCACTCTGTATCAATTTCCTGGAAGTCATTGCTCTGAACAATATTGGGAAAGAGCCTACTAATAGGAACTATCGAAGCAGTTTTGCCACTTTTAACATTTGTTGGATCAATTATGTCTAAACCTGTTATTGGATTATTTTTCAATGGAAACCGCGTGGTTATTTGCTTACAAGCCTCGATGTAAAAATCTAGACATCTGCATTTAAACAAATTTACTTGATCTGGGCTTAGATCTGCTGAACTACTATGTATTAGACGCAGCAGCACCATAGTATACGGCGTCGATATCCTCAAAATTTCTAGGATTTTTAAAATCAACATTTTCGATTGGAGTGCTAGTTAAATATTCTCTTTTTAAAAAGCAATCAAAAATAGTTTTTAATGTTTCAGTTATTTTCTCATATAAATTATGAATTTTCGGGTGTTCTGCTTGCATTTATTTGTTTAAATCGTTAAATAATGGTAATACAAAATCTAGAAATTCCAAAAATAATAACGTAGTGGGATCTTGGAGCTTCTGTAATATATGTTCTGCAGCTAAAAGATGATCTTTATTAGATATTTGGTCTATGAAAAATAGTTTTAGAGCAGAAACTTGTTCCAATATTCTTTTCACTGCTGCATGTACTGATAACCAGCGTGTCTGAGAGGGGTGAAGTATTTTATGTACTTTTAAGTCACAAAACATTTGAAAGTTTTTAAGCTCTGCCACTCTTTTTGGACTAGAAGAAAAGTAGCTGTAAATGTCTCTTACAAGATCCTCTATAAAGCGTGGCAGTTTGGTACAAGCATATGACGCGCAAAGATGAAACGAATGGCAGGTGCATTTAAGTATAAAAATGTTGGGAATTTCGTTTTGCAGCAATGTTACAACAGAATTATTACGTCCCATCATTACGTTTGCCCCATCAGATGCAAAACCTATTAGATTATTTTTATATGGAATATCATTGCTTCTAAAAAAGTTTACAATGTGTTCAAATAAGGATACTGCATTAGCATCTTCTAATGGAATAAGAGCTAAAAAACAATCTTTGATGCGATGCTTTTTCGCATATCTCACGACTAAACACAAGTGTTTGGTTGTACTAAGATCAGTGGACTCGTCAATAATAAGCGAAAACTTAGTTTGCCGTAGATCTTCACATAAATTATCGAAACTTTCTTTACCTATAATATGATCAATTATGGCGTGAGTTTTCGTCGAAGAACATTTTATCTCTTCTGCTATTTTTGAATCAGGACAAACGGATTGTATCAATTTCGGTAGGTGCTCCATAATAGTGAATGGTAGATTGTGTTCAGCAACAAACGAGGCTAATCTTATTTCACCTGAAAATAAAATAAAGAATTAAAATGACGTCGGTATATCTAGTGGCGATTAGGGCACTAACTACGTCCAGCAGTGGAATGCGATAGGCTGATGATGATGATATCTAGTTACACCGATAGGTAGAAAACAAAATAATATAACAATGTAAATAGTGGCATGTACTTAGTAAAAAATAATTAAATATTTTTACCTTGTTTAACTAGTGTATCAGATTTTTGAGTTTTTGTCACAGTAAATGCTGATATCTTCGGTTGTGATTTTATATTCTTTGATGATACCGAGTGTGCTTGTGAAGAACTATGTTTCTTTAGAGCGTCTTTCCCTGATGTAATGTTAATATCCTTATTACAACTCTTACAATAGGCATAACTTACGCCTTTACGACTATCTTGCAGCCAGCCTGAAAATTCTTCTTCCCATTCTTTTCTATAATATTGTAGATATTTTTTTCTTTTTGCACTCGCGCTTGTACTCGGTTCCTCGACAGACGACATTTTAACTTAATAATCTTATTATTATATTTTTTGTAGGCACTTCGCAACTATAAACGTGAGGAAACTTTCTCTTCAAAGTTAAGAAAATTAATGAAAAAATAAAATCCGAATTCCTGTTTATATAGACAAGTGAATTCCCGATCGGGAAACCCCTTATAATATCGAGTTGTAGGACTCAAGGGTATTCCCCAAAATATATGGAACATTCTGCAATAACTAACTACTCATCCATACTTACTATTGAGGGATTCCCCGTAACGTAAATCATAAATGAAAAGGGTTGCCAACTTAGAAGTGTAAAATCGGAGAAAAATCGGGATAATTTCCATGTATTCTCTGAAATCGTGGAAAAATCGTTGCATTTCGGTATTTCGGTAGGATAGAGCCCATATCGGTAGAAATACCGAAAAATCGGTAGGTTCGAGACCACTGGTTGCCAACTTAGAAGTGTAAAATCGGTAGAAAAATCGGGATAATTTCCATGTATTCTCTGAAATCGTGGAAAAATCGTTGCATTTCGGTATTTCGGTAGGATAGAGCCCATATCGGTAGAAATACCGAAAAATCGGTAGGTTCGAGACCACTGCGAGGAAATGACCAGGAAGGCAGCAAGTCCATCTGAGGTAGTTACATTCAGCACGCCTCCCATTCAGTTGCAACCTATTAAGCTACCCTGCTTCTCAGGTGATATAATCGAGTGGCAACACTTTTACCACATGTTTTTGGAGCTAGTTCATGTCCGAACGGACCTGACTGGCATCCAGAAGCTTCACTATTTGCATTTATCATTAAAAGACGAGGCGCTGAATGTCATAAAATCGCTACCTATCACGCACGAAAATTACACGGTGGCCATTGAGTTGTTAAGGGCGCGCTATGACAATAAATTGATTGTAACCACTTATCACGCAGCAAACGTCCTGGGCATGAGACACATTCAACGTGAGTCCGTGCTCAGCATTTCTAAATTTATAGATGAGCTCACCGCCAACATAAATGCGCTGAACTCATTAAAACTTTCTGTAAATACGTTCCAGCTTATTTTTGTGCATTTTCTATCCCAAAAACTTGACGAGCATACGTGCAGGTTGTGGAAGGAAACCTTAGGCGAAAAACAACTTCCTATTTATGATAATTTCATTAAGTTTTTAAAATTCAAGACGTCAGCTGTTACAAAACATAAATGCACCGACCGGTTCGTCTGGCTTTAGACAGATTAGCGATAATGCTTCTTATCGCAAATCAACTAAGCGCGCGGAGTTCACTGGGTCACTAGTGCACACTCCACCAAACAATAAATCTTGTCAGCTGTGTCGTGGTAGTCACAAACTACTTGAATGCCCGCAATTTATCGCCCTACAGCCTATACAACGTAAAGAAGTGTTAATACATAATAAACTATGCCTGAATTGTACTCGCTCGGGCCATAACAGCTCGTGTTGTCCTTCCAAATTTTCATGCAAGGCATGCGCGAAAAGGCACCACACTATGCTCCATGCTTCGATAAATCAGTCTAGCAACAGGAACAATAAGCAATGTTCCCTGAAGCTACAGACGAATAAATCAATTTTATTGTCCACCGCCGTATGCACTACTATCGATCATCACGGTAAAAGGCGCCCGGTGAGAATCCTGCTGGATTCAGGGTCGCAAGCTAATTTTTGTACTATGGGTTTCGCCCGCCGCATGGGCCTAAAACTAAACAAATCCGAGCTGCCTATCGCGGGTATAAATAACTCATCATGTCAGGCCAATTTTAGCACGCGCGTGCGCTTAAACTCACGTTATAAGGACTTCACATTAAATATCCACTGCGCTGTTCTGCCCCGAATCACAAACAATCTTCCAAACGAATCCTTTGACATCGCTTCCTTGAAAATTCTTAGAGGGATATTTTTAGCTGACCCGCAATTTAATAATTCGTCACAAATTGACATATTGCGTGGGGCACAATACTTTTTGCAGTTAATTGAGCCGACTAAATTCGTTCGAAGTCCACATTTTCCGACAATCCAAGAAACTAAGCTAGGGTTTATACTCGCCGGGAATCTACCCTTCAACATGGACATGACCAAACCCGTCTCTTCATTCATTGCCCTCGACGATAATAATGCTATCTCATCGCAACTCAAGGCCTTCTGGCAGTTGGAGGATGATTCGCGCCGTACTCCTTCAGATGCGGATTCGGAGTGTGAGAATCACTTCATCGCAAACACCTATCGTAATGATAGTGGTAGGTTCGTTGTGTCGCTACCCCGCACTACAGAATGCCTCGGAGATTCCCTCACCAGAGCGGTTCGTAGATTTCAAACCCTTGAACTCAAGGTTAGGCAAAACCAGTCTTTACACAAGGATTATATTGACTTTATGCAAGAATATTTAAATCTCGGCCATATGTCTCCGCTTGATTCATATGACTTGTCAGTTGACAAATCAAACATTTTTTATCTACCTCACCATGCCGTCTTTAAGACTACGAGCACCACCACTAAACTTCGCGTTGTTTTTGATGGTTCGGCCAAGGCGTCCAACGATTTGTCGTTAAACGACACACTGATGGTCGGCCCAACGATCCAGCAGGATCTTTTCGCCATTATGACCAGATTTAGAACCCATCGTTACGCTTTCATTGCGGACATAGAAAAAATGTATCGCCAAATTTTGGTCTCCCCGCGTGATTCCAATTTACAAAGAATTGTTTGACGTGACTCTCCCGACAGGGAACTCAAACATTATGCTTTAAGAACAGTCACGTACGGGACTGCCAGTGCATCATTTCTTGCAACGAGATGTTTAAAACAAATCGCCCAGGAGAATAGTACTCAGTACCCCCTGGCCTGTTCAGTCATTGCTAACGACTTTTACGTCGATGACCTCCTTACCGGTTCCGATACCTCACCCGTTCTAATCCAATTGAATACCGACATTTCTGAGTTGCTAAGCCGCTACGGCTTCACTCTTCACGAATGGTCGTCTAACGACCGGAATATAACATCTTCGTACACTAACTCGTCCCTGGACTTTAACAAGGACAAAACAGTCCGCACTTTGGGCATTCAGTGGGACGTTCTAGCGGACAGCTTCGTATACAATATACAAAGAAATTTTAAAATTGATCATTTCAATAAAAGAAAGGTGTTATCTGTCATCGCTGGTATTTATGACCCATTGGGTTTAATTGGGCCTATCACGTTTTGGTGCAAGTACTTTATGCAAACACTTTGGTCTTCGGGTACAAACTGGGACGACCCGCTTTCTGATTCCTTATCTATTAAATGGACTGAGCTCTACGCTCAATTAATTTCAGACACTCATTTTAGGATCCCGAGGGCTGTAAAGGATTCAGGTAGTTCGTCAATCATCTCATTCCAACTACACGGGTTCGCCGACGCGTCTGTAAAAGTTTACGCATGCTGTATCTATGCGCGCACGGTATATTTCGATAACAGTATTTCGTCTCATTTATTGTGCTCTAAATCAAGAGTTGCCCCTTTAAGGCAAATTTCCTTACCTCGTCTCGAGCTTTGCGCCTGTTTGTTATTATCGCAGTTGGTTTCTAAGGTCGTCCATGCCGTGGCCTACAAGTTTAGCGAGTTATATTTTTACTCTGATTCGACGATTGCCCTTCACTGGATTCATCAAACGCCGTCCAGGTGGAAGGTATTCGTAGCGAACCGTGTTTCGGAAATTCAGCAGTCTCAGCTAAGTTACAATAACAAGCATCAAATCATACTACATCCGCAGGCTCATCTTACTCGATTAATTATTGAATATGAACACATTCGATTACTCCACGGTGGAGTACAACTTACGCAGTGTTCGCTGCGCCAAAAGTATTGGATTATAAACGACAAGTCGTACATACGCTCGGTCATTCACAAATGTATCACTTGTTTTCGCTTTCGCGCATCTGGTTCTAGCCAACTGTTAGGTCAATTACCCGCGCCTAGCGTCACCCCCTCCAAGCCATTCTCACAGTGCGCCGTGGACTACGCCGGTTCTATGTTGTTACGCCAGGGCGGGCAGAGGTCCAAATCCTTTACTAAGGCCTATATTTCTCTGTTCATCTGCTTGTCCACCAAGGCTATTCACCTTGAATTGGTTTCAGATTTGTCGGCAGACGCCTTTTTGGCCGCCTTGAAACGTTTCATATCCCGGAGGGGCATCCCCGAACAAATATTCTCCGATAACGGTACTAATTTCCGACGGGCTGGCACTATATTACACCAGCTATACAAGCTCTTCCAGCGGGACGAATTTCAAAGGGCCGCTCAGGACTTCGCTAGTCCACGCGGAATTAAGTGGTCGTTCATACCTCCCTCAGCCCCCCATTTTGGTGGTCTGTGGGAGAGTGGCGTTAAGAGTGTTAAGTCCCATTTGCGGCGCGTCATAGGCAATACGATCCTGAACTTCGAAGAGTTCTCCACTGTCTTAACCCAAGTTGAAGCCTGTTTGAACTCGCGTCCCTTGTTTTCCGTTTCAAATGACGCCGGGGATCCTGAGCCGTTGACTCCAGCTCACTTTTTGGTTGGCTCCCCCCTTACCGCTCTTCCGGAACCCGATTATTCGGATACAAATATGAGTCGCTTGGGAAGATGGCAGCTTTTGCAAGGGTTTACTCGTTCCATTTGGAATAGTTGGTCCAGAGACTATCTGCACCAGTTGCAGCAGCGAAACAAGTGGAAAAAGCAGTCTAAAAATTTATCGGTAGGACAATTAGTCCTTATCCTGGATGACAATACTCCACCATTGCTGTGGAAGCGCGGTATTGTCACTCAGACATATCTTGGGCAGGATTCGTTGGTACGTGTCGCGGACGTCCGTACTGCTAACGGCATTCTGCGTAGACCCATTCATAAGCTGTGCCCACTTCCGGTGGCATCAGACTGATTGCGCCTCGGTGTTTCATGCCCGGGACATTGCCGGTCGAGCACATGCTCTACCATACACATTTTATTGACTACAATGTTGTTTATGTAACTTATATTATGTAACTTATGTAAGGTATACCATTTATGCACTTGTATTTATTGTATCATTAATGGACGCCATGTAGCGGTGCATTGGTGAACATTTAAACGTTTTTTCTTTTTCTTAGTGTGATGTCAATTATGGTGAACGGTGTGGTGCAGTGTATATTATTATAAATTTTTTGGGTATTTTCATTGTATTATTATACTAAATTTTTTGGGTTTTTTCATTGTATTATTATACTAAATTTTTTGGGTATTTTCATTGTATTATTATACTAAATTTTTTGGGTATTTTCATTGTGTTATTATACTAAATTTTTTGGGGTATTTTTATTGTATATTATTATCAATATTTGTGGCATACTTCTACTGTATATTGTCATAGTGAATTTTCCAGGTATATTACCTTGTATTGTTGCGCAATACTGCTTATTACACGCTAAGTGTCACGCTGTTATTTTTAAATTGGTTGTATTTCTTTAATGTTTGTGCAAGGCCACCCACGATGTCCTTATTGCCATGTATTATTGTTATTATTGTTTATGGTTTATCGCATATTCAAGCCTTTGGATTATTGTTAAATATTACTTATGGAGCATTGATTAATGATGTATTTAATTATATTAATGATGTACTCGTTTATATTATATTTGTATTTTGCCAATATTCATGTATACTTGTATGCGCTAAATAACTTGTTCTTTTTCTTACTGCAAACTATGTCAAAATCGCCGATTTTGAGGCGGGCAGTATGTTAATGCATTGTACATTGTACTTGCTCACGCGCAATCTGCCCCGCGCACTTACGTCACCGAAGCGGTGTTGCACTTGGCCACGCCGCTGCGACTAATCAGTCATCACTCAATCTTTGAACAGTGCGTTTGCACCCTTGCTTTCTCGCCAAGCCGCGGCAACCTAAATTTTCTGTTCTTTCTTATTTGATCTAGTTTCAATGCTACACATTACATAGCCTGACAACTTACGCCACATCTTATATTTTGGCTATGAATTAAGACGTAATTGCGTGGGCCTGGGCTTCTGAATGATTTCAATAAACGTTACTTAATCATAATTTACAGTCCACTAATTCATGCAACACTCTTTCTGACTTCCTACCAGCTTCCTTAAGCTTGCAAAACTAACTCAAGATAATTTCGAGAGAGTTAAGCACGCAACAGAGGTTATGTACGACAATGTAACTTAAATAAAATTTACTTTGTTAGTGTACATTAAAAGGGTGTATTTATTGGTAGTACAGAAATTAGTTTACATTTATCGCACATAATTACGGTACAGAGACGATTTTGGGAGGTTGTGGCTACGTTTAACAATATAACTTAACATTTCACATTTTTAAAATTAATTAGACTTACAAACGTTTCCTTAGATAGTGTACATTCAAAGGCTGTATTTATTGTATGGATAAAAGGCTGTATATAACATTAACGGCTGTATTTATTCGAAGTAAGTAATGCCAGCTTATGGAGGTTATGTACGACAATGTAACTTAAATAAAATTTACTTTGTTAGTGTACAAGTACATTAAAAGGGTGTATTTATTGGAAGTACAGAAATTAGTTTACATTTATCGCACATAAATACGGTACAGAGACGATTTTGGGAGGTTGTGGCTACGTTTAATTATTTAGGAAGTGACAACAGTAAGTTCATTAGTGGAAGTTTTATATATATTATTAAATTAATAAAGTGAACGAAGAGGATGCAACAACAAGATAATTTTTAATTATTTAACTTAACCTTTTAGATTTTTAAAATTAATTAGACTTAACAGACATTTCCTTATTTAGTGTACATTCAAAGGCTGTATATAACATTAAAGGCTGTATTTATTCAAAGTACCGGAATTAAAACGTACTTCCAATTTAGAACCTAGTACAATCTAATGTATAACCAAACAAGTACATTAAAATCCTTTTTTCAACATAATGCAATAAAAAGCAATGAGCAGTTTCTGTTAACATGCAAATGATTAAGTATTAATAATGGGTTACAGTGGAATTTAATGTTACTACGGTCTGAATTAATGCAAATAAAAATTGGGAGAATCTCGTAAACATATTAAAGAATGCTTGTATATTACACACAAAATTATTACAGTATGGACCTTTGTTAATGAATAGAAACAAATTTGACTCTATACTTTAGTATGTACCAATAAAATTCACCTTTTTTCAAATACCAATATCTGTTGTTTTTTTCATACCCTTAAAAAAATGTCATTAACAACATACATTATGAGAAAACGTTATTACAAATAACCAGCCATTAGTTACTTGTGAAGAAAATAGATATAACATTTAAAAACATCAAATCTTAAATTCTCTCCCTAATTGTTTTTTAAAACTGGAGTTTCCACTGCAGGTTTTAAGTCCACTAACTACTTAATTAAATATACATAATTGTTCCTGTATCTTGTTGGGTAACATATTATATTAATACATCTGCTTCCTACTCACATGTGCAAACAATATTTTTAATGTATGGTCCTAAAATCTTTATCAACACTTTATATCTTTAAAATTTAGACAAAGTCTAATGAGCAACTTGGCCTAACCTGAATTTACATGACCTGGCTCAAAACAACTTTATTTTGGCAAATACAAAGATGAAGACTGGTTGCAATTTCTTCAGGGCTCACACCTACTGCCAAGCTTAGTTCTATAACATGATAAGGAAGAAAGAAATCAGCCCAAACCTGCAACCGCTGTGGGAAGGCTTTTACACCATTACCAATAAGATTAATGATGTCATCTAAGAATAACTCATTAGCTTTATTTATACATTTAATGCATCTTAATTAGTACACTAACAGCACTGCTCTGTCTTACAGTAACACAACACATTACACTAACTCAAAATAATTTATTGTTTTCAGTTTAAGAAAGTTGAAATCGTGTATTTATTTTCTTTTCCATTCACTATTTGTAAAACGTACTTAAAATTAATGTGTGTACGCTTACTATATTGAAATCCAATGTTCACTATCCAATAATTACAAATTTTGTGGAATCGTGAAATTAGTAACACTATGTACTAATGTGTGATTATCAGTTGAATTTCTGAATTCCTTTGATTCATTAATAAATCTTGCTAATTTGTTTCTTTATGTCTATAATGATTTCTTATTAGTTTTTAATCTTTGTGTTTTCATTATTCATTTGTAAATTTTTGCATTTTGTTGTCCATGACATGTTCATTGATTAACTAATTATCATTAAAACACACAGAGGACTGATCCTCTTTTGCAAGATCACAAGTATGTTTTTAATTTTTTTAATTGTATGCAATGTGGACACATACAGAGGAGTGTCAGTTTTTTTTATGTTTTTTCAATAAATAACAATGAGAGGAGGAGAGAGAGAGACCAAAAATAACACATACAGAAATTACATCAGAACTTTTCCTGACAGTAAAAAAATAACTAAATAATGAATGGCAAAGAACATTAACAAAATTAATGGAAATTATAGTTATTATTTGTTGTCTAATGAACAGGTACTAGTAAAGGCAAACTAATTATTGAATTAATAATTTTCTTTATTGAGTATCCAGTTTATTACTGCAGTATGGAGTATAGGTTTTATCTTTTTTAACAATTTTTAATGCAGTTTACTGGAGTAAAATCTTCTTATTGATAATGTTCTTATCAGTTTCATTACCCCATTATTCTTATCTCTTTTTATTATCTCAGACAATATTTATAGTATACAATTTTAGTTAATGACTTAGCATTTTGTTCTTCATGCATCATGGTCATGAAATGGTTTAAGTTGGGGCCTATTTTATGTAAGGGGAAAACATAACGTTACAATATTGTAATTACTTTTATTTCTATAATTATTTATAAGTATTACTTGTACAAACAAAACTGGCTTAGAAATGGGTCTACTTAGGAAATTATGGAATTCTGCTGAAATTTTGAATAGTTCTGGAGGGGAATTGATCCCCTGATAACCCCCCTCCGCAAGTTACTCCACTGATTCCACTCTACACAGTTCCAAGAAATCCTGTATTTAGAAGTTCAAAAGAAAGTGATACAGACTCTAAAGATCTCATTGTAGCATTCACTACTGGGACAGTTCATGGTTTAGAGCTTCCCTTATGTGCCTGGTAAGTGAAGGAGAAGGGATCTATTTAACGTGCAAGTTGAAGAATATATTTAATTATTGCACTTAACTTGATATAAGTACTGATTACATTTCAGGATTATTATTTTCAGAAATAATGTATGTAAACCAGGTTTCCCCATATAAAGTTAATTAAAATTCTTTAATGCATAGCATTCCAGGCATTTACAGTAGTAGATTCGTATTACTAAATTTGAATTTACACAAATAATTATCTTTGATTAACCAGAGTTACACACACAAACTAAATGCTGAGTGTCCTCCTAGTGTATAAATTCAGATACAACAGTATTCCAAACACTTACCTTGTTACTATGGTGTCTTCGACGGGTACATTGGTGTATAAATTTGTTATGTCAAATGATGCTAATGTTGAGTTATGTGGTATATGGATGTGTTCTAGTTTTTTGACAAGTTCTATGTTGTTTTTAACAGAAGTGTTGTTGGTTAGATTTATATGTTTTCTGATTAGTTTATCTAGGTGTCTGGCGATTTTGTGGGAGGGTGCTTGTGTGTTATTTATCAAAGGTCAAATGGGTATATTGGGTTTGTATATTTTTGGTAATGCGTTTAGTTTTGGGGGTTAGGTTTAATTTCTTTTTAGGTATTTTATGTTTTCTGTTTGGATTATGTATTTTGCATTATTTATGAATTTGTTTTTGGTATTTTATTGTGGGTACTTTGGTTGTTTGAGTTATATTGTTTTCGGAGAAGAATTTCCCAGTTTTATTGTTTATTTCTTAAATATTAGAATTACCTTGGTTCCTTCTTTGCAATTATGTTTATTTCTTGTTTGTTCATTATGACTGTTGTAATTTCTATAGACAATTTTGGTGTGTTTGTTGTAATTTTGTGTTTTACATAATCTTTTGTGATTAAATCATTTGGTGTAAAATGTTCCAGATTATAAAATACACCTAACAGTTTTAACATACAATATACTGTATATAGTAACACCTCCATACATAGTAACAGGTATATCAATATGCCTGTAATCACAGGTATGGGAAAGTAATGGCAAATCTTGCATAATCTTGTTATCAGTTATTGTTATTATTCGGCTAGTGCTATTAAATTCATATTGGCCCAAAGTGATCACAAAAGGAATTTGTTATATTTGTTTACAGTCATCAGTGTAGATTCCAAGTGATGATTTGAAATTTATATAAATTAATTTTCACTCACATGAATGAAGTTGCAACCGTAAAAAAATACAGAATTATTTTATATGACAGCAGACAAGACAGGACACTTGTATTTTGCCTTTTATGTGTGTACATACATTCAGACATCATTTATTTGGATTGACTTCTGCAAGCTTGAAATCAGATACTAATAATGTTTTATGAATATTAATTACTACACTTTCACATGTGAAACTTACTTTGTTTATTTTCCTCGTACGATGTTTCAGTGTGGTGTTCGCCCTCCTTAGCGAGGTATGATACAGAATGTCCGGAACTTGTAACGGTTGTCTAGTTGGTAGGTTGTGTTGGGGAGTGTGGAGGTGGAAGGGGGTTATGTAAAATTATAATCCTCAAAGTATAATATTGAATTAATTGGGATGTTTTGTTAAATTGTTACGACGGTCTCACCGATCGTCACATAGTACAGTGGAAATCAAAATAAAACACACTTATGAATTTGCAAATTACATTTATTATATATTTCATTGGTGTTGTTACCTGCTTGTTCACTTCTTTTGTTACATTTAAATCAGTGTTGTGTTGTGATTAGCTATGATGGTAGTGTTATTAGTACAGACGAGGATGCTGCAGTTTCTTTTCTTAAAGAAAAAGATTTGGTTCACAATCCTCGTCAATGTGGCAATGGACATGATATGATTTTAGCCCTTGGGCAGCAACAGCGTTGGTGTTGCAATAAGAAGACTTGCCATGAGTATAAGGTAGTTCGCAAGGACACATTTTTAGAGGGGTCCAAATTACCACTGAGAACAATAATAAAATTTATTTTTGACTGGTGTGAAGGGCGTAGTAGTGTGAAAAACAGTAAAACTCAACTGAAAATTGACGCCAAAACACACGCACATTGGACGGCTTACTTAAGACACATCTGTGCTGTAGACATCATGAGCAACCCACAGAAAATTGGAGGACTGAATTTAACAGTTGAAATTGACGAAAGTCTCTTTGCCAAGAGAAAAAATAATGTTGGCCGGGTGTATCCACAACAGTGGGTTTTCGGAGGATTCTGTTGAGAAACAAAGGAATGTTTCTTGTGTCGTATCGAAGATCGGTCAGCAGCTACCCTCCTACCTCTCATAGTGGCAAATATTGAACCAGGGTCCATTATAATGTCAGATGAGTGGCGTTCATACCGTCAAATTGTTAATTTGCCACACCAGTACACTGATTTGACTGTAAACTATAGTTATAACTTTGTGGATCCTTAAATGGGAGCGCATACACAAGACGTAGAAAGCATGTGGCGGTCCTGTAAACGCCGAAACATGATTGAATGTGGTACAAAAAGGGAACACTTAGATTCCTATTTAAGTGAGTTCATGTGGCGAACAAGAAATGCAAACCACAATTTGTTCGAGTTCATGTGGAGGTCCGCAGAGGTCCAGAATATCTTTCCAGGTGATGCATCGACAATAATTGTGTAGTTACTGGAACAATCTGGGGATTCACAGACACTTAACTCGCTGTATTAACGTAGAAGCATGTAGAGTTACCTCCTTACCACTCACGACTACCTGTAACAATATTGTAAATAATTATAAGCTGAACACTGTGGAAAAAAGTGCTAAGTGAAGGAAGAAAAAGTGTAATATAATGAGTGATCAGTAATAACAGAAAAGACTGTTAAAATTAATGAGTCACCCCAAATGTATGAAACAAAAGAAACATAGAGTATAAGTAAGATTAAGGGAGACATGATTTATATTATTCTGAATGTTCAGCAACATTGTATTAATTAGGATTTAAAGCCAAGTCCTATATTTGTTTAAAGGGAAAAGACTACAATTAGAAGGTTCAATTTGTTTAATTAATTGTATTAAGAGTTAGTTAGTTTAAATATGTTTTGTGTGTAATAATTTTAGTAATATTGCTATTAAGAATATTATGCTATTATGGCTATTATGAATTGTCAAAGAAGAAAAAGGTTGTAAGAAAATAGACACATTGTTATGTATAAAATACCATAGATACCTAAATTAGGCTCAGACACACTAAATAGAATTAATCAGTCAACAAAATTTGGCAAACTAAGGAAAAAATTACTACTATGGAGTGTAAACCAGTTTGTAATAAGTAATAATCCCATCAATCAATGTAATCCCAGCCATAAAGGCACAACTCTAAAGTAGCATGTCTATAATTTCTGTTTTAAGGTAATATTAGTGTTGGAAGGTAATAGAAGCATTAATTTCAGATAATCAAACCACTATAAACTACTCCTTTCCCTCAACCGATCTTCACAAAGAACAATACATCTTGAGTACTCTACAAATCAGGGCTGTACGCAGAAAATTGTTTTATTCAGTTTGAATTTGCGGCTCTTATCGTTTGCCACAGAAAATACCCTTGTTAAAACGTTGCAGGTAAACTACCCCTTTCCGTTAACCGATCTTCATCAAAACCAATAGGTCCTGAGTACTATACAAATCAGGGCTGTATGTAAAAAATTATTTGATTCTAAATATAATTATTACACTACTATTGTGTTCCGAGTCGTAGTGTAATAATTATATTTAGTTAATTAATGGACACGTCATGGACAACGAAATCCAAGTATTTGATTCTGTTTGAATTTGTGGCTGTTATCGTTTGCCATAGAAAAAATCTACACACAAACACACACACACACACTTTTCGAAAAATGACTTTTCATGTTTTGAGAGTAGTACAATCAGAATCTGCAAAAATCTCGAACACGATTTTTTTTTTGCCATCACCATACTTCCATTTCCTTAAGGACATGGAAGTAAAAGGTAAGGGGCTTAACAATATCTACCATTTTTTAGATAAAGAAGGTGTATGCACTACGTTCAATAGCTTATGCTACAAGATACATAAGTGTTTATTTTAAAAATTATTACAGTAACATACAAGACAGGTTACATGAACAATTGCTGGAAGAACGGAGAATAAACAGTTACAGTGAGGTCAAAAGACGTAGAATTGAGCACTACAGAGTCAATTGGGTTTGTAAAGAAACATCAAACCCAATGTACTATCATTACACACAACAATGTACTATCATTACCTAACCAACCACAACACTCATGTAGAGTAGACGTATTATTTAAGAAGTATCTGTGCCTCAACCCAGTACTAAATCCAGTATACTGTAACAGAATCTACTGTTCCACACACTAAATAAAGAAGACAGGCAATAATATATATTGTAACGTTTATCCCTTTTTCTTACCTTTAAATCTGTAGTATCTTGTAGTTACCTTGTAGTATTCTATATTGTAATAGATGTATTGGTATTGTTTTTGTATTCGTCAGTCTCACCTAACGTTATAGTTAAATTGTGTACCTTTAATTCAATTGTAAAAAAGACTGTTTGCATTAAATGTAATGTAATAATGTAACAATATCTATGTGTAGGCTGAGGAGAATGGAATGGCTGTTATTTACCACTTTACCTGGTATTTTGGTCACTTAACCAAAAATTTGTACATTTTAAGTACAGACTCTAACCTATCAGATTGCAATGTAACTGGAATTTGTTGAAAACAAGATTAAACTATCACTCATATATTCAACCCCCCCCCCCCCACAAAGTGAGCGAGGGGGAAGAGAGAGAGTTATATATCATTGTTGAATAATTAAGACATTCCTTTTAACAAAAATATACTTTTTAATTAAATTATTACAACTATTTATTTTTACTTTAATTATATTTATGTTTCTGAAGTAATATTAAATACAATACAATAATTAAAATAAAAGTATATTTTTGTTAAAAAGTATTTTATTTTTTATTGAATAATAATAATAACATAAGAATATAGAATAAAGTAATTTGTAAATATATCATTATACTTCTGACATGTAAAGTAGTATACATCAATAGTCTACTGTCATACAGTATTCGAATTTGTTGGAAAATATCATGCACACTACTTGGCAAAGGTTCAACACTGATTTAAAATTGTTTTGTTTAATGCAAACACTGAAACACACTATACACAAGAAATAGAACTCATCATGAACATAACATGATTATATTACTTCTTATGGTATAAGAATATGATATCGGTTGTTTGTTTAATACCCACTTGTAAAGGAAAAATATAGCAGATAATTATTTTATAAATAACTTTGTTACAGCTGCTGTGAAGTTGTTTAGATTAAATAATGTAACCTAACCAACTTTTAAGTATTGAATATTAAGTATAAGTATATTTAATCCTCAGAGAAAATGAACAATTAACACCAGTTTTTGAAAGAACCATGAAAGGAGAGAAGATGAGCTTGTGTACGAAATGCAAAGTGGAGTATCTTATGTAGAGATGAAAGCTCAAAAGTTCAAGCCAAATACATATGAATGGAGATGATTGGTAATATCTGGGACCTGTCACACAACAGAACACCATACAATGATGATAGTGTGTATCACTTATTTCATCACATCTCTTACCATGTAATGTGCCTGCTTTTAATAATATTCTCAAAGGATTTTAATACTTTGTTTTGACTGGTTTCACTGTGTAAATTACAAACCTGAATATAGTGCTGGAATACATACGGTAATCAATTTTTCCATTCACAGCCACGTTTCGCATTAAATCACGAATGCCTGCAAAGAAAAATAAATTACATCACCGGACACACAAAGTACTGACATATGAACATTAATCAATTATTTTGTTTAATCAGTCAACATTCTAGGAGACCAATATTAAAGGGTTTACAGATTATTGACGCATCCACCAAAACACACACACACAGGTTGTGATACGTGTTACAATTGTGTCTTATTTTCAGCCAACCATTCTTTTACAGGTGAAATCAGTACAATTATACCTCGTGAGTATAAGGTTAATTTAATCTGTAACCTATGATATTAAACATAATAATACACTGAACATGATTATTACACTTTATATGATATCAGCTTTTTGGCTTAATATCCACTTGTAAAAGAAAAATTACAAAATGATTATTATTTTATAATTAACTTTGTTACAGCTGTTGTGAAGTTATTTAGAATAATAATGTAACCTAACCTACTTTTAAGTACTGAATACTTTTAATGTGTCATGTACTGTGTTCAATAAGGAAAAGAAATACTTTTACAGAGTACTTAAAATCCTTGAAAATGGTATTGGATTAAGCTTGAGCAATGAATAATTAAACTAAGCACATGATTTCAAAGTCAATATCATTATGAAATACGTATTCTAAATACAACATACCAAATTGATAATACTTACCAAAATCATGTAAAACAAGAATCATAAAGGGGCCTCATATTTTTCTTATATCTTCAAGCATTTTCTCGAACAAATCCTGGTTTGCATTTCTTGTTCGCCACATGAACTCACTTAAATAGGAATCTAAGCGATCCCTTCTCGTACCACATTCAATCACGTTTCGGCGTTTACAGGACCACCACATGCTTTCTATGCCTTGTGTATGCGCTCCCGTTTGAGGATCCACAAAGTTATAACTATGGTTTACAGTCAAATCAGTGTACTGTTGTGGCAAATTAACAATTTGATGGTATGAATGCCACTCATCTGACATTATAATGGACCCTGGTTCAATATTTGCCACTATGAGAGGTAGGAGGGTACCTGCTGATCGATCTTCGACACGACACAAGAAACATTCCTTTGTTTCTCAACAGAATCCTCCGAAAACCCACTGTTGTGGATACACCCAGCCAACATTATTTTTTCTCTTGGCAAAGAGACTCTCGTCAATTTCAACTGTTAAATTCAGTCCTCCAATTTTCTGTGGGTTGCTCATGACGTCTTCGGCACAGATATGTCTTAAGTAAGCCCTCCAATGTGCATGTGTTTTGGCATCGATTTTCAGTTGATTTTTACTGTTTTTCACACTACTACGCCCTTCACACCAGTCATAAATAAATTTTATTATTGTTCTCAGGGGTAATCTGGACCCCACTAAAAATGTGTACTTGCGAACTACCTTATACTCACGGCAAGTCTTCTTATTGCAACACCAACGCTGTTGCTGCCCAAGCACTAAAATCATATCATGTCCATTACCACACTGACGAGGATTGTGAACCAAACCTTTTTCTCAAAGAAAAGAAAGTGCATTCTCTTCTGTACCAATAACACTTGACAGTTCATCGTAGCTAATCATAATTAATTAATAATTAATTTGAAACTCCCAACACAACACTGATTTAAAATGTAACAAATTCGATGAACAAGCATGATAACTTTTTCGGTTACCGCCATCGTAACAACACAATTTTACCACGTGCTGTACAAATTTGGTCTTTGACTATTCTAAGCAAAATTCAAGAGCTTTAGGAAAAAACGGGTAACTTTTAAAACAAATTTAAAGACTCTCTGTATTAAATTTAAAGTCTACTAAAATTAACAACACATGTTATTTCAAAAGGACAGTGAATAACTCAAAAGGATACTAAATCATTCTTACTACTGTTCAGGTGCAGTATGTACTCCAGAGGCAGATTTATGCATAGGCAAAGTAGGGAACTGGCAGCAAATTTTGTGAATACCGGAGTGATGCTGACACGGAGATTTGCGAACACAAGCTATTTCCGGAGATTTGCGGACACTAGGCCTTTTGCTACCTGAGAGAGGGATGACAAAATTCCAAAAGTATTTCTATACCAGAGGTTTGCGGACAGGCAGTATCTGAGGTGCGCCCGCTTGTAAAATTTTATGACGGGGTCATAGTCCGAGATGTGCCCATTTTACTTCGAGTCCCCCACGTAGCTGCGACCCCCCTGCGTTTTATTATTTCTAGCCTAACCTACCTACCAACAGTTGTTTGTGACAAACTTTGTTTTATGGTTTTATATAATAAATTCGCTTCGATTTTATATATAAAGTTTCTGGTCAGTTGCTCAATTCGAGTGTTTGTGTTTCGAGTGGTCAGGTATATAATAAGGGATTATTCTCTTATGGACACACGCACATCGACCATTTTCAGGTACACCGGGCGCAACTCATCTCGGCCCTGCGGACACTACCCTTTCGGGTGTGATAGAATGTGGAACCATGTCAATGAACCCGCCCACCAGTTTACCAGTACGAATCCACTCCAAGTATTTGTCACTTTGAGTTTGACATTCGTAGAGTGAAGACGAGTATGGAAGTTGTTACAACTACTAAGGGTAAACCTTGTACCCATTACAACGGTTATGTGTATCGTAAATTTCGGGAGTCGAAAGAAGGTGTTGTTACATGGATGTGTTTACGGGAGAAGTCCAATCGCTGTAAAGGAAAGATGCGGTTGAAGAAAGAAGATGTTTTAGACGTTTCCGAACATTTGTGTGGACCACCTGATGACGCGTCCTTAGAAGTGAGGAGGCGTGTGGAGAAGGCGAAGAAGAGGGCACGTGAAGAAAATACTCAGTTATCTGCGATATACACAGATGAAATTGGAGATCTTCATAATAGAGGTTACGATTTTGTCACAGTAATGCCCCATGCAGAAACATTGAAGAGAGCCATGCGGGATCATTGGTGTAAAGCCCAAGGAAACCAGCATGAACCATAGAATTGCGAAGATATTGTTCTTTCAGAAGACATTCTAAAAATGAGCGATGGCAGCAGTTTCCTTCTTAAAGATGATGCATTAGAAGAGAGAATTATCGTTTTTAGTGGCAGCAAAGGAAAGGAATGTCTAGGAAACTCTTCACGTTTTTTTATGGACGGTACATTCAAGAGCTGTTGTAAGCAATTTACACAAATCTACACAATCCATGCAGATTTGTTTGGCGTCCAAGTGTGGTAAATGAAGACTTCGAGGCTTCTGCGATTGGGGCCCTTCGTCAAGTTTTCCCCACAGCTGAAATAAGTGGATGTTACTTCCACATGAAAAAGTGTTTGTGGAGGAAGGTCCAAGATGTAGGCCTAACAGAGGACTATCGCCAGAATGAAGAAATAAGGTTTCACGTCAGTATGTGTGCAGCGTTGGCGTTTTTAAAGCCGGAAGACGTCAGTGAAGGATGGGTCGAGATACATTCGCTAGCCCCGGATAATCAAAAGCTCTCTACATTTTTTGACTATTTTGTGGATATGTGGCTACATAATGGCCAAACACCCATCGCAATGTGGAACTGCCACAGAAAAAAACACAAAACAACAAATGCAGTTGAAGGGTGGCATAACAAGATAAACACCATTGTTGGAAATCCTCACCCTAGAATTAACTATCTGATAGAGTGTTTGAAGAAGGAGGCAGAAATCACAAACTGCATGTACATAAAGCTTGAGGTCAATCTCGAAGGGAAAAAGAGCAGGAAAAAATATATCAAGCTTGACAGCAGGATTGAGGAGACGATCGTGAAGTATGAAGAGACTGGCAACATCAGGTCCTGTTTGAAAGCCATTGCACACATCCAGAAGTTGGACTAAACGCTTGCGCCAGAAAAATCTGTAAAGCAGCAGACAATGCAGTCCTTGTAATGTGTAAAAAAAATGACGATGCTTATTAACAGCTGATTTTAAAAAATAAAAAAATGACGATGCTATTTAACAGCTGATTTGTAATGTGTAAAAAAAATGACGATGCTTATTAACAGCTGATTTTAAACACACCAAAATGATATATGGTTATCGTTTTGACAGTCCAAAGCCTGTACAAAGTGTGATGGGAATCAGCCGTTTTATTGACCTATTAGGCTTGTTGTTATGAAATAAGATTGATTTTAAGGTTCACCCCCCCTTTCCTCTTGCGAAGGTGTCCACAAACCTCCGGTATAGAAATACTTTTCGAATTTTGTCATCCCTCTCTCAGGTAGCAAAAGGCCTTGTGTCCGCAAATCTCCGGAAATAGCTTGTGTTCGCAAATCTCTGTGTCCGCATCTCTCCGGACACCAATTTTGTAAAGGTCGTTATGTTGTTTTTATACCTAAGAGATGTTTCAAATGCCACTTCATTTCATCTCAATGTGATAAGAAGTTTTTAAAAATATATATTGTTTAGTAACAAGGCTTATTACATAAAGAGAATAGTTCATCATTTACTTCTGATCTGTACATGAAGTAGGCCCTACATCGTTTTTTCACAATTACATTTATATACATTATATATGTGATACTTCCGTTATATTAATTATTTAACATTAATTTGTTTACATTCAAATTCCGAACATCCTTTACCGACTCTGTAATTTGACGTGAGTGAATGTCAAAAGATGCCACTAGCCGCTAACACACACACTATGAGCATAGTATAATTTCATACCCAACTCTAGTGCCACTTGAGCTTCGACCTGCCGAGCAGGGAAATAAGAGGTCTACACATAGTACATGTCCGTTAAACACCTGTTGTATTTTACATAAATCGTTAAATATATATGCATCAAATAAATTGATAGGCAAAAAGTGATAAATGAAAGGATGATTATGTCAAAAGATGTGTATATAATGTATTTTCATTTATTATGTTAGGGCAATATTAGTGGAATGATAATATTCTACCACTACTGTATTACAGTATACAAATGTAGTGTAACATCTTGGCATAATACTATATGATAAATTTGGATAAAAGTCTCATTGCCAATAGACAGGATAGATGGTGTGATCAGACATAACAAATATGTATTAGTTTTTTGAGAATTTATTCCTATCAAACTGGAGTAAGCATATTTTCAAACCTTTATGGATGTGTGTCATGGTATTTACAGATTGCACCAAAAGAAACAGTTAAAATATATCTTTTCAATTAAACAAAAATTGGTCTTGTAATATGATTCGGTAATACAGCAGGAACTCATCAGTTAATTGCTATTACAAAATGCCTTATTCCTTTTCCATGATGATCAGATTTTGCTATACGCCTGCATAAATAAAAATTATTAAAATGCTTAACTCCCAACAAAAAGTTGAACACATGATGAAAAGTTCATCATGTCAGATATTCTAGTAACAAGGTAAGTTTTTGGAATACTGTTTTAGCTGAATTTATACACTAGGAGGACACTCAGCATTTAGTTTGTGTGTGTAACTCTGGTTAATCAAAGATAATTATTTGTGTAAATTCAAATTTAGTAATACGAATCTACTACTGTAAATGCCTGTAATGCCTATGCATTAAAGAATTTTAATTAACTTTATATGGGGAAAACTGGTTTACATACATTATTTCTGAAAATAATAATCCTGAAATGTAATCAGTACTTATATCAAGTTAAGTGCAATAATTAAATTAATAATATATATAACTTTCACTTATGAACTTACTGTTGTCACTTCCCAAACGTTTCAAGATGTTGTTTCTCTTCTTCAGTGGGTTGAGTACTAACTGTCGATTAACTGTGGTAATCGACAGTTAGTACTCAACCCACTGAAGAAGAGAAACAACATCTTGAAACGTTTGGGAAGTGACAACAGTAAGTTCATAAGTGAAAGTTATATATATTATTAAATTAATAAGTGAACGAAGAGGATGCAACAACAAAGGTAATCGACAGTTAGTACTCAACCCACTGAAGAAGAGAAACAACATCTTGAAACGTTTGGGAAGTGACAACAGTAAGTTCATAAGTGAAAGTTATATATATTATTAAATTAATAAGTGAACGAAGAGGATGCAACAACAAGATAATAATTAAATATATTCTTCAACTTGCACGTTAAATAGATCCCTTCTCCTTCACTTACCAGGCACATAAGGGAAGCTCTAAACCATGAACTGTCCCAGTAGTGAATGCTACAATGAGATCTTTAGAGTCTGTATCACTTTCTTTTGAACTTCTAAATACAGGATTTCTTGGAACTGTGTAGAGTGGAATCAGTGGAGTAACTTGCGGAGGGGGGTTATCAGGGGATCAATTCCCCTCCAGAACTATTCAAAATTTCAGCAGAATTCCATAATTTCCTAAGTAGACCCATTTCTAAGCCAGTTTTGTTTGTACAAGTAATACTTATAAATATTTATAGAAATAAAAGTAATTACAATATTGTAACGTTATGTTTTCCCCTTACATAAAATAGGCCCCAACTTAAACCATTTCATGACCATGATACATGAAGAACAAAATGCTAAGTCATTAACTAAAATTGTATACTATAAATATTGTCTGAGATAATAAAAAGAGATAAGAATAATGGGGTAATGAAACTGATAAGAACATTATCAATAAGAAGATTTTACTCCAGTAAACTGCATTAAAAATTGTTAAAAAAGATAAAACCTATACTCCATACTGCAGTAATAAACTGGATACTCAATAAAGAAAATTATTAATTCAATAATTAGTTTGCCTTTACTAGTACCTGTTCATTAGACAACAAATAATAACTATAATTTCCATTAATTTTGTTAATGTTCTTTGCCATTCATTATTTAGTTATTTTTTTACTGTCAGGAAAAGTTCTGATGTAATTTCTGTACGTGTTATTTTTGGTCTCTCTCTCTCCTCCTCTCATTGTTATTTATTGAAAAAACATAAAAAAACTGACACTCCGCTGTATGTGTCCACATTGCATACAATTAAAAAAATTAAAAACATACTTTACTAAAAATGAATTTTATCTTGTGAAAAACTTACTTTTTTCGTCGGACGCGTTTAGCCGAAACGCGTCCGACGAAAAAAGTAAGTTTTTCACAAGATAAAGTTCATTTTTAGTAAAGTGATAGTGCTGTGAAAGAAGAGATGAACAATCAGGACAACTAAAAACATACTTGTGATCTTGCAAAAGAGGATCAGTCCTCTGTGTGTTTTAATGATAATTAGTTAATCAATGAACATGTCATGGACAACAAAATGCAAAAATTTACAAATGAATAATGAAAACACAAAGATTAAAAACTAATAAGAAATCATTATAGACATAAAGAAACAAATTAGCAAGATTTATTAATGAATCAATGGAATTCAGAAATTCAACTGATAATCACACATTAGTACATAGTGTTACTAATTTCACAATTCCACAAAATTTGTAATTATTGGATAGTGAACATTGGATTTCAATATAGTAAGCGTACACACATTAATTTTAAGCACGTTTTACAAATAGTGAATGGAAAAGAAAATAAATACACGATTTCAACTTTCTTAAACTGAAAACAAGAAATTCTTTTGAGTTAGTGTAATGTGTTGTGTTACTGTAAGACAGAGCAGTGCTGTTAGTGTACTAATTAAGATGCATTAAATGTATAAATAAAGCTAATGAGTTATTCTTAGATGACATCATTAATCTTATTGGTAATGGTGTAAAAGCCTTCCCACAGTGGTTGCAGGATTGGGCTGATTTCTTTCTTCATCATGTTATAGAACTAAGCCTGGCAGCAGGTGTGAGCCCTGACGAAATTGCAACCAGTCTTCATCTTTGTATTTGCCAAAATAAAGTTGTTCTGAGCCAGGTCATGTAAATTCAGGTTAGGCCAAGTTGCTCATTAGACTTTGTCTAAATTTTAAAGATATTAAGTGTTGATAAAGATTTTAGGACCGTACATTAAAAACATTGTTTGCACATATGAGTAGGAAGCAGATGTATTAATATAATATGTTACCCAACAAGATACAGGAACAATTATGTATATTTAATTAAGTAGTTAGTGGACTTAAATCCTGCAGTAGAAACTCGAGTTTTTATAAAACAAATAGGGAGAGAATTGAAGATTTGATGTTTGTAAATGTTATATCTATTTTCTTCACAAGTAACTAATGGCTGGTTATTTGTAATCACGTTTTCTCATAATGTATGCTGTTAGTGACCTTCTTTTAAGGGTATGAAAAAAAACAACAGATATTAGTATTTGAAAAAAGGTGAATTTTATTGGTACATACTAAAGTATAGTCAAATTTTTTTCTATTCAAATTTGTCATGTTAACAGAAACTGCACATTGCTTTTTATTGCATTATGTTGAAAAAAGGATTTTAATGTACTTGTTTGGTTATACATTAGATTGTACTAGGTTCTAAATTGGAAGTACGTTTTAATTCCGGTACTTTGAATAAATACAGCCTTTAATGTTATATACAGCCTTTGAATGTACACTAACTAAGGAAATGTCTGTTAAGTCTAATTAATTTTAAAAATCTAAAAGGTTGTTAAATAATTAAACGTAGCCACAACCTCCCAAAATCGTCTCTGTACCGTAATTATGTGCGATAAATGTAAACTAATTTCTGTACTTCCAATAAATACACCCTTTTAATGTACTTGTACACTAACAAAGTAAATTTTATTTAAGTTACATTGTCGTACATAACCTCCATAAGCTGGCATTACTTACTTCGAATAAATACAGCCGTTAATGTTATATACAGCCTTTTATCCATACAATAAATACAGCCTTTGAATGCACACTAACTAAGGAAACGTTTGTTAAGTCTAATTAATTTTAAAAATGTAAAAGGTTAAGTTATATTGTTAAACGTAGCCACAACCTCCCAAAATCGTCTCTGTACCGTAATTATGTGCGATAAATGTAAACTAATTTCTGTACTTCCAATAAATACACCCTTTTAATGTACTTGTACACTAACAAAGTAAATTTTTATTGTCGTACATAACCTCCATAAGCTGGCATTACTTACTTCGAATAAATACAGCAGTTAATGTTATATACAGCCTTTTATCCATACAGCAAATACAGCCTTTGAATGTACACTAACTAAGGAAACGTTTAAGTTAATTAATTTTTAAAATGTAAAAGGTTGTTATATTGTTAAACGTAGCCACAATCTCCCAAAATCGTCTCTGTACCGTAATTATGTGCGATAAATGTAAACTTATTTCGTCTGTACTTCCAATAAATACACCCTTTTAATGTACACTAACAAAGTAAATTTTATTTAAGTTACATTGTCGTACATAACCTCCATAAGCTGGCATTAGTTACTTGTGAAGAAAACAGTTGGTGTACACATCGGACACCGTTTATAGTACTCGCGCGGCGACGGAAGTTACATTTTGGCGCTGAATATTCCCCAAGACCCGTATATTTAGTGATATTTTCTGTAGCCTCAAGAACTTCACGACCTGAGATAGTTATAAAAAGTAAACAAGAGAATTCCATATTGGAAACAAGAATAGCCAACCGCGAATAATTAAAGGTGCCGGCACAGATTTCGTTATATAATTTGAAAGGATTTGTAATATATTAAGGAACATAAGAATTGATAATAAAAACATTATTGAGTTCTCACTGTATGTTTGATTTTTTTATAATCTTTACTATAATTTGGGTTTCATTTCTCACTTAATAAACGTTAAAAATTTTGGATGACCAAGAAGGGTTGGTTATCCCTGTTTGGCAGAGAATTCAAATTTGAACGTTAGAACGGGCGAGTTTAACTCTATGATTATTATAACGGCAGTAAAGAATTTAATTTCGTTACAAATTGAAGCAAACCAACGGAGGATATTAATTAATTAATATACCAAATTTTGTATATCGTTACAAATTGGCACCGCAACTTGGGGCTTTCACGGGAGAAATTTATATCTTGTTACAATATGTATATTTTCCAATTCAGTCTAAATTGATTCTGTCTTCATCCTTTGAACTTTGTCGCTGATTCAAATGTTTGGGCAATGTCTGAAGCCTTCTATTCAGATATTTGAATATTTGGGTAATTTTTACAGTCTGCTGAATCTAAGATATTACAAGCTGTCAAGCATATTATGATGATAATTGATCATAAATTTTGTAACCTTTAAGTCTTTAGTGCCTATCCTTTCTGTTCTTTGATTACTGGTATCTATTCTGCATCTATATGTTTATTTTACAATGAAATACAAGGCTGAACAAATTATCATGTTTATATACTTTTACTGGCAACAAAATTAAACAAATTCACCATTATCCATTCCAGTGCAACTTGTGAAAAATGTCTATCAATTGTGCCTCTTCCCTGTCATTTCAAGTCTTGTCTGCCCTGTCACAATACGCTACTCAACTCAACTCATTTATGCAGCTGTTAACATACCTGACGTTCCTCCATCCTGCTTCTAAAGTAAATCGTTCTTCTAATAGGACCCACGTTAGACCTAGCAGGACACCATCTGCATTCTGTACCACTGGTCAACTACTGGTTTATCCATTTTTAGGACCGATTTTTTTACTCATGACAAGAGGATGTGCCTCTACCTACATATCCATCCTCTGAGTAGGCTGTTAGTACTTGGTAGAAGAGGATTTTTCATGCCAACAGTTACTTGGCTTCCCATTGGATACTCTAGATGATCAAGGTTTATCACTTCAAGGTAGAGGCTGATACTCAAACAGAAGACTCTTTCAGAGACTCTTTGAACAATCGTTGCAATTTACTACTCACAAAGTATGCTATTGTTATAAATTCAACTTTTGAAAAGTAAAAAATCATGAGCAAACATGTCAATTAAGTTATGAAGATCCTTGTGGAGCATAGAAGAGAGCATGTAAAAGCATCTAGATTTGTTAGTCACAGATGAATCAGAGACCATGTTATGTAACTTATTTAAGTGATGATGGTTCAAAAATCATTAAAATATCTCACAGAACCACCATCTTATGATTTTGTTGTTAGGATGGTTTAAACTGAAGTAAGTGCTTGTGCAGAAATGAGTGGGAGCCAGAACAAGAGCTCTTTAGTGATCAGAAGAAAGTAAATAAACTGTTAATAAAACAATGAAAGTGAAAGAGAAAGCTTACAGATGCAGAAAGTGACAAACTACAGCTACATAGAAGTGCTGTGTTAAAGTATTTAAGGAAAACTGTAGGAACAATATTAGAAAATGGAAAAGGCAGCATTGGCAGTATGTTATCACAAATCCTCATCTGATAGCTCCCACACCAACTCTAAAATTAAAAGACATGGTGTAAATACGCCTGCTTCATTATTACAGGCTATGCAAACAATCATGACTGTTTCACTGCCTTTCCCCGTGTTCCATAAATCAGCAATTTAAGTAGTGAAATTTTACTGAAAAAATGTCATTGTGGTAAAACAAAAAACCTAAACAATTAATTTATATCCTGATTTTGAAAGAAGGTAGAGAAAAGCAGTATATTTTGGTGTAAATATTAGGAAAATGAGCATATACGATACAATCTTGCTTTCAACAGTGGCACTTATTAGTAAATCAGAATATATATAATAATGGAAAACTGGGAAGCAAATGATTATAGTATAATTAAAAGATATGGTCAGAATGAAAGAAAAATAAGGAAAGATGAGTCAGAAGAAAACTGAAACAGAGAAGGAAAAGGCAACGAAAACTGAAAAATTAAAAGAAAATAAGAAACACCTGTGGCATGGTGTGAGACATTTTTGTGTAACTTTGGTAACATAAAAAATAATTTAATTTTTTTCAAATTATGTTCCAAAATATTTATGTGCTGCACATTCACTCAGTTTCTGAAAAGAAAACAGAAACTTCAACTTACATGGCGAAACAGAAATATCATAAATTAATGTCATAGAAAAAGGTACAAACTAAAGACATTGTCAGTTCATTACAAAGTCTTTCTTTGGAAATTAGGGAACTGGAATGTAAAACAAAACTGTTGGAAAAATTGGAAACTGCACAAACAAATTTTGGGGGTCAATTATTGAAAAGCTTCTAAATACTTGTGTATTTTGAAATGATCTTTAAGTTGGCTGATGATGGTAACACATCACAAACCTTTTTGGTAATTACACTCAGGTTTTCTTTTAGGTCAGGATTGAACTGTTTTCTTTCGTGAGTAAAATACAAATCATCAATGTTTGCTTTGTATTGTAGATGCAGAATATTTGCAATATATTTGCAACAGTTATACAACCAACATTCTTTATCTGAATCAAATTGTATAAAATGTCACCATCTTTCCTAACATCATTTAAAAAATTATAAAAAATAAAAATTCTGAATTAAAAAGCAATTTTTCAAAGCTGAACGGTTCTTTTGTTGTTAAAGCATCCCACCAAACTTCTTCAACTGTCAAAAATTAAATAATCCTATCCTGTATTTTTTCACAGTGTTAGCAACTAGGGACTGAAGCGTCCATTATGTACTTGAAATAGTTCGCAGTGCATTGTTAAATATAAAGTATAGTAAGCTGTTATGTTTTAGTGAAGATGAGAGGTAATAAAACCACTAATGTTAGAAGATAAAAGCTTTGTCAGTTTTATTTTGATTGAAGACGCATATTACATCACCAAACCAAGCTGGTGAGGTATGTAAAAAGATAGGAAGAATTATTGTTAAAATTGCAAATGTAATAACTGAAAATTCAGAGTGGGGAGTTATAGATTATTGAATAATATTTAAAAGGATAACCAATTAATAAAATTACAAGAAATTAAGGGAAGATAAACATTTTATGTCAATCTGAGATTTAGTACAATCCTAAATATAACATATAAAATGGCAAACATTTGGACAAGGACAGGAAGTCCAAAATGAAACCTACTTTTTCAAAATGAAAGAAGCATTTTAGATAAAAAACTTTGTAAAACTATCTTATTTGGTATCAAATCAAACAGAATGAACTAAAGAAAGAGATTATGTATTTAGTATTTCATAAAATTAAATAATAGCAAAAATATATTCAATGATATAATGTAAATTTTCTACATGTAGCGGAAGCCAAACCGATTTTAAAACAATGTATTACTAATATTAAATTGGCTAAGACATTCAGGAGACGAAGGAAATGAGAACAGTTAATTATTGGACCTTGTTGAGAACACTTGAGCGCGATTTGTGCTAATATTAACCTATATAGTAGACAAATATGGCGATAGGTCCATAAGCCTAGTCTAACGTGGAAAATTCGTAAATTTATAAATTTTGAACTTAAACTTAACTTCAGTGAGAACATTTAATACCAAAAGTAAACTAAACTAATACGGAACAGTAAACAAGTGGAATAATAACTTAAACCTACACAATAAATAATTCTTAATAACGAGACGTGAAGTGTCAGTTTCGACCTTATTGAACAAAGTAAATTAAACATTATCACACATATTTAATCGAAGTGAATCACAAGACACTGAACCAGAACCATTCTACTAACACCAGAAGGAATAATCACAACTGCGGAGACGAGGAACATTGAAAAGGTACCATTTATTGGAAGAAATTTTCATCGAGCGTCTACGGTTTAACATATGCAGTCCAGGAGCCGCCATCTTTCTTCCCACAATCCTAAGCGAGCTTTACCAACGTAACCACACAGAACTTCACTGGTTCAAAATTGTATCTTTAATAAACATTATATATTAATTAATAACTTGTAATTTTTAGTTATTAAGCTTTTTACCTGTAAGTGTTATACTTTCCTGACCTTACCCTTCTCTGACTATATATAAAATAACCGTTCAAAGAACCAATTAATTAATAAGAAATACAAATGTAAAAAATTAATCGACAAGCCCTGAGAACGAGTCGATATTACTGTTGATAATCGATTAACAATCAAGACTGTATACAATTGTTAATAAATCTGAAATTTCTGCAATTTGGTTTAAATTTATTTATAAATTTAATAAATAGAATAAAAAAAAATAAGATAAATTGAGATCACGGACTATCCGAAAGGTGACCTTTACCAAAGAAGAAGGAGAATACTCAAAGAAGAAGAAGAACCGTCTATCGATTAGTGCTGGATATAATCCAATTAATGCGGAAGTTAATTATAAAACTTCAAATTAATACAATTAACAGAAGCAGAATTAAAAGAGTAGAATTTTTACACTAATTCATTACGAAATTTATTTCCTAAAATACAAACAACAAAACCAATTAAACAATATTTTTCAAAAACAACCAAAATTTTTAATTTTGGTAAAAACAAATTATTATTTTGTAACCGTTATAGATTTTGTTACACTCTACATCAGAAATATCTCATATTGCACTGTTAAAATTTATCAACACATTTTATAATTAACCAAGTAAAATAATAGTGATGGTGTGTACAAATACAAATAGTTCACAAGTACTGCTAAATACATTCTACATGTAAGACCTCGAGTGTCTTAGACTGAATGTGGGGAACGCATTCTGAAGAACAGGTGAAGATGGAAAAACAATTGCTGTACTATTGGTCAGTGGCGTAGCATGGCTTTATGGCGCCCGGGACAAGGAGATTGTCGCCGCCTCGCCTTCACAATTAAAAGGAGACAAAAGAGCAAAAATGAAGGCCCATCCAGTGAACAAAGTACTTAATAAATGCAAATGAGTAGATTTTTGCATGAAAGTAAATCCAGCAAACGTCTTAAGAATGTTTGTTAAGTCAAAATTAAGAAATTACATATAATATTACCGGTATTCAGTTTGTATACATTTATTAGTAACAAATGTAGTAATATAAAAATTTATAACATAAAAATGTTCTAATAAACATGCAAGTTCCTTGTAGGTCTAAAACGCATCGTCAAAACAATATCCTAAAGCAACATAAAGTTAACCAAAGGACTATATTAAAAGTAATAAAATAAATCACTTACCATTACAGGTTAATGGTTCCATCTTCTATTAATACATACTTAATATTTATTTTTAATAGTTAATAAATATTTAAAATGAGACATTTTAAAATGTAACTTTCCTGGTCTTAATTGGCGCAAAGTCGGTTATTAAATCACTATAATCTAAAGACTAAGCAGCGTCGTTTTCAATTGAAAGTGTTGCTAGATTTGATACCCTATCTTGAGATATTGTTGTTCGTAGGTGTGATTTAATCAATTTAAGTTTACTAAACGATCTTTCACAAGAAGACACAGCCACTGGTGAAGTAAGAACATTTTTTTAAACTGTTGCTAGTCTTTTGCAGGCTTCTAATCCCATTGAAGAAATGTATTGAAGCAGTCCCTAAGGTGTAAAGTCCATTTGTTCTCCGTTTATTTTTGTCCTTTTTAATAATCGTATGACGTCTTTCAAGCCACTAAACAATTCTGCACTGTTTAGGTCATGTGGATACAGTTTTCCAAGCACTGTGCACTTAATATTGATTTGGGAAAGCTGTTTCTTAAAATGTATATCCCCATCATTTTTTAACATCTCAAATTTACAGAGGAACCCAAAGTGTTTTTCTAACGAAAGGGCTTGAAATTTCAACTAGTGGTTTGTCCAAAATTTCTATTAGACAACGTCGCATTTCTTGTCAAACTTTTAATGCAGAATCATCTGCATATTCCCCTGGAATTAACGCTTCCTTCTTATCCTTTTTGTGATACTGACACCTCATTCATTATATACCTGCTCTGCCTTAGAAATGACATTGTCACACATCTCATTCCTCCAAACATTTATTTGTCCGCTAGCTTCTCCAGAAGTGCTAATGCTTGAATAAATTCCTTTGGTCTGCAAGATTTTCTGGATTTTTTCCATAGAAGATTTGCCCAGAAACAGAGCATGGTCACAAAATTAAAGTTTTCTATCGCATTAATTACTGCATCTACTTTCTACTCATATGGCATCTTCCCTCGTATCAATTGTTTCAGTCGGTGTATCCCTCAGTTTCTCCAGTGCAGCGATCACTTCATCCAGCTGAGTGGATATAGCTTGCACCGCATCTGCTTTTGAACTCCACCTAGTATCACAATGTCCTTTTAGAGTATTACTTACGAAGTCTTTAAGAACACTGCATCTATAGGTGGAACAGAAAAAGAAGGTGAACAGACATTCTACTGTCCCAGAAAATGTCTGTCTGAACATTTATATGAGCTGCATGAATTCCAACCAAGTTAAGTGAATGGTTGTCACAGGGAACAAACACACAGCTGATGGATTCAAATCTAATATTCTCCTCTGAACGCCTGAATGGATACCATACCATTGTTGCTTGATTGTCATACGACTGACCTCTGGAATCACTAAGATTGAATCCATGTAATAGCTTGTGTGATCCCCTCCTCTGTTTTCACTTCTAAAGGAATAAAATCTATGAAGGCTTCCTTGATATCAAGAGAATTGCATTTAGTTTCAACAAATCTTATAATTTGAGACATTCGTTCAACATGTGCAGCATCTAGTGTTGTGTCAAATATAATACTATAGTACTTCACCTTCTTACATCCAGTAATAATATACTTGCGCACTCTTTCTCCTAACAAGCTTATTATTTTATTTTGAATAGTTGGCAAAATATATGATATACACCCAGATTTACGAGAGACTGAATCCAAATGAGATCTCATGACAGGGTCTTTAGCCAAGTATTTTAACAAAGCCAGAAAGTTTCCAGGATTTTGATCGTTAGTAATTGACTCTCAATGTCTTCTCAGTGCCAGATTTTGTTGTGCAAGAGTCTGTACTGTAGCAATGACCCATCGTAGCTGCTTTACTCATTTGTTCCTAAAGTAAAGATCATCAATAAGTCCTCCTATGTTTAAAGAATGTTCCAATTCCTTCCATTCCAAAAACGCAGAGCGATGAGTAGGACTATTTTCATGATCCTGAATTTTAACTAACTGGGTTTTAACTTTCGCCACGACGGAAACCCATTTTAACTATTGAAATGGCTTCTTTGATAGTTTTTGTGGAAATAAAGTGCAACAAAAGCAAAATAGAGATTTTGTAGTTGAAGAAAACACATCCAAGTGCGACTTACCTTTTCGCTATTTTGAAAGGTTTTATCAAATCAATACCGTACTTGTTTAAGGATCATCCAACTTCATCTTCAGCAAAATGGCAATACTTGTTCTGCAACTGACATGTTCTTTTATTCCCCATTATATCTTGGAAGGATTGAGATATCTCGCTTGGCCAAACTTCCATATCTTGTAGAGCAGCGCTGGGAACACGGTCTAAATTGTTACTAGTAATGTTGTCTTTCATCACGTTTAATTTCAATACTGCATGATGCATGGTACTAGAAACAACTGAATCTTGTAACTGTACTTTGACACTTTCACAATTTGAAGTATTCACGTCATTAACTTTACTGTATTTATTGACAGCCTTGTCGCTAACAATATCCATTTATATAATTAGTAAAATAGTTTACCTTTTTCTTGTCCGTCTGGTGGCCTTTTCTCTATATTTCATTCAACGCGTTTCAGGACATATGTCCCATCATCAGGATATCCCTTGTTGAAGTTCGTCGATCGTTAAAATATTAAAAACACTGTACACACAATTCTACAGATAACAATAAATATAATATAAACATAAAAACACATAAAATACCCAGATTTTAGACACACACGATATCGGTGGTGCGCACCACGACATGCTATAGTCGACTCATTTTACTACATATATACTATAAGTGGCTTGGATACCGAAAAACATGGATCTAAAATATCCATTTTATGATCGCAAGTTTATTCCTTGTTAATTGTAATATTTTGACACTCAGGGCTTGATTTTCCTCAAATAAATGACTTCATAAACTCTCTGGAATTTATTGTAGTTCTTAATCATCCATCCCTCCTCTTCGAAAACTGGACGCCACTGTGTTTACTTCGTTTCATATCAGTTTCAAATAAAATTAAAAACAATCGATTTTCAATAATAGTATTAGTATGTTTACTTACACGTGAAGTATTATAGATGTACCCACAAGGCGCACAAACCAAAAACAAACCGCACACTGAAGATACTCATCACTACTGATGATCAACACTTTCGCTGCGTCGAACCGGGAAGAATAGCACACACGTAGGCCACGTAATGTTTTTTATACATTTGGAAATAATATATTCATCCTTACACGAATAGCAGTTAAGATTATCTATGTATGGTTATCAGTTCTCCTATCCAGCACAACTCACTACAAAATCACAACAAATTTGTTATCATAATGGCCCGTAATTACGATGCTTGAGCATAGACTAATACTGTTTTATCACGCAAGATTTATGACAACAGACAGGCTGGCTGGTTATGCTACTTTTATAAAAAGAATAGTCATATAAAAAAAAAACAAGTTGTTTGTACTTTTATAAACTGAAAACAATTTTTTCAAGTCTATGTTCACTTTGCCGCCCTCCTGGCTATGATGCCCAGGGCGGCTGCCCCCTTGGCCCTTCCCTAGGGGATGCTCCTCTAGCTAGCCTCTGCTATTGGTTGTACATAAACTGAAAAAAAGGAAATGTAAGTTATTTCTTAAAACATTTCTCATTTGCCTGATACCACCCATTAAAAGATCATATTATAGTAGCCATTTCTAAACAATAAATAACAATTATCTCAACAATGTGAAAGCAATGTTGTTCTATAAATAAAAAAACATTAAGCCTATTTTCTAACAAAACTGTTATACTTAGTGTTAGCAAAGTTAAATTTAAAATTAAATAGCTGAAACCGTCAGCAGTTACATGTAGAATTAATTCTACATAAAGGACATAATCATAGTAATACCCATATAAAAACATTATAATTTAAATTCTTGGATTTTTTGTCCATGACGTGTCCGTTAACTAATTATAAGTATAACACTACCGACTCGGAACAGAAAGTTTTTTATTGGTAGAAATGTAAAATTTTTATCTTATAGCCTGAACCAGTTTTTGCTTATTACACAAGCTTCATTAGAGGCTGCCACTAGGAGCACTGTCCATCTTGTTCTTGGTGACGGCACCGTAGTTTGAAAGATCAATGTTGTGTGTGTGGTGTGATATGTTCGAATAGTACATGTGATTTGAATTGTGTCTGCTCATTTAGGATGTCGTTTTTATGTGTTTGTATATTTCTAGTTGTTCAAGAGTGTCTAGTTTTTGGCCTATTGTGTGGACGTGTTGAATATCCATGTTGGTTTTATGTTTGTAAATGTGTGGTTTGCAAAGGTGGATTCGGTGGTGGAATGTAGTGCCTTTGTGTGTTCAATGTATCTCTGTTTGAAGCAACATCCTGTCTGGCCTTGTTACAGTCTGAACAGTTTAGTTTGTAAACACCAAGTAAATCAAATTTGTTTTGTTCTTTGTGTGTGTTTTTAGATAGTGTGTATTCTGTTTTGTTTGTAGTTTTGTATGTGATTCTGTATCCTGCTTTTTTAAATTTGTGGGCCATTTTTTCAGTGTGGTTATTGATGTATGTTAATGTTATGAACTTGTTTTCTGTCTTTGTTTTGTGTAGGAGTTTATTGATTATTGTTCTGTTGTATTTGTTGGTTTCTGCTAGATATTTTATCGTGTTTAGTTCGTCTTTGTAATCTTGTTCGTCTAGTGGGATGTTGTTCATCATGATCTGTGTATCATGGTTCTGAAGGCAGCTAGTTTGTGTTGTATTGGGTGATTGGAGGAGTTGTGTATTAGTGTGTCAGTTGTAGTGGATTTTCTGTAACTGAATTTGTCTGTGTTCAAATTTTGTGATGGTGAGGTCTAAGAAGTTTATGCTATTGTTGTGCTTGTATTCAGCAGTGAAGGTTATGTTTTTGTGTATTTTGTTTATGTGGGTTAGTAGCTGTTCACATTGCCTTTTGTTTCCCTATATAGAATTATGATGTTGTCAACGTATCTGTGCCAATATAGTATTTTACGTGAGTATCTGTCATTGTTTTGTGAGGGTTCTTGTTTTTGCTAAGTGTTGTAGGAAGACTTCTGCTAATATGCTGGATACGGATGAGCCCATGGGTAGTCAGTCATTCTGTGTGTAAAATGTACTGTCATATGTGAAGTAGTTTTGTTGTGTGATTATGTTAGGAGTCTCTGTTATTTCTGTGATTAGTTCATCTGGTGTGTTGTTCTCTTTGAGTTAGTTTTGTAGCATGGTGATTGTTTCAGAGATAGGGATCTTTGTATATAGGTTTTTAATATCGATAGAGGCTAGTGTGGCATTGTTTGGCAGTGGGGATGTGTATGCCTACTATTATAATATTTGCCTACATTTTTCATACGTTATAACTCTTTTAACTTTAAGGCAAGTGATGAAAAATGTAAAATCTGTGTTGCCGTCCCCCAAATATGACTTCAGTAGTTTAATATAAAGACCAAGGTGTAATACAATATTTTATATTTGAAGTCCTTCAAACATATAAATAATGTACGTAACTTTTGGGACTTAATAGTTTGATCATACGAATGCACAAAATGAATAAACGAAAACATATATCCAAAACAATATGGGAATTATAAGAATTTAGCACGGACCTTGGGGGAAATGAACACTGTAAAAAAGTGTACACGCGCAACATATAAACATTTTACTGTAATAGCTAAGCTTGTGACTGATGTTGTAACCCAAAACAGTAATTGTTAAAGATGCTGTAGAAGTCATGATGATTATGTGTTTTGTTTTATGTGAACATATTCATAATGATATGAATTTATTTGTCCAACTTATCTAATTCATCTCCATAACATGACACCAACTGGATATTATGTAATGTTTTTTGTCCTTTAGTACTGCTGCACTATAGAACATTAGGTGCCCACATTACATGATGATGCATGGTCCTTTGTGTTTTTTCCTCTTCTTCTTACACCTGAGTTCAGAAAAACTGTACATTTTGCTTTTTCCCCCAAACTAATATTTATTCCTTGGATTGTATATAATACAGTAAAACTTGCCTAATTTGAACATGGATAATTCAAACTTTTACTATGGTCCCTTGAATATTCTATATGGAACCGTGCAAAAATCTGTAATTTCAATTTTTTTTTTGTTAATTTGAAGTAAAAATTGCCCTCAAACTATCAAAAATCATATCTGTAATGGCTACACAGCATAACATTAACTGGAACAATTTGATAAAGATTATGCATCACCATTATGACAAGATGCTTGTTCTTTGTGTTAAATTTATGAAATTCGTTTAGGTTAGTATCCTGTGATGACACTGAACCGGCTCATGTACTATGATGACGATACCATCTGTCATTGTCCCTTAATCTCTGCCATGTCAATCAGCCACCTTCACAGTTGCTTTCAGTTCAGTCCGCCCATGTTCATGGAAGCACTGTTGTAGGAAGCCGTCTTAATACTGACGCGTTAAGTCATTATAAGTTTCTACGGTGGGTGAGCTGAAGGAATACTACCAAAGACCCTGACAATGTACGCATATCTAAGAAATAGAGATTTCGAATAGTATGTGTAAAGGTGGCGACAAAATGGGAAAAGGATGTGAGGACCAGAAAATTCTGTTGTGAATGTATATGCAGTAAAGTGTTTTAAGCAAGTAAGGGGCAAAAATTCCAGTTATTGAACCCCTCTTCAGATCCAAAGCTATGGAATTCTTACCTAAAAAAATGTTTAGGCCAATTCTGGTTGGTTCAATGGTTTTAAAGCATGGAATGCAATCTCTTTCACATTGTTTGTGGGGAAAGTAGATCTGTTGATGCTAAAGTTAAAATTTGTGGAAACTCAATTTATTTCAAATGATTTCTGATGACAGACATTTTTAACATAGAGGGGTTTAATTCTGTGAATACACCCCTGACAAAACACTTGCTTTAAGAGGAAAAAGTTCTAGCGGCAGCAAACACAGCAAGTAGTGCAGTATACTCTTAGAACAAACATGGTGGACTGGAAAAACTCCTTTTGCCAATGATACAGAAGTCAGCGATCCTACTCTGTTTCAAATTTGTGGAAACAAAACCAGTTGAACATCAAAGAATAAACCTGGCTAACAGGTAATATATTCAAAAGATGGTGTATGTTTATTACAGTTGGACAGTGCACAATATCATTTCAGTAATGAAAAATGTAAAATTTGTGTTGCCTTCCCCCAAATATGACTTCAGTAGTTTAATATAAGGACCAAGGTGTAATACAATACTTTAAGTGTTTTTGTTGCAGACTGCTTATAGTCCAAAACATTCTAACAGTTGCTTACTTAGATGAGCACAAAAAAGGTCAAGATTAATACCATTTAAGCTGCCAGCTAATGCTTCAGATCAAGTTGTAAAAAAATCCATGTTTTTTGTACAAAACAACTGCTAATTGACTTTGTGCAGATAGTCTACTATATTGAACACGAAAATAAGAATAAAGCTGTTAGAAAAGTTTTACTCACTGTGGATAATTGGGAAGATGTTGAATTTGATGTGTATTTTCAATCATTACGAATAGTTTGTAAACATGGATGAAGGCTTGGTGATGGATACGAAAATTGTGGCTGACATTGTACACAAAAGAATTGGTGGTGCATCTTCCAATGAATAAAGCAACCAATCAGACCTCACGGGCTTCATATTAAATGCAGACCTCACAATAAATTACATTACATGACTTACGTATTTTATTGGAGTTGAGTAGAATGTAAAAGACAATGTTTTCTAAGGATTCAGATAACTTGAAGAGTGTATTACAAACCAGTGTATTAACTCCAAAATGTGATAAAAAAGTGTCCAGCTTCTAAAAAATAAAATGTATTTCAAACTTAAACAAAATGTTTATGACTGTATGAACATATGAGTAAGCAAGATTTTAATAATACAGTGTACCACTTTACTGAATTTCAGCTTCTAATTTGATTTTTTTAACCTAATTCAAATTTTTGGATAACTTGAAATTTTTTCTGGTCCCATCAGTTCCACATTAACCAGGTTTTACTGCACTTAGTCTACTATTATAATATATGCCTATG